>HG993124.1:35773652-36081400 GCA_905231855.2 Eristalis tenax | reverse complement strand
CCGAAAGTCATGTCGGCCCATACCGACACGTGTATGACCGACACGAGTTTCGGGACACTGGGGTGTCGGCCCATACCGACACGAGTTCACGAAAGTCATGTCGGCCCATACCGACACGTGTATGACCGACACGAGTTTCGGGACACTGGGGTGTCCCGAACGTCATGTCGGGCCATACCGACACGAGTTTCGGGACACTGGGGTGTCCCGAAAGTCATGTCGGGCCATACCGACACCAGTTTCGGGACACTGGGGTGGCCGAAAGTCTTGTCGGCCCATACCGACACGAGTTTCCCGAAAGTCCATGTCGGGCTATACCGACACGAGTTTCGGGACACTGGGGTGTCCCGAAAGTCATGTCAGCCCATACCGACCCCATACCGTCGGGCCACATCGACACGAGTTTCGGGACACTGGGGTGTCCCGAAAGTCATGTCGGGCCATACCGACACCAGTTTCGGGACACTGGGGTGTCCCGAAAGTCATGTCGGGCCATACCGACACCCAGTTTCGGGACACTGGGGTGTCCCGAAATGTCACGTCGGGCCATACCGACACGAGTTTCGGGACACTGGGGTGTCCCGAAAGTCATGTCGGGCCATACCGACACGAGTTTCGGGACACTGGGGTGTCCCGAAAGTCATGTCGGGCCATACCGACACGAGTTTCGGGACACTGGAGTGTCCGAAAGTCATGGTCGGGCCATACCGACACGAGTTTCGGGACACTGGGGTGTCCCGAAATCCATGTCGGGCCATACCGACAACGAGTTTCGGGACACTGGGGTGTCCCGAAAGTCATGTCGGGCCATACCGACACGAGTTTCGGGACACTGGGGTGTCCCGAAAGTCATGTCGGGCCATACCGACACGAGTTTCGGGACCACTGGGGACACTGGGGTCGACACTGGGGTGTCCCGAAAGTCCATGTCGGGCCATACCGACACGAGTTTCGGGACACTGGGGTGTCCCGAAAATCATGTCGGGCCATACGACACGGAGTTTCGGGACACTGGGGTGTCCCGAAAGTCATGTCGGGCCATACCGACACGAGTTTCGGGACACTGGGGTGTCCCGAAAGTCATGTCGGGCCATACCGACACGAGTTTCGGGACACTGGGGTGTCCCGAAAGTCATGTCGGGCCATACCGACACGAGTTTCGGGACACTGGGGTGTCCCGAAAGTCACTGGGGTGTCCCGAGAGTCATGTCGGGCCATACGGGAAAGTCATGTCGGGCCATACCGACACGAGTTTCGGGACACTGGGGTGTCCGAAAGTCATGTCGGGCAATACCGACACTAGTTTCGGGACACTGGGGTGTCCCGAAAGTCATGTCGGGCCATACCGACACGAGTTTCGGGACACTGGGGTGCCCCGAAAGTCATGTCGGGCCATACCGACACGAGTTTCGGGACACTGGGGTGTCCCGAAAGTCATGTCGGGCCATACCGACACGAGTTTCGGGACACTGGGGTGTCCCGAAGTCATGTCGGGGCCATACCGACACGAGTTTCGGGACACTGGGGTGTCCCGAAAGTCATGTCGGGCCATACCGACACGAGTTTCGGGACACGAGTTTCGGGAAAGTCATGTCGGGCCATACCGACACGAGTTTCGGGACACTGGGGTGTCCCGAAAGTCACTGGGGTGTCCCGAGAGTCATGTCGGGCCATACGGGAAAGTCATGTCGGGCCATACCGACACGAGTTTCGGGACACTGGGGTGTCCCGAAAGTCATGTCGGGCCATACCGACACGAGTTTCGGGACACTGGGTGTCCCGAAAGTCATGTCGGGCCATACCGACACGAGTTTCGGGACACTGGGGTGTCCCGAAGTCATGTCGGGCCATACCGACACGAGTTTCCGGGACACTGGGGTGTCCCGAAAATCATGTCCGGCCATACCGACACGAGTTTCGGGACACTGGGGTGTCCCGAAAGTCATGTCCGGCCATACCGACACGAGTTTCGGGACACTGGGGTGTCCCGAAAGTCATGTCGGGCCATACCGACACGAGTTTTCGGGACACTGGGTGTCCCGAAAGTCATGTCGGGCCATACCGACAACGAGTTTCGGGACACTGGGGTGTCCCGAAAGTCATGTCGGGGCCATACCGACACGAGTTTCGGGACACTGGGGTGTCCCGAAAGTCATGTCGGGCCATACCGGACACGAGTTTCGGGACACTGGGGTGTCCCGAAAGTCATGTCGGGCCATACCGACACGAGTTTCGGGACACTGGGGTGTCCCGAAAATCATGTCGGGCCATACCGACAACGAGTTTCGGGACACTGGGGTGTCCCGAAAGTCATGTCGGGCCATACCGACCACGAGTTTCGGGACACTGGGGTGTCCCGAAAGTCATGTCGGGCCATACCGACACGAGTTTCGGGACACTGGGGTGTCCCGAAAGTCATGTCGGGCCATACCGACACGTGTTTCGGGACACTGGGGTGTCCCGAAAGTCATGTCGGGCCATACCGACACGAGTTTTCGGGACACTGGGGTGTCCCGAGAAGTCATGTCGGGCCATACCGACACGAGTTTCGGGGACACTGGGGGTGTCCCGAAAGTCATGTCGGGCCATACCGACACGAGTTTCGGGGACACTGGGGTGTCCCGAAAGTCATGTCGGGCCATACCGACACGAAGTTTTCGGGACACGAGTTTCGGGAAAGTCATGTCGGGCCATACCGACACGAGTTTCGGGACACTGGGGTGTCCCGAAAGTCACTGGGGTGTCCCGAGAGTCATGTCGGGCCATACGGGAAAGTCATGTCCGGGCCATACCGACACGAGTTCGGGACACTGGGTGTCCCCGAAAGTCATGTCGGGCAATACCGACACTAGTTTCGGGACACTGGGGTGTCCCGAAAGTCATGTCGGGCCATACCGACACGAGTTTCGGGACACTGGGGTGTCCCGAAAGTCATGTCGGGCCATACCGACACGAGTTTCGGGACACGAGTTTCGGGAAAGTCATGTCGGGCCAACCGACACGAGTTTCGGGACACTGGGGTGTTCCCGAAAGTCACTGGGGGTGTCCCGAGAGTCATGTCGGGCCATACGGGAAAGTCATGTCGGGCCATACCGACACGAGTTTCGGGACACTGGGGTGTCCCGAAGTCATGTCGGGCAATACCGACACTAGTTCGGGACACTGGGGTGTCCCGAAAGTCATGTCGGGCCATACCGACACGAGTTTCGGGGACACTGGGGTGTCCCGAAAGTCATGTCGGGCCATACCGACACGAGTTTCGGGACACTGGGGTGTCCGAAAGTCATGTCGGGCCATACCGACCACGAGTTTCGGGACACTGGGGTGTCCCGAAGTCTGTCGGGCCATACCGACAGAGTTTCGGGACACTGGGGTGTCCCGAAAGTCATGTCGGGCCATACCGACACGAGTTTCGGGACACTGGGGTGTCCCGAAAGTCATGTCGGGGCCATACCGACACGAGTTTCGGGACACTGGGGTGTCCCGAAAGTCATGTCGGGCCATACCGACACGAGTTTCGGGACACTGGGGTGTCCCGAAAGTCATGTCCGGCCATACCGACACGAGTTTCGGGACACTGGGGGTGTCCCGAAAGTCATGTCCGGCCAAACCGACACGAGTTTCGGGACACTGGGGTGTCCCGAAAGTCATTGTCCGGCCATACCGACACGAGTTTCGGGACACTGGGGTGTCCCGAAAGTCATGTCCGGGCCATACCGACACGAGTTTCGGGACACTGGGGTGTCCGAAAGTCATGTCGGGCCATACCGACACGAGTTTCGGGACACTGGGGTGTCCCGAAAGTCATGTCGGGCCATACCGACACGAGTTTCGGGACACTGGGGTGTCCCGAAAGTCATGTCGGGCCATACCGACACGAGTTTCGGGACACTGGGGTGTCCCGAAAGTCATGTCGGGCCATACCGACACGAGTTTCGGGACACTGGGGTGTCCCGAAAATCATGTCGGGCCATACCGACACGAGGTTTCGGGACACTGGGGTGTCCCGAAAGTCATGTCGGGCCATACCGACACGAGTTCGGGACACTGGGGGTGTCCCGAAAGTCATGTCGGGCCATACCGACACGAGTTTCGGGACACTGGGGTGTCCCGAAAGTCATGTCGGGCCATACCGACACGAGTTTCGGGACACTGGGGTGTCCCGAAAGTCATGTCGGGCCATACCGACACGAGTTTCGGGACACTGGGGTGTCCCGAAAGTCATGTCGGGCCATACCGACACGAGTTTTCGGGACACTGGGGTGTCCCGAAAGTCATGTCGGGGCCATACCGACACGAGTTTCGGGACACTGGGGTGTCCCGAAAGTCATGTCGGGGCCATACCGACACGAGTTTCGGGACACTGGGGTGTCCCGAAAGTCATGTCGGGCCATACCGACACGAGTTTCGGGACACTGGGGTGTCCCGAAAGTCATGTCGGGCCATACCGACACGAGTTTCGGGACACGGTTTCGGGAAAGTCATGTCGGGCCATACCGACACGAGTTTCGGGACACTGGGGTGTCCCGAAAGTCACTGGGGTGTCCCGAGAGTCATGTCGGGCCATACGGGGAAAGTCATGTCGGGCCATACCGACACGAGTTCGGGACACTGGGGTGTCCCGAAAGTCCATGTCGGGCAATACCGACACTAGTTTCGGGGACACTGGGGTGTCCCGAAAGTCATGTCGGGCCATACCGACACGAGTTTCGGGACACTGGGGTGTCCCGAAAGTCATGTCGGGCCATACCGACACGAGTTTCGGGACACGAGTTTCGGGAAAGTCATGTCGGGCCATTACCGACACGAGTTTCGGGACACTGGGTGTCCCGAAAGTCACTGGGGTTGTCCCGAGAGTCATGTCGGGCCATACGGGAAAGTCATGTCGGGCCATACCGACACGAGTTTCGGGACACTGGGGTGTCCCGAAAGTCATGTCGGGCCATACCGACACGAGTTTCGGGACACTGGGGTGTCCCGAAAGTCATGTCGGGCCATACCGACACGAGTTCGGGACACTGGGGTGTCCCGAAAGTCATGTCGGGGCCATACCGACACGAGTTTCGGGACACTGGGGTGTCCCCGAAAGTCATGTCGGGCCATACCGACACGAGTTTCGGGACACTGGGGTGTCCCGAAAGTCATGTCGGGCCATACCGACACGAGTTTCGGGACACTGGGGTTGTCCCGAAAGTCATGTCGGGCCATACCGACACGAGTTTCGGGACACTGGGGTGTCCCGAAGTCATGTCGGGCCATACCGACACGAGTTTCGGGACACGAGTTTCGGGAAAGTCATGTCGGGCCATACCGACACGAGTTTCGGGACACTGGGGTGTCCCGAAGTCACTGGGGTGTCACGAGAGTCATGTCGGGCCATACGGGAAAGTCCATGTCGGGCCATACCGACACGAGTTTCGGGACACTGGGGTGTCCCGAAAGTCATGTCGGGCCATACCCGACACGAGTTTCGGGACACTGGGGTGTCCCGAAAGTCATGTCGGGCCATACCGACACGAGTTTCGGGACACTGGGGTGTCCCGAAAGTCATGTCGGGCCATACCGACACGAGTTTCGGGACACTGGGGTGTCCCGAAAGTCATGTCGGGCCATACCGACACGAGTTTCGGGACACTGGGGTGTCCCGAAAGTCATGTCGGGCCATACCGACACGAGTTTCCGGGACACTGGGGTGTCCCGAAAGTCATGTCGGGCCATACCGACACGAGTTTCGGGACATTGGGGTGTCCCGAAAGTCATGTCGGGCCATAACCGACACGAGTTTCGGGACACTGGGGTGTCCCCGAAAGTCATGTCGGGCAAATACCGACACTAGTTTCGGGACACTGGGGTGTCCCGAAAGTCATGTCGGGCCATACCGACACTGGGGTGTCCCCGAAAGTCATGGTCGGCCCATACCGACACGTGTATGACCGACACGAGTTTCGGGGACACTGGGGTGTCGGCCCATACCGACACGAGTTCACGAAAGTCATGTCGGGCCCATACCGACACGTGTATGACCGACACGATTTCGGGACACTGGGGTGTCCCGAACGTCATGTCGGGGCCATACCGACACGAGTTTCGGGACACTAGGGTGTCCCGAAAGTCATGTCGGGCCATACCGACACGAGTTTCGGGACACTGGGTGTCCCGAAAGTCATGTCGGGCCATACCGACACGAGTTTCGGGACACTGGGGTGTCCGAAAGTCTTGTCGGCCATACCGCCACGAGTTTCCCGAAAGTCATGTCGGGCTATACCGACACGAGTTTCGGGACACTGGGGTGTCCCCGAAAGTCATGTCAGCCCATACCGACCCCCATACCGTCGGGCCACATCGACACGAGTTTCGGGACACTGGGGTGTCCCGAAAGTCATGTCGGGCCATACCGACACGAGTCTCGGGACACTGGGGTGTCCCCGAAAGTCATTGTCGGGCCATACCGACACGAGTTTCCCGAAAGTCATGTCGGGCTATACCGACACGAGTTTCGGGACACTGGGTGTCCCGAAAGTCATGTCAGCCCATACCGACCCCATACCGTCGGGCCACATCGACACGAGTTTCGGGACACTGGGGTGTCCCGAAAGTCATGTCGGGCCATACCGACACGAGTTTCGGGACACTGGGGTGTTCCGAATGTCTTGTCGGCCCATACCGACACGAGTTTCCCGAAAGTCATGTCGGGCTATACCGACACGAGTTTCGGGACACTGGGGGTGTCCCGAAAGTCATGTCAGCCCATACCGACCCCATACCGTCGGGCCACATCGACACGAGTTTCGGGACACTGGGGGTGTCATACCGACACTGGGGTGGTCCCGAAAGTCATGTCGGGCCATACCGACACGAGTTTGGGGACACTGGGGTGTCCCGAAAGTCATGTCGGGCCATACCGACACGAGTTTCGGGACACTGGGGTGTCCCGAAAGTCATGTCGGGCCATACCGACACTAGTTTCGGGACACTGGGATGTCCCGAAAGTCATGTCGGGCCATACCGACACGAGTTTCGGGACACTGGGGTGTCCCGAAAGTCATGTCGGGCCATACCGACACGAGTTTCGGGACACTGGGGTGTCCCGAAAGTCACTGGGGTGTCCCGAGAGGCATGTCGGGCCATACGGGAAAGTCATGTCGGGCCATACCGACACGAGTTTCGGGACACTGGGGTGTCCCGAAAGTCATGTCGGGCAATACCGACACTAGTTTCGGGACACTGGGGTGTCCCGAAAGTCATGTCGGGCCATACCGACACTGGGGTGTCCCGAAAGTCATGTCGGCCCATACCGACACGTGTATGAACCGACACGAGTTTCGGGACACTGGGGTGTCCGGCCCATACCGACACGAGTTCACGAAAGTCATGTCGGCCCATACCGACACGTGTATGACCGACACGAGTTTCGGACACTGGGGTGTCCCGAACGTCATGTCGGGCCATACCGACACGAGTTTCGGGACACTGGGGTGTCCGAAAGTCATGGTCGGGCCATACCGACACGAGTTTCGGGACACTGGGGTGTCCGAAAGTCTTGTCGGCCCATACCGACACGAGTTTCCCGAAAGTCATGTCGGGCTATACCGACACGAGTTTTCGGGACACTGGGGGGTCCGAAAGTCATGTCAGCCCATCCCGACCCCATACCGTCGGGCCACATCGACTCGAGTTTCGGGACACTGGGGTTCCCCGAAAGTCATGTCGGGCCATACCGACACCAGTTTCGGGACACTGGGGTGTCCCGAAAGTCATGTCGGGCCATACCGACACCAGTTTCGGGACACTGGGGTGTCCCGAATTGTCACGTCGGGCCATACCGACACGAGTTTCGGGACACTGGGGTGTCCCGAAAGTCATGTCGGGCCATACCGACACGAGTATGGGCCATACGGACACTGGGGTGTCCCGAAAGTCATGTCGGGCCATACCGACACGAGTATGGGCCATACGGACACTGGGGTGTCCCGAAAGTCATGTCGGGCCATACCGACACGAGTTTCGGGACACTGGGGTGTCCCGAAAATCATGTCGGGCCATACCGACACGAGTTTTCGGGACACTGGGGTGTCCCGAAAGTCATGTCGGGCCATACCGACACGAGTTTCGGACACTGGGGTGTCCCGAAAGTCATGTCGGGCCATACCGACACGAGTTTCGGGACACTGGGGACACTGGGGTCGACACTGGGGTGTCCCGAAAATCATGTCGGGCCATACCGACACGAGTTCGGGACACTGGGGTGTCCCGAAAGCATGTCGGGCCATTACCGACACGAGTTTCGGGACACTGGGGTGTCCCGAAAGTCATGTCGGGCCATACCGACACGAGTTTCGGGACACTGGGGTGTCCCGAAAGTCATGTCGGGCCATACCGACACGAGTTTCGGGACACTGGGGTGTCCCGAAAGTCACTGGGGTGTCCCGAGAGTCATGTCGGGCCATACGGGAAAGTCATGTCGGGCCATACCGACACGAGTTTCGGGACACTGGGGTGTCCCGAAAGTCATGTCGGGCAATACCGACAACTAGTTTCGGGACACTGGGGTGTCCCGAAAGTCATGTCGGGCCATACCGACACGAGTTTCGGGACACTGGGGTGTCCCGAAAGTCATGTCGGGCCATACCGACACGAGTTTCGGGACACTGGGGTGTCCCGAAAGTCATGTCGGGCCATACCGACACGAGTTTCGGGACACTGGGGTGTCCCGAAGTCATGTCGGGCCATACCGACACGAGTTTCGGGGACACTGGGGTGTCCCGAAAGTCATGTCGGGCCATACCGACACGAGTTTCGGGACACGAGTTTCGGGAAAGTCATGTCGGGCCATACCGACACGAGTTTTCGGGACACTGGGGTGTCCCGAAAGTCACTGGGGGGTGTCCCGAGAGTCATGTCGGGCCATACGGGAAAGTCATGTCCGGGCCATACCGACACGAGTTTCGGGACACTGGGGTGTCCCGAAGTCATGTCGGGCCATACCGACACGAGTTTCGGGACACTGGGGTGTCCCGAAAGTCATGTCGGGCCATACCGACACGAGTTTCGGGACACTGGGGTGTCCCGAAAGTCATGTCGGGGCCATACCGACACGAGTTTCGGGACACTGGGTGTCCCGAAAGTCATGTCCGGCCATACCGACACGAGTTTCGGGACACCTGGGGTGTCCCGAAAGTCATGTCCGGCCATACCGACACGAGTTTCGGGACACGAGTTTCGGGACACTGGGGTGTCCCGAAAGTCATGTCCGGCCATACCGACACGAGTTTCGGGACACTGGGGTGTCCCGAAAGTCATGTCGGGCCATACCGACACGAGTTTCGGGACACTGGGGTGTCCCGAAAGTCATGTCGGGCCATACCGACACGAGTTTCGGGACACTGGGGTGTCCCGAAAGTCATGTCGGGCCATACCGACACGAGTTTCGGGACACTGGGGTGTCCCGAAAAGGTCATGTCGGGCCATACCGACACGAGTTTCGGGACACTGGGGTGTCCCGAAGGTCATGTCGGGCCATACCGACACGAGTTTCGGGACACTGGGGTGTCCCGAAAGTCATGTCGGGCCATACCGACACGAGTTTCGGGACACTGGGGTGTCCCGAAAGTCCATGTCGGGCCATACCGACACGAGTTTCGGGACACTGGGGTGTCCCGAAAGTCATGTCGGCCATACCGACACACGAGTTTCGGGACACTGGGGTGTCCCGAAAGTCATGTCGGGCCATACGACACGAGTTTCGGGACACTGGGGTGTCCCCGAAAGTCATGTCGGGCCATACCGACACGAGTTTCGGGACACTGGGTGTCGCCGAAAGTCATGTCGGGCCATACCGACACGAGTTTCGGACACTGGGGTGTCCCGAAAGTCATGTCGGGCCATACCGACACGAGTTTCGGGACACTGGGGTGTCCCGAAAGTCATGTCGGGCCATACCGACACGAGTTTCGGGACACGAGTTTCGGGAAAGTCATGTCGGGCCATACCGACACGAGTTTCGGGACACTGGGGTGTCCCGAAAGTCACTGGGGTGTCCCGAGAGTCATGTCGGGCCATACGGGAAAGTCATGTCGGGCCATACCGACACGAGTTTCGGGACACTGGGGTGTCCCGAAAGTCATGTCGGGCAATACCGACACTAGTTTCGGGACACTGGGGTGTCCCGAAAGTCATGTCGGGCCATACCGACACGAGTTTCGGGACACTGGGGTGTCCCGAAAGTCATGTCGGGCCATACCGACACGAGTTTCGGGACACGAGTTTCGGGAAAGTCATGTCGGGCCATACCGACACGAGTTTCGGGACACTGGGGTGTCCCGAAAGTCACTGGGTTGTCCCGAGAGTCATGTCGGCCATACGGGAAAGTCATGTCGGGCCATACCGACACGAGTTTCGGGACACTGGGGTGTCCCGAAAGTCATGTCGGGCCATACCGACACGAGTTTTCGGGACACTGGGGGTGTCCCGGAAAGTCATGTCGGGCCATACCGACACGAGTTTCGGGACACTGGGGTGTCCCGGTAAGTCATGTCAGGGCCATACCGACACGAGTTTCGGGACACTGGGGTGTCCCGAAAGTCATGTCGGGCCATACCGACACGAGTTTCGGGACACTGGGGTGTCCCGAAAGTCATGTCGGGGCCATACCGACACGTGTTTCGGGACACTGGGGTGTCCCGAAAGTCATGTCCGGCCATACCGACACGAGTTTCGGGACACTGGGGTGTCCCGAAAGTCATGTCGGGCCATACCGACACGAGTTTCGGGACACTGGGGTGTCCCGAAAGTCATGTCGGGGCCATACCGACACGAGTTTTCGGGACACTCTGGTGTCCCGAAAGTCATGTCGGGCCATACCGACACGAGTTTCGGGACACTGGGGTGTCCCGAAAGTCATGTCGGGGCCATACCGACACGAGTTTCGGGACACTGGGGTGTCCCGAAATTCATGTCGGGCCATACCGACACGAGTTTCGGGACACTTGGGGTGTCCCCGAAAGTCATGTCGGGCCATACCGACACGAGTTTCGGGACACTGGGGTGCCGAAAGTCATGTCGGGCCATACCGACACGAGTTTCGGGACACTGGGGTGTCCCGAAAATCATGTCGGGCCATACCGACACGAGTTTCGGGGACACTGGGGTGTCCCGAAAGTCATGTCGGGCCATACCGACACGAGTTTCGGGACACTGGGTGTCCCGAAAGTCATGTCGGGCCATACCGACACGAGTTTCGGGACACTGGGGTGTCCCGAAAGTCATGTCGGGCCATACCGACCGAGTTTCGGGACACTGGGGGTGTCCCGAAAGTCATGTCGGGCCATACCGACACGAGTTTCGGGACACTGGGGTGTCCCGAAAGGTCATGTCGGGCCATACCGACACGAGTTTCGGGACACTGGGGGTGTCCCGAAAGTCATGTCGGGCCAATACCGACACGAGTTTCGGGACACTGGGGTGTCCCGAAAGTCATGTCGGGCCATACCGACACGAGTTTCGGGACACTGGGGTGTCCCGAAAGTCATGTCGGGCCATACCGACCACGAGTTTCGGGACACGAGTTTCGGGGAAAGTCATGTCGGGCCATACCGACAACGAGTTTCGGGACACTGGGGTGTCCCGAAAGTCACTGGGGTGTCCCGAGAGTCATGTCGGGCCATACGGGAAAGTCATGTCGGGCCATACCGACACGAGTTTCCGGGACACTGGGTGTCCCGAAAGTCATGTCGGGCAATACCGACACTAGTTTCGGGACACTGGGGTGTCCCGAAAGTCATGTCGGGCCATACCGACACGAGTTTCGGGACACTGGGGTGTCCCGAAGTCATGTCGGGCCATACCGACACGAGTTTCGGGACACTGGGGTGTCCCGAAAGTCATGTCGGGCCATACCGACACGAGGTTCGGGACACTGGGTGTCCCGAAAGTCATGTCGGGCCATACCGACACGAGTTTCGGGACACGAGTTTCGGGAAAAGTCCATGTCGGGCCATACCGACACGAGTTTCGGGACACTGGGGGTGTCCCGAAAGTCACTGGGGTGTCCCGAGAGTCATGTCGGGCCATACGGGAAAGTCATGTCGGGCCATACCGACACGAGTTTCGGGACACTGGGGTGTCCCGAAAGTCATGTCGGGCCATACCGACACGAGTTTCGGGACACTGGGGTGTCCCGAAAGTCATGTCGGGCCATACCGACACGAGTTTCGGGACACTGGGGTGTCCCGAAGTCATGTCGGGCCATACCGACACGGATTTCGGGACACTGGGGTGTCCCGAAAGTCATGTCGGGCCATACCGACACGAGTTTCGGGACACTGGGTGTCCCGAAAGTCATGTCGGGCCATACCGACACGAGTTTCGGGACACTGGGGTGTCCCGAAAGTCATGTCGGGGCCATACCGACACGAGTTTCGGGACACTGGGGTGTCCCGAAAGTCATGTCGGGCCATACCGACACGAGTTTCGGGGACACTGGGGTGTCCCGAAAGTCATGTCGGGCCATACCGACACGAGTTTCGGGGACACTGGGGTGTCCCGAAAGTCATGTCGGGGCCATACCGACAACGGAGTTTCGGGACACTGGGGTGTCCCGAAAGTCATGTCGGGCCATACCGACACGAGTTTCGGGACACTGGGGTGTCCCGAAAGTCATGTCGGGCCATACCGACACGAGTTTCGGGACACTGGGGTGTCCCGAAACTCGTGTCGGTATGGCCCGACACGACGTTTCGGGACACCCCTGGGTGTCCCCGAAAGCTCATGTCGGCATGCCCGACACGACGTTTCGGGACACCCCAGGGGTGTCCCGAAACGTCGTGTCGGGCATACCCGACACGAGCTTTCGGACACCAGTGGTCCCGAAAAGTCATGTCGGCCATCCCGACACGAGCTTTCGGGACACCCTGGGTGTCCCGAAAGCTCGTGTCGGGTATGGCCCGACATGAGCTTTCGGGACACCCCAGGGTGTCCCGAAAGCTCGTGTCGGTATGCCCGACATGACTTTCGGGACACCCCAGTGTCCCGAAACTCGTGTCGGTATGCCCGACATGACTTTCGGGACACCCCAGTGTCCCGAAACTCGTGTCGGTATGGCCCGACATGACTTTCGGGACACCCCAGTGTCCCGAAACTCGTGTCGGTATGGCCCGACATGACTTTCGGGACACCCCAGTGTCCCGAAACTCGTGTCGGTATGGCCCGACATGACTTCGGGACACCCCAGTGTCCCGAAACTCGTGTCGGTATGGCCCGACATGACTTTCGGGACACCCCAGTGTCCCGAAACTCGTGTCGGTATGGCCCGACATGACTTTCGGGACACCCCAGTGTCCCGAAACTCGTGTCGGTATGGCCCGACATGACTTTCGGGACACCCCAGTGTCCCGAAACTCGTGTCGGTATGGCCCGACATGACTTTCGGGACACCCCAGTGTCCCGAAACTCGTGTCGGTATGGCCCGACATGACTTTCGGGACACCCCAGTGTCCCGAAACTCGTGTCGGTATGGCCCGACATGACTTTCGGGACACCCCAGTGTCCGAAACTCGTGTCGGTATGGCCCGACATGACTTTCGGGACACCCCAGTGTCCCGAAACTCGTGTCGGTATGGCCCGACATGACTTTCGGGACACCCCAGTGTCCCGAAACTCGTGTCGGTATGGCCCGACATGACTTTCCGTATGGCCCGACATGACTCTCGGGACACCCCAGTGACTTTCGGGACACCCCAGTGTCCCGAAACTCGTGTCGGTATGGCCCGACATGACTTTCCCGAAACTCGTGTCCCGAAACTCGTGTCGGTATGGCCCGACATGACTTTCGGGACACCCCAGTGTCCCGAAACTCGTGTCGGTATGGCCCGACATGACTTTCGGGACACCCCAGTGTCCCGAAACTCGTGTCGGTATGGCCCGACATGACTTTCGGGACACCCCAGTGTCCCGAAACTCGTGTCGGTATGGCCCGACATGACTTTCGGACACCCCAGTGTCCCGAAACTAGTGTCGGTATTGCCCGACATGACTTTCGGGACACCCCAGTGTCCCGAAACTCGTGTCGGTATGGCCCGACATGACTTTCCCGTATGGCCCGACATGACTCTCGGGACACCCAGTGACTTTCGGGACACCCCAGTGTCCCGAAACTCGTGTCGGTATGGCCCGACATGACTTTCCCGAAACTCGTGTCCCGAAACTCGTGTCGGTATGGCCCGACATGACTTTCGGGACACCCCAGTGTCCCGAAACTCGTGTCGGTATGGCCCGACATGACTTTCGGGACACCCCAGTGTCCCGAAACTCGTGTCGGTATGGCCCGACATGACTTTCGGGACACCCCAGTGTCCCGAAACTCGTGTCGGTATGGCCCGACATGACTTTCGGGACACCCCAGTGTCCCGAAACTCGTGTCGGTATGGCCCGACATGACTTTCGGGACACCCCAGTGTCCCGAAACTCGTGTCGGTATGGCCCGACATGACTTTCGGGACACCCCAGTGTCCCGAAACTCGTGTCGGTATGGCCCGACATGACTTTCGGGACACCCCAGTGTCCCGAAACTCGTGTCGGTATGGCCCGACATGACTTTCGGGACACCCCAGTGTCCCCGGAAACTCGTGTCGGTATGGCCCGACATGATTTTCGGGACACCCCAGTGTCCCGAAACTCGTGTCGGTATGGCCCGACATGACTTTCGGGACACCCCAGTGTCCGTATGGCCCATACTCGTGTCGGTATGGCCCGACATGACTTTCGGGACACCCCAGTGTCCCGAAACTCGTGTCGGTATGGCCCGACATGACTTTCGGGACACCCCAGTGTCCCGAAACTCGTGTCGGTATGGCCCGACATGACTTTCGGGACACCCCAGTGTCCCGAAACTCGTGTCGGTATGGCCCGACATGACTTTCGGGACACCAGAGTGTCCCGAAACTCGTGTCGGTATGGCCCGACATGACTTTCGGACACCCCAGTGTCCCGAAACTCGTGTCGGTATGGCCCGACATGACTTCGGGACACCCCAGTGTCCCGAAACTCGTGTCGGTATGGCCGGACATGACTTTCGGGACACCCCAGTGTCCCGAAACACGTGTCGTATGGCCCGACATGACTTTCGGACACCCCAGTGTCCCGAAACTCGTGTCGGTATGGCCCGACATGACTTTCGGGACACCCCAGTGTCCCGAACCTCGTGTCGGTATGGCCCGACATGACTTTCGGGACACCCCAGTGTCCCGAAACTCGTGTCGGTATGGCCCGACATGACTTTCGGGACACCCCAGTGTCCCGAAACTCGTGTCGGTATGGCCCGACATGACTTTCGGGACACCCCAGTGTCCCGAAACTCGTGTCGGTATGGCCCGACATGACTTTCCCGTATGGCCCGACATGACTCTCGGGACACCCCAGTGACTTTCGGGACACCCCAGTGTCCCGAAACTCGTGTCGGTATGGCCCGACATGACTTTCCCGAAACTCGTGTCCCGAAACTCGTGTCGGTATGGCCCGACATGACTTTCGGGACACCCCAGTGTCCCGAAACTCGTGTCGGTATGGCCCGACATGACTTTCGGGACACCCCAGTGTCCCGAAACTAGTGTCGGTATTGCCCGACATGGACTTTCGGGACACCCCAGTGTCCCGAAACTCGTGTCGGTATGGCCCGACATGACTTTCCCGTATGGCCCGACATGACTCTCGGGACACCCCAGTGACTTTCGGGACACCCCAGTGTCCCGAAACTCGTGTCGGTATGGCCCGACATGACTTTCCCGAAACTCGTGTCCCGAAACTCGTGTCGGTATGGCCCGACATGACTTTTCGGGACACCCCAGTGTCCCGAAACTCGTGTCGGTATGGCCCGACATGACTTTCGGACACCCCAGTGTCCCGAAACTCGTGTCGGTATGGCCGACATGACTTTCGGGACACCCCAGTGTCCCGAAACTCGTGTCGGTATGGCCCGACATGACTTTCGGGACACCCCAGTGTCCCGAAACTCGTGTCGGTATGGCCCGACATGACTTTCGGGACACCCCAGTGTCCCGAAACTCGTGTCGGTATGGCCCGACATGACTTTCGGGACACCCCAGTGTCCCGAAACTCGTGTCGGTATGGCCCGACATGACTTTCGGGACACCCCAGTGTCCCGAAACTCGTGTCGGTATGGCCCGACATGATTTTCGGGACACCCCAGTGTCCCGAAACTCGTGTCGGTATGGCCCGACATGACTTTCGGGACACCCCAGTGTCCCGAAACTCGTGTCGGTATGGCCCGACATGACTTTCGGGACACCCCAGTGTCCCGAAACTCGTGTCGGTATGGCCCGACATGACTTTCGGGACACCCCAGTGTCCCGAAACTCGTGTCGGTATGGCCCGACATGACTTTCGGGACACCCCAGTGTCCCGAAACTCGTGTCGGTATGGCCCGACATGACTTTCGGGACACCCCAGTGTCCCGAAACTCGTGTCGGTATGGCCGGACATGACTTTCGGGACACCCCAGTGTCCCGAAACTCGTGTCCCGAAACTCGTGTCGGTATGGCCGGACATGACTTTCGGGACACCCCAGTGTCCCGAAACTCGTGTCGGTATGGCCGGACATGACTTTCGGGACACCCCAGTGTCCCGAAACTCGTGTCGGTATGGCCCGACATGACTTTCGGGACACCCCAGTGTCCCGAAACTCGTGTCGGTATGGCCCGACATGACTTTCGGGACACCCCAGTGTCCCGAAACTCGTGTCGGTATGGCCCGACATGACTTTCGGGACACCCCAGTGTCCCGAAACTCGTGTCGGTATGGCCCGACAGGACTTTCCCGTATGGCCCGACACGACTCTCGGGACACCCCAGTGACTTTCGGGACACCCCAGTGTCCCGAAACTCGTGTCGGTATGGCCCGACATGACTTTCCCGAAACTCGTGTCCCGAAACTCGTGTCGGTATGGCCGACATGACTTTCGGGACACCCCAGTGTCCCGAAACTCGTGTCGGTATGGCCCGACATGACTTTCGGGACACCCCAGTGTCCCGAAACTCGTGTCGGTATGGCCCGACATGACTTTCGGGACACCCCAGTGTCCCGAAACTCGTGTCGGTATGGCCCGACATGACTTTCGGGACACCCCAGTGTCCCGAAACTCGTGTCGGTATGGCCCGACATGACTTTCGGGACACCCCAGTGTCCCGAAACTAGTGTCGGTATTGCCCGACATGACTTTCGGGACACCCCAGTGTCCCGAAAGTCATGTCGGTATGGCCCGACATGACTTTCCCGTATGGCCCGACATGACTCTCGGGACACCCCAGTGACTTTCGGGACACCCCAGTGTCCCGAAACTCGTGTCGGTATGGCCCGACATGACTTTCGGGACACCCCAGTGTCCCGAAACTCGTGTCGGTATGGCCCGACATGACTTTCGGGACACCCCAGTGTCCCGAAACTCGTGTCGGTATGGCCCGACATGACTTTCGGGACACCCCAGTGTCCCGAAACTCGTGTCGGTATGGCCCGACATGATTTTCGGGACACCCCAGTGTCGACCCCAGTGTCCCCAGTGTCCCGAAACTCGTGTCGGTATGGCCCGACATGACTTTCGGGACACCCCAGTGTCCCGAAACTCGTGTCGGTATGGCCCGACATGACTTTCGGGACACCCCCAGTGTCCCCGAAACTCGTGTCGGTATGGCCCGACATGATTTTCGGGACACCCCAGTGTCCCGAAACTCGTGTCGGTATGGCCCGACATGACTTTCGGGACACCCCAGTGTCCCGAAACTCGTGTCGGTATGGCCCGACATGACTTTCGGGACACCCCAGTGTCCCGAAACTCGTGTCGGTATGGCCCGACATGACTTTCGGGACACCCCAGTGTCCCGAAACTCGTGTCGGTATGGCCCGACGTGACATTCGGGACACCCCAGTGTCCCGAAACTGGTGTCGGTATGGCCCGACATGACTTTCGGGACACCCCAGTGTCCCGAAACTGGTGTCGGTATGGCCCGACATGACTTTCGGGGAACCCCAGTGTCCCGAAACTCGAGTCGATGTGGCCCGACGGTATGGGGTCGGTATGGGCTGACATGACTTTCGGGACACCCCAGTGTCCCGAAACTCGTGTCGGTATAGCCCGACATGACTTTCGGGAAACTCGTGTCGGTATGGGCCGACAAGACTTTCGGACACCCCAGTGTCCCGAAACTCGTGTCGGTATGGCCCGACATGACTTTCGGGACACCCCAGTGTCCCGAAACTCGTGTCGGTATGGCCCGACATGACGTTCGGGACACCCCAGTGTCCCGAAACTCGTGTCGGTCATACACGTGTCGGTATGGGGCCGACATGACTTTCGTGAACTCGTGTCGGTATGGGCCGACACCCCAGTGTCCCGAAACTCGTGTCGGTCATACACGTGTCGGTATGGGGCCGACATGACTTTCGGGACACCCCAGTGTCGGTATGGCCCGACATGACTTTCGGGACACCCCAGTGTCCCGAAACTAGTGTCGGTATTGCCCGACATGACTTTCGGGACACCCCAGTGTCCCGAAACTCGTGTCGGTATGGCCCGACATGACTTTCCCGTATGGCCCGACATGACTCTCGGGACACCCCAGTGACTTTCGGGACACCCCAGTGTCCCGAAACTCGTGTCGGTATGGCCCGACATGACTTTCGGGACACCCCAGTGTCCCGAAACTCGTGTCGGTATGGCCCGACATGACTTTCGGGACATCCCAGTGTCCCGAAACTAGTGTCGGTATGGCCCGACATGACTTTCGGGACACCCCAGTGTCCCGAAACTCGTGTCGGTATGGCCCGACATGACTTTCGGGACACCCCAGTGTCCCCAAACTCGTGTCGGTATGGCCCGACATGACTTTCGGGACACCCCAGTGTCGGTATGACACCCCAGTGTCCCGAAACTCGTGTCGATGTGGCCCGACGGTATGGGGTCGGTATGGGCTGACATGACTTTCGGGACACCCCAGTGTCCCGAAACTCGTGTCGGTATAGCCCGACATGACTTTCGGGAAACTCGTGTCGGTATGGGCCGACAAGACATTCGGACACCCCAGTGTCCCGAAACTCGTGTCGGTATGGCCCGACATGACTTTCGGGACACCCCAGTGTCCCGAAACTCGTGTCGATGTGGCCCGACGGTATGGGGTCGGTATGGGCTGACATGACTTTCGGGACACCCCAGTGTCCCGAAACTCGTGTCGGTATAGCCCGACATGACTTTCGGGAAACTCGTGTCGGTATGGCCCGACATGACTTTCGGGACACCCCAGTGTCCCGAGACTCGTGTCGGTATGGCCCGACATGACTTTCGGGACACCCCAGTGTCCCGAAACTCGTGTCGATGTGGCCCGACGGTATGGGGTCGGTATGGGCTGACATGACTTTCGGGACACCCCAGTGTCCCGAAACTCGTGTCGGTATGGCCCGACATGACTTTCGGGAAACTCGTGTCGGTATGGGCCGACAAGACTTTCGGACACCCCAGTGTCCCGAAACTCGTGTCGGTATGGCCCGACATGACTTTCGGGACACCCCAGTGTCCCGAAACTCGTGTCGGTATGGCCCGACATGACTTTCGGGACACCCTAGTGTCCCGAAACTCGTGTCGGTATGGCCCGACATGACGTTCGGGACACCCCAGTGTCCCGAAACTCGTGTCGGTCATACACGTGTCGGTATGGGCCGACATGACTTTCGTGAACTCGTGTCGGTATGGGCCGACACCCCAGTGTCCCGAAACTCGTGTCGGTCATACACGTGTCGGTATGGGCCGACATGACTTTCGGGACACCCCAGTGTCGGTATGGCCCGACATGACTTTCGGGACACCCCAGTGTCCCGAAACTAGTGTCGGTATTGCCCGACATGACTTTCGGGACACCCCAGTGTCCCGAAACTCGTGTCGGTATGGCCCGACATGACTTTCGGGACACCCCAATGTCCCGAAACTCGTGTCGGTATGGCCCGACATGACTTTCGGGACACCCCAGTGTCCCGAAACTCGTGTCGGTATGGCCCGACATGACTTTCGGGACACCCCAGTGTCCCGAAACTCGTGTCGGTATGGCCCGACATGACTTTCGGGACACCCCAGTGTCCCGAAACTCGTGTCGGTATGGCCCGACATGACTTTCGGGACACCCCAGTGTCCCGAAACTCGTGTCGGTATGGCCCGACATGACTTTCGGGACACCCCAGTGTCCCGAAACTCGTGTCGGTATGGCCCGACATGACTTTCGGGACACCCCAGTGTCCCGAAACTCGTGTCGGTATGGCCCGACATGACTTTCCCGTATGGCCCGACATGACTCTCGGGACACCCCAGTGACTTTCGGGACACCCCAGTGTCCCGAAACTCGTGTCGGTATGGCCCGACATGACTTTCCCGAAACTCGTGTCCCGAAACTCGTGTCGGTATGGCCCGACATGACTTTCGGGACACCCCAGTGTCCCGAAACTCGTGTCGGTATGGCCCGACATGACTTTCGGGACACCCCAGTGTCCCGAAACTCGTGTCGGTATGGCCCGACATGACTTTCGGGACACCCCAGTGTCCCGAAACTCGTGTCGGTATGGCCCGACATGACTTTCGGGACACCCCAGTGTCCCGAAACTCGTGTCGGTATGGCCCGACATGACTTTCGGGACACCCCAGTGTCCCGAAACTCGTGTCGGTATGGCCCGACATGACTTTCGGGACACCCCAGTGTCCCGAAACTCGTGTCGGTATGGCCCGACATGACTTTCGGGACACCCCAGTGTCCCGAAACTAGTGTCGGTATTGCCCGACATGACTTTCCCGTATGGCCCGACATGACTCTCGGGACACCCCAGTGACTTTCGGGACACCCCAGTGTCCCGAAACTCGTGTCGGTATGGCCCGACATGACTTTCCCGAAACTCGTGTCCCGAAACTCGTGTCGGTATGGCCCGACATGACTTTCGGGACACCCCAGTGTCCCGAAACTCGTGTCGGTATGGCCCGACATGACTTTCGGGACACCCCAGTGTCCCGAAACTAGTGTCGGTATTGCCCGACATGACTTTCGGGACACCCCAGTGTCCCGAAACTCGTGTCGGTATGGCCCGACATGACTTTCCCGTATGGCCCGACATGACTCTCGGGACACCCCAGTGACTTTCGGGACACCCCAGTGTCCCGAAACTCGTGTCGGTATGGCCCGACATGACTTTCCCGAAACTCGTGTCCCGAAACTCGTGTCGGTATGGCCCGACATGCCTTTCGGGACACCCCAGTGTCCCGAAACTCGTGTCGGTATGGCCCGACATGACTTTCGGGACACCCCAGTGTCCCGAAACTCGTGTCGGTATGGCCCGACATGACTTTCGGGACACCCCAGTGTCCCGAAACTCGTGTCGGTATGGCCCGACATGACTTTCGGGACACCCCAGTGTCCCGAAACTCGTGTCGGTATGGCCCGACATGACTTTCGGGACACCCCAGTGTCCCGAAACTCGTGTCGGTATGGCCCGACATGACTTTCGGGACACCCCAGTGTCCCGAAACTCGTGTCGGTATGGCCCGACATGACTTTCGGGACACCCCAGTGTCCCGAAACTCGTGTCGGTATGGCCCGACATGACTTTCGGGACACCCCAGTGTCCCGAAACTCGTGTCGGTATGGCCCGACATGACTTTCGGGACACCCCAGTGTCCCGAAACTCGTGTCGGTATGGCCCGACATGATTTTCGGGACACCCCAGTGTCCCGAAACTCGTGTCGGTATGGCCCGACATGACTTTCGGGACACCCCATTGTCCCGAAACTCGTGTCGGTATGGCCCGACATGACTTTCGGGACACCCCAGTGTCCCGAAACTCGTGTCGGTATGGCCCGACATGACTTTCGGGACACCCCAGTGTCCCGAAACTCGTGTCGGTATGGCCCGACATGACTTTCGGGACACCCCAGTGTCCCGAAACTCGTGTCGGTATGGCCGGACATGACTTTCGGGACACCCCAGTGTCCCGAAACTCGTGTCGGTATGGCCGGACATGACTTTCGGGACACCCCAGTGTCCCGAAACTCGTGTCGGTATGGCCGGACATGACTTTCGGGACACCCCAGTGTCCCGAAACTCGTGTCGGTATGGCCGGACATGACTTTCGGGACACCCCAGTGTCCCGAAACTCGTGTCGGTATGGCCCGACATGACTTTCGGGACACCCCAGTGTCCCGAAACTCGTGTCGGTATGGCCCGACATGACTTTCGGGACACCCCAGTGTCCCGAAACTCGTGTCGGTATGGCCCGACATGACTTTCGGGACACCCCAGTGTCCCGAAACTCGTGTCGGTATGGCCCGACATGACTTTCGGGACACCCCAGTGTCCCGAAACTCGTGTCGGTATGGCCCGACATGACTTTCGGGACACCCCAGTGTCCCGAAACTCGTGTCGGTATGGCCCGACATGACTTTCGGGACACCCCAGTGTCCCGAAACTCGTGTCGGTATGGCCCGACATGACTTTCGGGACACCCCAGTGTCCCGAAACTAGTGTCGGTATTGCCCGACATGACTTTCGGGACACCCCAGTGTCCCGAAACTCGTGTCGGTATGGCCCGACATGACTTTCCCGTATGGCCCGACATGACTCTCGGGACACCCCAGTGACTTTCGGGACACCCCAGTGTCCCGAAACTCGTGTCGGTATGGCCCGACATGACTTTCCCGAAACTCGTGTCCCGAAACTCGTGTCGGTATGGCCCGACATGACTTTCGGGACACCCCAGTGTCCCGAAACTCGTGTCGGTATGGCCCGACATGACTTTCGGGACACCCCAGTGTCCCGAAACTAGTGTCGGTATTGCCCGACATGACTTTCGGGACACCCCAGTGTCCCGAAACTCGTGTCGGTATGGCCCGACATGACTTTCCCGTATGGCCCGACATGACTCTCGGGACACCCCAGTGACTTTCGGGACACCCCAGTGTCCCGAAACTCGTGTCGGTATGGCCCGACATGACTTTCCCGAAACTCGTGTCCCGAAACTCGTGTCGGTATGGCCCGACATGACTTTCGGGACACCCCAGTGTCCCGAAACTCGTGTCGGTATGGCCCGACATGACTTTCGGGACACCCCAGTGTCCCGAAACTCGTGTCGGTATGGCCCGACATGACTTTCGGGACACCCCAGTGTCCCGAAACTCGTGTCGGTATGGCCCGACATGACTTTCGGGACACCCCAGTGTCCCGAAACACGTGTCGGTATGGCCCGACATGACTTTCGGGACACCCCAGTGTCCCGAAACTCGTGTCGGTATGGCCCGACATGACTTTCGGGACACCCCAGTGTCCCGAAACTCGTGTCGGTATGGCCCGACATGACTTTCGGGACACCCCAGTGTCCCGAAACTCGTGTCGGTATGGCCCGACATGATTTTCGGGACACCCCAGTGTCCCGAAACTCGTGTCGGTATGGCCCGACATGACTTTCGGGACACCCCAGTGTCCCGAAACTCGTGTCGGTATGGCCCGACATGACTTTCGGGACACCCCAGTGTCCCGAAACTCGTGTCGGTATGGCCCGACATGACTTTCGGGACACCCCAGTGTCCCGAAACTCGTGTCGGTATGGCCCGACATGACTTTCGGGACACCCCAGTGTCCCGAAACTCGTGTCGGTATGGCCCGACATGACTTTCGGGACACCCCAGTGTCCCGAAACTCGTGTCGGTATGGCCGGACATGACTTTCGGGACACCCCAGTGTCCCGAAACTCGTGTCGGTATGGCCGGACATGACTTTCGGGACACCCCAGTGTCCCGAAACTCGTGTCGGTATGGCCCGACATGACTTTCGGGACACCCCAGTGTCCCGAAACTCGTGTCGGTATGGCCCGACATGACTTTCGGGACACCCCAGTGTCCCGAAACTCGTGTCGGTATGGCCCGACATGACTTTCGGGACACCCCAGTGTCCCGAAACTCGTGTCGGTATGGCCCGACATGACTTTCCCGTATGGCCCGACATGACTCTCGGGACACCCCAGTGACTTTCGGGACACCCCAGTGTCCCGAAACTCGTGTCGGTATGGCCCGACATGACTTTCCCGAAACTCGTGTCCCGAAACTCGTGTCGGTATGGCCCGACATGACTTTCGGGACACCCCAGTGTCCCGAAACTCGTGTCGGTATGGCCCGACATGACTTTCGGGACACCCCAGTGTCCCGAAACTCGTGTCGGTATGGCCCGACATGACTTTCGGGACACCCCAGTGTCCCGAAACTCGTGTCGGTATGGCCCGACATGACTTTCGGGACACCCCAGTGTCCCGAAACTCGTGTCGGTATGGCCCGACATGACTTTCGGGACACCCCAGTGTCCCGAAACTAGTGTCGGTATTGCCCGACATGACTTTCGGGACACCCCAGTGTCCCGAAACTCGTGTCGGTATGGCCCGACATGACTTTCCCGTATGGCCCGACATGACTCTCGGGACACCCCAGTGACTTTCGGGACACCCCAGTGTCCCGAAACTCGTGTCGGTATGGCCCGACATGACTTTCGGGACACCCCAGTGTCCCGAAACTCGTGTCGGTATGGCCCGACATGACTTTCGGGACACCCCAGTGTCCCGAAACTCGTGTCGGTATGGCCCGACATGACTTTCGGGACACCCCAGTGTCCCGAAACTCGTGTCGGTATGGCCCGACATGATTTTCGGGACACCCCAGTGTCCCGAAACTCGTGTCGGTATGGCCCGACATGACTTTCGGGACACCCCAGTGTCGACCCCAGTGTCCCCAGTGTCCCGAAACTCGTGTCGGTATGGCCCGACATGACTTTCGGGACACCCCAGTGTCCCGAAACTCGTGTCGGTATGGCCCGACATGACTTTCGGGACACCCCAGTGTCCCGAAACTCGTGTCGGTATGGCCCGACATGATTTTCGGGACACCCCAGTGTCCCGAAACTCGTGTCGGTATGGCCCGACATGACTTTCGGGACACTCCAGTGTCCCGAAACTCGTGTCGGTATGGCCCGACATGACTTTCGGGACACCCCAGTGTCCCGAAACTCGTGTCGGTATGGCCCGACATGACTTTCGGGACACCCCAGTGTCCCGAAACTCGTGTCGGTATGGCCCGACGTGACATTCGGGACACCCCAGTGTCCCGAAACTGGTGTCGGTATGGCCCGACATGACTTTCGGGACACCCCAGTGTCCCGAAACTGGTGTCGGTATGGCCCGACATGACTTTCGGGACACCCCAGTGTCCCGAAACTCGTGTCGATGTGGCCCGACGGTATGGGGTCGGTATGGGCTGACATGACTTTCGGGACACCCCAGTGTCCCGAAACTCGTGTCGGTATAGCCCGACATGACTTTCGGGAAACTCGTGTCGGTATGGGCCGACAAGACTTTCGGACACCCCAGTGTCCCGAAACTGGTGTCGGTATGGCCCGACATGACTTTCGGGACACCCCAGTGTCCCGAAACTCGTGTCGGTATGGCCCGACATGACGTTCGGGACACCCCAGTGTCCCGAAACTCGTGTCGGTCATACACGTGTCGGTATGGGCCGACATGACTTTCGTGAACTCGTGTCGGTATGGGCCGACACCCCAGTGTCCCGAAACTCGTGTCGGTCATACACGTGTCGGTATGGGCCGACATGACTTTCGGGACACCCCAGTGTCGGTATGGCCCGACATGACTTTCGGGACACCCCAGTGTCCCGAAACTAGTGTCGGTATTGCCCGACATGACTTTCGGGACACCCCAGTGTCCCGAAACTCGTGTCGGTATGGCCCGACATGACTTTCCCGTATGGCCCGACATGACTCTCGGGACACCCCAGTGACTTTCGGGACACCCCAGTGTCCCGAAACTCGTGTCGGTATGGCCCGACATGACTTTCGGGACACCCCAGTGTCCCGAAACTCGTGTCGGTATGGCCCGACATGACATTCGGGACATCCCAGTGTCCCGAAACTAGTGTCGGTATGGCCCGACATGACTTTCGGGACACCCCAGTGTCCCGAAACTCGTGTCGGTATGGCCCGACATGACTTTCGGGACACCCCAGTGTCCCCAAACTCGTGTCGGTATGGCCCGACATGACTTTCGGGACACCCCAGTGTCGGTATGACACCCCAGTGTCCCGAAACTCGTGTCGATGTGGCCCGACGGTATGGGGTCGGTATGGGCTGACATGACTTTCGGGACACCCCAGTGTCCCGAAACTCGTGTCGGTATAGCCCGACATGACTTTCGGGAAAGTCGTGTCGGTATGGGCCGACAAGACATTCGGACACCCCAGTGTCCCGAAACTCGTGTCGGTATGGCCCGACATGACTTTCGGGACACCCCAGTGTCCCGAAACTCGTGTCGATGTGGCCCGACGGTATGGGGTCGGTATGGGCTGACATGACTTTCGGGACACCCCAGTGTCCCGAAACTCGTGTCGGTATAGCCCGACATGACTTTCGGGAAACTCGTGTCGGTATGGCCCGACATGACTTTCGGGACACCCCAGTGTCCCGAGACTCGTGTCGGTATGGCCCGACATGACTTTCGGGACACCCCAGTGTCCCGAAACTCGTGTCGATGTGGCCCGACGGTATGGGGTCGGTATGGGCTGACATGACTTTCGGGACACCCCAGTGTCCCGAAACTCGTGTCGGTATAGCCCGACATGACTTTCGGGAAACTCGTGTCGGTATGGGCCGACAAGACTTTCGGACACCCCAGTGTCCCGAAACTCGTGTCGGTATGGCCCGACATGACTTTCGGGACACCCCAGTGTCCCGAAACTCGTGTCGGTATGGCCCGACATGACTTTCGGGACACCCCAGTGTCCCGAAACTCGTGTCGGTATGGCCCGACATGACGTTCGGGACACCCCAGTGTCCCGAAACTCGTGTCGGTCATACACGTGTCGGTATGGGCCGACATGACTTTCGTGAACTCGTGTCGGTATGGGCCGACACCCCAGTGTCCCGAAACTCGTGTCGGTCATACACGTGTCGGTATGGGCCGACATGACTTTCGGGACACCCCAGTGTCGGTATGGCCCGACATGACTTTCGGGACACCCCAGTGTCCCGAAACTAGTGTCGGTATTGCCCGACATGACTTTCGGGACACCCCAGTGTCCCGAAACTCGTGTCGGTATGGCCCGACATGACTTTCGGGACACCCCAATGTCCCGAAACTCGTGTCGGTATGGCCCGACATGACTTTCGGGACACCCCAGTGTCCCGAAACTCGTGTCGGTATGGCCCGACATGACTTTCGGGACACCCCAGTGTCCCGAAACTCGTGTCGGTATGGCCCGACATGACTTTCGGGACACCCCAGTGTCCCGAAACTCGTGTCGGTATGGCCCGACATGACTTTCGGGACACCCCAGTGTCCCGAAACTCGTGTCGGTATGGCCCGACATGACTTTCGGGACACCCCAGTGTCCCGAAACTCGTGTCGGTATGGCCCGACATGACTTTCGGGACACCCCAGTGTCCCGAAACTCGTGTCGGTATGGCCCGACATGACTTTCGGGACACCCCAGTGTCCCGAAACTCGTGTCGGTATGGCCCGACATGACTTTCGGGACACCCCAGTGTCCCGAAACTAGTGTCGGTATGGCCCGACATGACTTTCGGGACACCCCAGTGTCCCGAAACTCGTGTCGGTATGGCCCGACATGACTTTCGGGACACCCCAGTGTCCCGAAACTCGTGTCGGTATAGCCCGACATGACTTTCGGGAAACTCGTGTCGGTATGGCCCGACATGACTTTCGGGACACCCCAGTGTCCCGAGACTCGTGTAGGTATGGCCCGACATGACTTTCGGGACACCCCAGTGTCCCGAAACTCGTGTCGATGTGGCCCGACGGTATGGGGTCGGTATGGGCTGACATGACTTTCGGGACACCCCAGTGTCCCGAAACTCGTGTCGGTATAGCCCGACATGACTTTCGGGAAACTCGTGTCGGTATGGGCCGACAAGACTTTCGGACACCCCAGTGTCCCGAAACTCGTGTCGGTATGGCCCGACATGACTTTCGGGACACCCCAGTGTCCCGAAACTCGTGTCGGCATGGCCCGACATGACGTTCGGGACACCCCAGTGTCCCGAAACTCGTGTCGGTATGGCCCGACATGACGTTCGGGACACCCCAGTGTCCCGAAACTCGTGTCGGTATGGCCCGACATGACTTTCCCGTATGGCCCGACATGACTCTCGGGACACCCCAGTGACTTTCGGGACACCCCAGTGTCCCGAAACTCGTGTCGGTATTTCCCGACATGACTTTCGGGACACCCCAGTGTCCCGAAACTCGTGTCGGTATGGCCCGACATGACTTTCGGGACACCCCAGTGTCCCGAAACTCGTGTCGGTATGGCCCGACATGACTTTCGGGACACCCCAGTGTCCCGAAACTCGTGTCGGTATGGCCCGACATGACTTGCGGGACACCCCAGTGTCCCGAAACTCGTGTCGGTATGGCCCGACATGACTTTCGGGACACCCCAGTGTCCCGAAACTCGTGTCGGTATGGCCCGACATGACTTTCGGGACACCCCAGTGTCCCGAGACTCGTGTCGGTATGGCCCGACATGACTTTCGGGACACCCCAGTGTCCCGAAACTCGTGTCGATGTGGCCCGACGGTATGGGGTCGGTATGGGCTGACATGACTTTCGGGACACCCCAGTGTCCCGAAACTCGTGTCGGTATAGCCCGACATGACTTTCGGGAAACTCGTGTCGGTATGGGCCGACAAGACTTTCGGACACCCCAGTGTCCCGAAACTAGTGTCGGTATGGCCCGACATGACTTTCGGGACACCCCAGTGTCCCGAAACTCGTGTCGGTATGGCCCGACATGACGTTCGGGACACCCCAGTGTCCCGAAACTCGTGTCGGTATGGCCCGACATGACGTTCGGGACACCCCAGTGTCCCGAAACTCGTGTCGGTCATACACGTGTCGGTATGGGCCGACATGACTTTCGTGAACTCGTGTCGGTATGGGCCGACACCCCAGTGTCCCGAAACTCGTGTCGGTCATACACGTGTCGGTATGGGCCGACATGACTTTCGGGACACCCCAGTGTCGGTATGGCCCGACATGACTTTCGGGACACCCCAGTGTCCCATGGCCCGACATGACTTTCCCGTATGGCCCGACATGACTCTCGGGACACCCCAGTGACTTTCGGGACACCCCAGTGTCCCGAAACTCGTGTCGGTATGGCCCGACATGACTTTCGGGACACCCCAGTGTCCCGAAACTCGTGTCGGTATGGCCCGACATGACTTTCGGGACACCCCATTGTCCCGAGACTCGTGTCGGTATGGCCCGACACGACTTTCGGGACACCCCAGTGTCCCGAAACTCGTGTCGATGTGGCCCGACGGTATGGGGTCGGTATGGGCCGACAAGACTTTCGGACACCCCAGTGTCCCGAAACTCGTGTCGGTATGGCCCGACATGACTTTCGGGACACCCCAGTGTCCCGAAACTCGTGTCGATGTGGCCCGACGGTATGGGGTCGGTATGGGCTGACATGACTTTCGGGACACCCCAGTGTCCCGAAACTCGTGTCGGTATAGCCCGACATGACTTTCGGGAAACTCGTGTCGGTATGGGCCGACAAGACTTTCGGACACCCCAGTGTCCCGAAACTCGTGTCGATGTGGCCCGACGGTATGGGGTCGGTATGGGCTGACATGACTTTCGGGACACCCCAGTGTCCCGAAACTCGTGTCGGTATAGCCCGACATGACTTTCGGGAAACTCGTGTCGGTATGGCCCGACATGACTTTCGGGACACCCCAGTGTCCCGAGACTCGTGTCGGTATGGCCCGACATGACTTTCGGGACACCCCAGTGTCCCGAAACTCGTGTCGATGTGGCCCGACGGTATGGGGTCGGTATGGGCTGACATGACTTTCGGGACACCCCAGTGTCCCGAAACTCGTGTCGGTATAGCCCGACATGACTTTCGGGAAACTCGTGTCGGTATGGGCCGACAAGACTTTCGGACACCCCAGTGTCCCGAAACTCGTGTCGGTATGGCCCGACATGACGTTCGGGACACCCCAGTGTCCCGAAACTCGTGTCGGTATGGCCCGACATGACGTTCGGGACACCCCAGTGTCCCGAAACTCGTGTCGGTCATACACGTGTCGGTATGGGCCGACATGACTTTCGTGAACTCGTGTCGGTATGGGCCGACACCCCAGTGTCCCGAAACTCGTGTCGGTCATACACGTGTCGGTATGGGCCGACATGACTTTCGGGACACCCCAGTGTCGGTATGGCAAGACATGACTTTCGGGACACCCCAGTGTCCCATGGCCCGACATGACTTTCCCGTATGGCCCGACATGACTCTCGGGACACCCCAGTGACTTTCGGGACACCCCAGTGTCCCGAAACTCGTGTCGGTATGGCCCGACATGACTTTCGGGACACCCCAGTGTCCCGAAACTCGTGTCGGTATGGCCCGACATGACTTTCGGGACACCCCAGTGTCCCGAGACTCGTGTCGGTATGGCCCGACATGACTTTCGGGACACCCCAGTGTCCCGAAACTCGTGTCGATGTGGCCCGACGGTATGGGGTCGGTATGGGCCGACAAGACTTTCGGACACCCCAGTGTCCCGAAACTCGTGTCGGTATGGCCCGACATGACTTTCGGGACACCCCAGTGTCCCGAAACTCGTGTCGATGTGGCCCGACGGTATGGGGTCGGTATGGGCTGACATGACTTTCGGGACACCCCAGTGTCCCGAAACTCGTGTCGGTATAGCCCGACATGACTTTCGGGAAACTCGTGTCGGTATGGGCCGACAAGACTTTCGGACACCCCAGTGTCCCGAAACTCGTGTCGATGTGGCCCGACGGTATGGGGTCGGTATGGGCTGACATGACTTTCGGGACACCCCAGTGTCCCGAAACTCGTGTCGGTATAGCCCGACATGACTTTCGGGAAACTCGTGTCGGTATGGCCCGACATGACTTTCGGGACACCCCAGTGTCCCGAGACTCGTGTCGGTATGGCCCGACATGACTTTCGGGACACCCCAGTGTCCCGAAACTCGTGTCGATGTGGCCCGACGGTATGGGGTCGGTATGGGCTGACATGACTTTCGGGACACCCCAGTGTCCCGAAACTCGTGTCGGTATAGCCCGACATGACTTTCGGGAAACTCGTGTCGGTATGGGCCGACAAGACTTTCGGACACCCCAGTGTCCCGAAACTCGTGTCGGTATGGCCCGACATGACTTTCGGGACACCCCAGTGTCCCGAAACTCGTGTCGGTATGGCCCGACATGACTTTCGGGACACCCCAGTGTCCCGAAACTCGTGTCGGTATGGCCCGACATGACGTTCGGGACACCCCAGTGTCCCGAAACTCGTGTCGGTCATACACGTGTCGGTATGGGCCGACATGACTTTCGTGAACTCGTGTCGGTATGGGCCGACACCCCAGTGTCCCGAAACTCGTGTCGGTCATACACGTGTCGGTATGGGCCGACATGACTTTCGGGACACCCCAGTGTCGGTATGGCCCGACATGACTTTCGGGACACCCCAGTGTCCCGAAACTCGTGTCGGTATGGCCCGACATGACTTTCCCGTATGGCCCGACATGACTCTCGGGACACCCCAGTGACTTTCGGGACACCCCAGTGTCCCGAAACTCGTGTCGGTATGGCCCGACATGACTTTCGGGACACCCCAGTGTCCCGAAACTCGTGTCGGTATGGCCCGACATGACTTTCGGGACACCCCAGTGTCCCGAAACTCGTGTCGGTATGGCCCGACATGACTTTCGGGACACCCCAGTGTCCCGAAACTAGTGTCGGTATGGCCCGACATGACTTTCAGGACACCCCAGTGTCCCGAAACTCGTGTCGGTATGGCCCGACATGACTTTCGGGACACCCCAGTGTCCCGAAACTCGTGTCGGTATAGCCCGACATGACTTTCGGGAAACTCGTGTCGGTATGGCCCGACATGACTTTCGGGACACCCCAGTGTCCCGAGACTCGTGTCGGTATGGCCCGACATGACTTTCGGGACACCCCAGTGTCCCGAAACTCGTGTCGATGTGGCCCGACGGTATGGGGTCGGTATGGGCTGACATGACTTTCGGGACACCCCAGTGTCCCGAAACTCGTGTCGGTATAGCCCGACATGACTTTCGGGAAACTCGTGTCGGTATGGCCCGACATGACTTTCGGGACACCCCAGTGTCCCGAGACTCGTGTCGGTATGGCCCGACATGACTTTCGGGACGCCCCAGTGTCCCGAAACTCGTGTCGATGTGGCCCGACGGTATGGGGTCGGTATGGGCTGACATGACTTTCGGGACACCCCAGTGTCCCGAAACTCGTGTCGGTATGGCCCGACATGACTTTCGGGACACCCCAGTGTCCCGAAACTCGTGTCGGTATGGCCCGACATGACTTTCGGGACACCCCAGTGTCCCGAAACTCGTGTCGGTATGGCCCGACATGACTTTCGGGACACCCCAGTGTCCCGAGACTCGTGTCGGTATGGCCCGACATGACTTTCGGGACACCCCAGTGTCCCGAAACTCGTGTCGATGTGGCCCGACGGTATGGGGTCGGTATGGGCTGACATGACTTTCGGGACACCCCAGTGTCCCGAAACTCGTGTCGGTAAAGCCCGACATGACTTTCGGGAAACTCGTGTCGGTATGGGCCGACAAGACTTTCGGACACCACAGTGTCCCGAAACTCGTGTCGGTATGGCCCGACATGACTTTCGGGACACCCCAGTGTCCCGAAACTCGTGTCGGTATGGCCCGACATGACTTTCGGGACACCCCAGTGTCCCGAAACTCGTGTCGGTATGGCCCGACATGACTTTCGGGACACCCCAGTGTCCCGAAACTCGTGTCGGTATGGCCCGACATGACTTTCGGGACACCCCAGTGTCCCGAAACTCGTGTCGGTATGGCCCGACATGACTTTCGGGACACCCCAGTGTCCCGAAACTCGTGTCGGTATGGCCCGACATGACTTTCGGGACACCCCAGTGTCCCGAAACTCGTGTCGGTATGGCCCGACATGACTTTCGGGACACCCCAGTGTCCCGAAACTAGTGTCGGTATGGCCCGACATGACTTTCGGGACACCCCAGTGTCCCGAAACTAGTGTCGGTATGGCCCGACATGACTTTCGGGACACCCCAGTGTCCCGAAACTCGTATCGGTATGGCCCGACATGACTTTCGGGACACCCCAGTGTCCCGAAACTCGTGTCGGTATGGCCCGACATGACTTTCGGGACACCCCAGTGTCCCCAAACTCGTGTCGGTATGGCCCGACATGACTTTCGGGACACCCCAGTGTCCCGAAACTCGTGTCGGTATGGCCCGACATGATTTTCGGGACACCCCAGTGTCCCGAAACTCGTGTCGGTATGGCCCGACATGACTTTCGGGACACCCCAGTGTCCCGAAACTCGTGTCGGTATGGCCCGACATGACTTTCGGGACACCCCAGTGTCCCGAAACTCGTGTCGGTATGGCCCGACATGACTTGCGGGACACCCCAGTGTCCCGAAACTCGTGTCGGTATGGCCCGACATGACTTTCGGGACACCCCAGTGTCCCGAAACTCGTGTCGGTATGGCCCGACATGACTTACGGGACACCCCAGTGTCCCGAAACTCGTGTCGGTATGGCCCGACATGACTTTCGGGACAACCCCATTGTCCCGAGACTCGTGTCGGTATGGCCCGACATGACTTTCGGGACACCCCAGTGTCCCGAAACTCGTGTCGATGTGGCCCGACGGTATGGGGTCGGTATGGGCTGACATGACTTTCGGGACACCCCAGTGTCCCGAAACTCGTGTCGGTATAGCCCGACATGACTTTCGGGAAACTCGTGTCGGTATGGGCCGACAAGACTTTCGGACACCCCAGTGTCCCGAAACCCGTGTCGGTATGGCCCGACATGACTTTCGGGACACCCCAGTGTCCCGAAACTCGTGTCGGTATGGCCCGACATGACGTTCGGGACACCCCAGTGTCCCGAAACTCGTGTCGGTATGGCCCGACATGACGTTCGGGACACCCCAGTGTCCCGAAACTCGTGTCGGTCATACACGTGTCGGTATGGGCCGACATGACTTTCGTGAACTCGTGTCGGTATGGGCCGACACCCCAGTGTCCCGAAACTCGTGTCGGTCATACACGTGTCGGTATGGGCTGACATGACTTTCGGGACACCCCAGTGTCGGTATGGCCCGACATGACTTTCGGGACACCCCAGTGTCCCGAAACTAGTGTCGGTATTGCCCGACATGACTTTCGGGACACCCCAGTGTCCCGAAACTCGTGTCGGTATGGCCCGACATGACTTTCCCGTATGGCCCGACATGACTCTCGGGACACCCCAGTGACTTTCGGGACACCCCAGTGTCCCGAAACTCGTGTCGGTATGGCCCGACATGACTTTCGGGACACCCCAGTGTCCCGAAACTCGTGTCGGTATGGCCCGACATGACTTTCGGGACACCCCAATGTCCCGAAACTCGTGTCGGTATGGCCCGACATGACTTTCGGGACAACCCAATGTCCCGAAACTCGTGTCGGTCATACACGTGTCGGTATGGGCCGACATGACTTTCGTGAACTCGTGTCGGTATGGGCCGACACCCCAGTGTCCCGAAACTCGTGTCGGTCATACACGTGTCGGTATGGGCCGACATGACTTTCGGGACACCCCAGTGTCGGTATGGCCCGACATGACTTTCGGGACACCCCAGTGTCCCGAAACTAGTGTCGGTATTGCCCGACATGACTTTCGGGACACCCCAGTGTCCCGAAACTCGTGTCGGTATGGCCCGACATGACTTTCGGGACACCCCAGTGTCCCGAAACTCGTGTCGGTATGGGCCGACATGACTTTCGGGACACCCCGTGTCGGTATGGCCCGACATGACTTTCGGGACACCCCAGTGTCCCAACATGACTTTCGGGACACGAAACTCGTGTCGGTATGGGCCGACATGACTTTCGGGACATCCCAGTGTCCCGAAACTCGTGTCGGTATGGGCCGACATGAATTTCAGGACACCCCAGTGTCCCGAAACTCGTGTCGGTATGGGGCGACATGACTTTCGGGACACCCCAGTGTCCCGAAACGCGTGTCGGTATGGGCCGACATGACTTTCGGGACACCCCAGTGTCCCGAAACGCGTGTCGGTATGGGCCGACATGACTTTCGGGACACCCCAGTGTCCCGAAACTAGTGTCGGTATGGGCCGACATGACTTTCGGGACACCCCAGTGTCCCAAAACTCGTGTCGGTATGGGCCGACAGGACTTTCGGGACACCCCAGTGTCCCGAAACTCGTGTCGGTATGGGCCGACATGACTTTCTGGGGTGTCCCGGGGTGTCATGACTGGGGTGTCCCGAAAGTCATGTCGGCCCATACCGACACGAATATCGGGACACTGGGGTGTCCCGAAAGTCATGTCGGCCCACACCGACACGAGTTTCGGGACACTGGGGTGTCCCGAAGTCCTGTCGGCCCATACCGACACGAATACCGACACACTGGGGTGTCCCGAAAGTCCTGTCGGCCCATACCGACACGAGTTTTGGGACACTGGGGTGTCCCGAAAGTCATGTCGGCCCATACCGACACTAGTTTCGGGACACTGGGGTGTCCCGAAAGTCATGTCGGCCCATACCGACACGCGTTTCGGGACACTGGGGTGTCCCGAAAGTCATGTCGGCCCATACCGACACGCGTTTCGGGACACTGGGGTGTCCCGAAAGTCATGTCGCCCCATACCGACACGAGTTTCGGGACACTGGGGTGTCCTGAAAGTCATGTCGGCCCATACCGACACGAGTTTCGGGACACTGGGATGTCCCGAAAGTCATGTCGGCCCATACCGACACGAGTTTCGTGTCCCGAAAGTCATGTTGGGACACTGGGGTGTCCCGAAAGTCATGTCGGGCCATACCGACACGGGGTGTCCCGAAAGTCATGTCGGGACACCCCAGTGTCCCGAAACTCGTGTCGGTATGGGCCGGCATGACTTTCGGGACACCCCAGTGTCCCGAAACTCGTGTCGGTATGGGCCGGCATAACTTTCGGGACACTCAAGTGTCCAGAAACTCGTTTCGGTATGAACCGAAGTGACTTTCTGGACACCCACTATCCAGAAACTCTTTTCGGTATGGACCGAAATGACTGAAATGACTGGACACCCAAGTGTCCAGAAACTCGTTTCGGTTTGGACCGAAAAGACTCGTTTCGGTTTGGACCGAAAAGACTTTCTGGACACCCAAGTGTCCAGAAACTCGTTTCGGTATGGACCGAATTGACTTTCTGGACACCCAAGTGTCCAGAAATTCGTTTCTGTATGGACCGAAATGACTTTCTGGACACCCAAGTGTCCAGAAATTCGTTTCTGTATGGACCGAAATGACTTTCTGGACACCCAAGTGTCCAGAAACTCGTTTCACCCAAGTGTCCAGACACCCAAGTGTCCAGAAACTCGTTTCGGTATGGACCGAAATGACTTACTGGACACCCAAGTGTCCAGAAACTCGTTTCGGTATGGACCGAAATGACTTTCTGGACACCCAAGTGTCCAGAAACTCGTTTCGGTATAGACCGAAATGACTTTCTGGACACCCAAGTGTCCAGAAACTCGTTTCGGTATGAACCGAAATGACTTTCTGGACACCCAAGTGTCGTTTCGGTATGGACTCCAGAAGCTCGTTTTAGTATGGACCGAAATGACTTTCTGGACACCCAAGTGTCCAGAAACTCGTTTCGGTATGAACCGAAATGACTTTCTGGACAAGCAAGTGTCCAGAAACTCGTTTCGGTATGGACCGAAATGACTTTCTGGACACCCACGTGTCCAGAAACTCGTTTCGGTATGGACCGAAATGACTTTCTGGACACCCAAGTGTCCAGAAACTCGTTTCGGTATGAACCGAAGTGACTTACTGGACACCCTAATGTCCAGAAACTCGTTTCGGTATGAACCGAAGTGACTTTCTGGACACCCACGTGTCCAGAAAGTCTTTTCGGTATGGACCGAAATGACACCCAAGTGTCCAGAAACTCGTGGGGGTTGGACCGATATGACTTTCTGGACAGCCGAGGTGTGCAGAAACTCATTTCGGTATGGACCGAAATGACATTCTGGACACCCAAGTGTCCAGAAACTCGTTTCGGTATGGACCGAAATGACTTTCTGGACAGCCAAGTGTCCAGAAACTCGTTTCGGTATGGACCGAAATGACTTTCTGGACACCCAAGTGTCCAGAAACTCGTTTCGGTATGGACCGAAATGACTTTCTGGACACCCAAGTGTCCAGAAACTCGTTTCGGTATGGACCGAAAGGGTGTCCAGAAAATTCGTTTCGGTATGGACCGAAATGACTTTCTGGACAGCCAAGTGTCCAGAAACTCTTTTCGGTATGGACCGAAATGACTTTCTGGACACCCAAGTGTCCAGAAACTCGTTTCGGTATGGACCGAAATGACTTTCTATACACCCAAGTGTCCAGAAACTCGTGGCGGTTGGACCGATATGACTTTCTGGACAGCCGAGGTGTGCAGAAACTCATTTCGGTATGTACCGAAATGACTTTCTATACACCCAAGTGTCCAGAAACTCGTGGGGGTTGGACCGATATGACTTTCTGGACAGCCGAGGTGTGCAGAAACTCATTTCGGTATGGGCCGCAATAACTTTCTGGACAGCCAAGTGTCCAGAAACTCGTTTCGGTATGGACCGAAATGACTTTCTTGACACCCAAGTGTCCAGAAACTCGTTTCGGTATGGACCGAAAGGGTGTCCAGAAAATTCGTTTCGGTATGGACCGAAATGACTTTCTGGACAGCCAAGTGTCCAGAAACTCGTTTCGGTATGGACCGAAATGACTTTCTGGACAGCCAAGTGTCCAGAAACTCGTTTCGGTGTGGACCGAAATGACTTTCTGGACAGCCAAGTGTCCAGAAACTCGTTTCGGTATGGGCCGAAATGACTTTCTGGACAGCCAAGTGTCCAGAAACTCGTTTCGGTATGGACCGAAATGACTTTCTGGACAGCCAAGTGTCCAGAAACTCGTTTCGGTATGGACCGAAATGACTTTCTGGACAGCCAAGTGTCCAGAAACTCGTTTCGGTATGGACCGAAATGACTTTCTGGACAGCCGAGGTGTGCAGAAACTCATTTCGGTATGGGCCGCAATAACTTTCTGGACAGCCGAGGTGTCCAGAAACTCATTTCGGTATGGGCCGCAATAAAAATCTGGACAGCCAAGGTGTGCAGAAACTTATGCCGGTATGGACAATCCACCATACCCCGCAACAGATTGCTCAGAAGTTATTGTCGTTTTTCAAATATTTGACATATATTTCATAAAGCATCAAAGCCGCATCAACTCACGACGTTCTATGAAAGCCGCTGCGTTGTTAAGTGCTCGCTCGACTCACTTCGTTGTGTAATTCCGGCTTCTTGCAAACTGTCATCAGTCATCCTCACATCGTTACATTAACGCGAGGTGTTACTTGAAAAACGATACATCTTTCATTCCTAAACACATTTCCGGCATTTTTCAAAAAATGAAGATGATCATAATGAAAACCCGTACTTAACTTCCAACCCCCACGGTGTGCGCTGCGCAGAAATCCGCACCGCTATCGCTCCCCAGAAAGCAATCATAAGTGATTAATGATGACAATAATAAAGATGACACTGCTTAAACTCTTTAATCGCTGTTTAAGAGCTATTCCAAGCCCAACCGAACACGGGGCCAAATCCGGTAAATAAAGCACAAACACGAGGGCGGACTAGTGCAAAAGTAACACAAAAAATCAAGACGAAGATGAATATGAGAAGAGAAAAACAAGGACGAAGAATGGAGTGTATCTGTGTGTGAACCGTTGCCAAGAGTAACACACAACTCACAAATCATTTAGCACATCTGTTGGAGGAGCGGCGGATACAATGCGAACACACAGCTGAACAGAAAACAAAACTAAGCCATCATCTTTTCTTCGGGACTTAAGGTGATCTGGATCTGGAAGCAATTGAATTTTCTTGGAGTAAATTAATCTTTGATGAGATGTCAAGTGCAAGAAGGCGAAGTGAATTTCACTAACCTCCTTCTCCTCCTCCTCCTACACCAAATTTGTAGCTTTACCGCGCTGTGTGTGTGTGCGTCTATCAATGTGTCCTCAGCAGTCTGCAGCTGCCTAAGCTCTTTTGCCGGCCAATCAAAAGGAGACTGTATTCATCATTGAGACGCGATGCGGCTGAAGTGGGTGTTCGCTGGTGTGCGAGACGGTAATTTAAGCTTTTTCATCAACAACTTGGTAGAGGGGACGATAGTATTAGTTTCAAGCAACAGGAGGGCATCAAATTATCTGCACTGAATTCGATTACTTACATTCGGCCTTGTGTACGCTCAGACGTTGTTTGGGATGATGTCGAATTTGTGACTGGTTTAGATATCAATGGGATATTTGAGAGGATAGCGTTTCATCAATGCTGGCAGCAGTCTGTACCAATGTGCAAGAAAGAACGCGAAAGTTCTTCTCCTTTTGGTAGTTCGTGAGTTCAACGGAGATGCCGCGGAGGAGATGCTAGACCTAAGAAAATGGAAATGAGAGTAATTCTGTAAGCCACGGAAATGTATGTAATTTATATCATAAACTTGCTACTAACCCACACGAAATTGGTGATCCGAAAAGAGAAAGTGTCGATTCACGTTATCCAGTGTTTACATTATGCGATGTTCACGCTCACCGGAGTCTACGTAAAGGCGAATCTTCGTCACTTCGTATCTAGCGAGTTCGTCTGATTCACAATTCACTGTGTGCGGCACCCACATCATTTGCGTAAAACACGCAGAATTTAATTCTGCTAGTAAATATGAAATTTACTCATTTGACAGATTTGGTTGATTTAATCATTTCGCTCGCGCCGCCCCTGGCCATGTACAGGGGGGCGCCACACTTTGAGCTTGAACAGGGTGCTCATTTCGCTCGGTCCACCCCTGAACAGGTACAAGCGGGCGCCAAAGGTTGAGCTTGAACAGAGAGCTCTTTTTGCTAGCGCCGGCATAGTAAAAAACATTGATTAGCCGTGCCTCAGTTCATCCTCCTCATGGTAGACAGGCACAAAGGACAATTCAAAAAGAAGACAACGAAGTCGAGGGAAATATTCTAAATGCGTTTTTTTTATCGTATTTGTGTTGGCATTTAGGGGAGAATTTTCTACTACGCCTTGTACGGGCTGTACAAGAAAATGAGTGTACAAGGGAATAGCGATAAACCGTATCCAAGACTCGGTCTCGCGGCAATTGGTATAAAACCCATACGTTTCGGTCCCGTTGATAATTCGTATATATTTTCTCAGTGAACGAGAGTAGAACACTCTGTAATTCGTAGTCTTGTGTCACGCAACTTTATAATTCGTATTTCTTCATTCGCTTTATAGTTTATGTCTATGTACTTGTGAGATTGTCTTTTGGCTTTGTTTATTGTCGGTAGTCACTTAAGCAATCGCTCTCAGTTTGCAAGATGAGTGCAAAAAAGTACCTCTCTGATGCCAAGAAACAAAATTATTGAAGCCGTAGCCAATGCGGAAAGGAGAATATTGAGGCTAAGCGGTTTGGTAGAGCAACATCCACACTTACATCTATTTGAAAAATGAAGAACACGTTGGCTATGTGTGTATGTAAAATTAATACAATTTGACTTTACATTGTATATGTATTTCGATAATTCACTTTCTTTTTCTATTGTAAGCTTGATGCATCTTACTCTAGACAATTCGTAAATCGCGGTAATTCGTATGAAATTCATGATCCATTGAGATACGAATTATTGAGACTCGTCTGATGTCCTTAGTAGCTTTTGCGTTTAGAGCGCATTGATAGCTAGGCTTCTACCCTAGAAATCCTACACTCCGAGGCAGAAGAGTAATATTCCGTCGCCACTGGACATATTCCTGCCCAACATCACACCCACAATCTGAACAGCCATCCGCTATTTTCTTTCTTGGGCAAGATATACCATGTGGCTTCTACGTTGGCAAGAGAGTCAACATCAAGGAGCGGGAAACTAACAACCAATCAACGAAGTAGATATCACTCAAAATAATGTAAAAAAATGGCATTCATTATTTACCACTCCATTCAAACAAAATCGTGCACATATGCGGAAACGTCAAATCTCACGTCCAACTTCTGAACAGAGGGTCTGTTGGCCGAGTGGGAAATTGCGCAACTCACTACTACTTCGTAAAATCAAGATTCTCCGTCACGATGTAGGTCTGGACATGCATTTTTGTTCCTGCTCTAGACTTTTTCACATCATGTTCATGAACCGGCCATGATTCATGTCCAGTGGAGATTACGTATAACCCAGCAGATAAAGCCTTCCAACCACATCAATTGAAGGCATCTCAATTGAAGGCAGCAAGTCAGCAGAGCGGAGCACCAAGGCGGGAGTTACACAGTGATCAAAGCTGGGACAACAGCTTTTCAACATCTACACGGCAGATCAACCACATCCAACTGACACAATGAACTGCTGTCTATTTGCAGGTGACTCGCTAACTTACGCCAGCTCGACTCGTCTTTCTTGGGCAAGATATACCATGTGGCTTCTACGTTGGCAAGAGAGTCAACATCAAGGAGCGGGAAACTAACAACCAATCAACGAAGTAGATATCACTCAAAATAATGTAAAAAAATGGCATTCATTATTTACCACTCCATTCAAACAAAATCGTGCACATATGCGGAAACGTCAAATCTCACGTCCAACTTCTGAACAGAGGGTCTGTTGGCCGAGTGGGAAATTGCGCAACTCACTACTACTTCGTAAAATCAAGATTCTCCGTCACGATGTAGGTCTGGACATGCATTTTTGTTCCTGCTCTAGACTTTTTCACATCATGTTCATGAACCGGCCATGATTCATGTCCAGTGGAGATTACGTATAACCCAGCAGATAAAGCCTTCCAACCACATCAATTGAAGGCATCTCAATTGAAGGCAGCAAGTCAGCAGAGCGGAGCACCAAGGCGGGAGTTACACAGTGATCAAAGCTGGGACAACAGCTTTTCAACATCTACACGGCAGATCAACCACATCCAACTGACACAATGAACTGCTGTCTATTTGCAGGTGACTCGCTAACTTACGCCAGCTCGACGTCATCACAGATAGCAGCGCGAAGGTTCGAAATCCAAACAGCGAACACATTTGACTACTAGGCCAATTGGGGTATTCGTATAAATGTTGGGAAATCAGTACTTATGTGCTTAAGGAGACCATCCAGAGGTGTATGCAAGTAAGCAGCCAAATGTCGAAGCATAAAGGTAGTGGTACCCAACGGTACAGATAAATCGACAAACGAAAAGGTCAAGTATTTTAGCTTTAACTTACACGGAAAGTATGAAGTTCAACAGTCATTCGAAACTGACCCTTAAAAAGGCCAACCTAGGCTTCCATCGCATATATGCCTTGATGCACAAGCAAAATGTATTAAGCCGGAGGACAAAACTGCTGTTATACAGCAGCTTATACCGCCGAACTTTACGTACGGCTTCCCAATATGGCACACCATCCCTCAGACCAGCATGACGAAGCTCTGCGAATATGTACCGGACTGACCTTCGACAGGGACCGTCAAAGGCTCCACAGCAACAATAGGCTTTACGACCAGGCACGCATCATCCCCCTGAGAAACACAATCCAGGGATAACGCTACCTCAACGCGTTAAATCTGAACAACGAGCTGCATGGATTCTACCAGAGCAGCGATAGCAATCACCATCTAGGGTAAGTCGGCTAACACACCGCCACCCCATCCTAAAAGGACCACCATGGACACACGGTCTTGAACAACCCGATGTAAGCACCAGCCATTGTAGGACATAAAAAAACCAAAAAACCGACAATAATAACAAACATTAAATTAAACAAAGTACATCGGTTTGGACCCTACTGTTGAGCCAACACCCTAACCTTTACTTGTTAAGTCTAGTTGTAATCTCAATTGCAAAATGAATTCCGTTCAAATAAATTCTTAAATAGCTTCAAATCGCCCGCGCTGACGCTCGTGGGTAGAGAGTGACCTGAACCAATGTGCGGATTGATTTTTTGCTGAGAACACAAGTAACATTGCGTTGTTTAGGGTAAGGACACTAGTATGCAGGCAGTTAAACTCCAAATACGTACATCACACCCACAAATTCTCAAATACATAACAACAAAAATACAATAATTCATGTATCTCCCACATACGTGTCCAGTTTCACGTACATCTATTTTATAAAGGACACAAGTTATGCGTCCGTCCATAGTGAGGTCTGATAGTGAGGCAATTTTGACGTTTTGTGCCCGCGATTCAAACGTGTAAGAGATTAATTAGTATTTTACCAATCAATGGAATAAACTTTAATAATTTGAAGTTCATATTTAACTGCAGCCAGCGCGACAAGCACTGAAAAAAAGAAATGCTTGGCAAATTTTGAACAAGGCTATTCTTAAAAACAAAGATATAGTGGCTGTCATACCGAATGGCTTCTGGAAATGTACCTTATTCTCATTAAACCCGGCAGCTACATATGTGTGTTTGCATTTATGATGAGAATTTGTTAATTGCTCAGGCTTCCCAGGGTCAATCCACTGAATCCTCCAAGGTTAGGAGAGCTGCAGATGTGATATAAGCATTATCTTAAAAGCCAAAAAGTGCTTGTATGGATACTGATTTGGTTATGAAGCTATTCAAATCGAAGTATCAAAACTGATCAGCGATCTATTTAGCAACAATTCCATGATTAGACGTGACATGGGTTGCCGCCCCGAAGATTAAGTCTTTTTTAGCTTCTGTCAGAGCGATATCCATATGTTTGCCAAAATACAGATATTGATCCAACCAAATGCCAAGATACCTTACTACACTTTTCACATCTAAGGGACGTCCCCGTGGGTCAGCTATGGCGAACTTCGCGCCAGTTTATACGCATATCCCCTGATGCCGTGTATAACAGAGTCCTGACGATGATAGTTTCACACTTCAGAAAATCGCTGAATTTGTTCGAAGTTACGTTGCAACAGGATATTTATCACTTCGACCTTCAGAAATGATCTGTACGCTACTATATCCTCGGCGTACGCAATTAAATGTGGTATGGAACATTTAAGATCAGCAGTGAATATGAATCCTTTTTTTGATGTCGAAGACCGTGGTAGAAATTACATCACCACTTTTTACGACAAACTTTCTACCTGTTATCATGTCATGGATCATGCCTGACCGAGCTTCCCCAGTTTGAGGAGGAGAACCAAACGGTATCAAAGGCCTTCTCCAAGTCAATCAGATAGGCAGCCGTGCATTATTTTTTGTTTTTATTCCACAGAATGTTGCATACCAGTTTGGACGCGGTATGTATGGTTTCATGTCCCGCCCAGAATACGAACTGGTTGTCCGGTATGATTTTATTATCCTCATCCCAAGGAACAAGATTGATCGATCGGAGATTTGACGGGTTTTGTCTTTGTCCCGTTTAGGGATTGGTTACACCACTGTTGTTTTCCAGTGCATTACTCAGCGCAATGACAATAATTGTAGTGTACACCACATTGCCGTAGCATATGCCAACCAAAGCGCCGAACAGCACGGTTGCCCTCAACGCCGACACTCCAATAGATACGTGATGACACGAAATCCTATTACCTTCGTACATAATATTACAACAATCATCAAGACAAACATGTCCGATCACATTTCCTTTCTCGTCAAAAATTGCGAACAAAAAAAATTGTTCCTGGCTTCGCTTTAAACGAAATTCTCATTTTATCACAAATCCAATAAATTTACCAGCTCACTCAAATTCGAGGCTAACTTTTCAAATGGTGCATGTGTAGAGTGCACTTTCAGTCACCACAAACTCACTACATCAACTGAGCCTTGCCACATTTGCACAGTTCTATAAATTGACCCCAAAATGCACTCTCGAGTCTCGGCCCATCATGTCAGCTAATCGAATTCAGTAATCGTTTATGCGGAAAACAGCTCATCCACAAATTGGTATCGGATTGACTGGCACTCATATGCATTATAAATAGAGGTGACACAAGCAATCCAATCAATTATCCGAAGCACTTAATAGAATTTCCATGCGTATAAATAAGTATTTAACATGCGTGTTGCATAATCCAACAGCCTGAGCAAATATTCGCCCTTGTGCACGCAATCTTCGCATGTCAGGATGGCCGAGCGGTCTAAGGCGCCAGACTCAAGATAGAATCTTGTCGCACGCAGTGTGATTTGTGTATGGGAATTCTGGTCCTCTCTGAGGGCGTGGGTTCGAATCCCACTTCTGACAAACGTTTTTTTTTTGTTTGGTAATTGTTTTTTTATATCAGCGCACATAAGGGATTGCTAATATTCTTAAGTGTCCGGGCTCAAGACACAGCACGGCCGAAGGTGTTGGGGGAGAAAGGGAGAGGTGGTACCCGTGCACATTGGTTTTAAATATCTGCGGATTGTATTCTGGGGGACATATTGGGCTGGGAAAAGCATTTCATATTCGTGTCGTGCGGCTGATTATCGAGTCTCTAAAACCGAAAAACTTAACTGTGCGTCGGAAAGCAGGCTTAAGGGGCATTCCTGAGGAGCATTCCTGACGAGACGGGTATTGCGGGTGAATTCATGGAGATAAGTAATGCAGTTGGCAAGCTCACTTGAGCATCGTTTGTTAAAATAGCGATAAAGTACGGATAGAGACGAGACGGTACGTCGATGTTCGAGCGAGTTTAATGACCCTGCAATATTGTTGCAATATTCCTATAACTTTTATAGCTTGCTTTTGGATTCTATCTAGTAGGTGCAAGGTGGTTTTGGGGGCACCAGACCATATATGAGCGTTGTACTCAAGTTTGGGGCGTATATACGCCTTATAAATTAAAGCCAAAGTATTTCTTGCATCGATTGAGGAAACCTAAACCTTTCGCAGCATTATGTGATCGTTCCAACTAAGTGTTGTGTTGATACACAAACCAAGGATGGAAAGCTTTCCGGTTTCATCGACACAGGTGCCATTCATGGATAATGGCTGATTAACAAGGGTTCGCTTGAGTGACAGCAGACAACATTGAATTCCACTCGATTGTACTTTCCCCAGATAATTATGCTGTCAAGGAATTCAATGTGCTTAACATAAGCTGCTGTTCCAATTCTACAGCCGAAGGGCGGGGTCGTGATTCTTGGAAGGAATATGAAATGCTCAGGGTGCTGTCATCAGCGAAAGAACTGATTGGATTAGAAGTAGCAGAAAAGAGATCATTTATAAAAATAAGAAAGAGTGTCGAAGACAGAACAGAGCCTTGGGGAACACCAGCATTTATTTGGTGGACTTGGTGGTGACTTGAACCCATCCAAAACAACTTGAATTGAACGGTTCGAAAGGTAATTTCTAATCCATTGAAGAAGAGATTCATCGACACCATATGCACGCATTTTCGATAAGACAGCTTGATTCCAAACTCTTTCAGATGCCTTAGAAATATCAAGCGCAACGATCTTGCTTTCGCCTGCATTGTGCAAAGGTTGGTTCCACTTTTCGGTGAGATAAGCTATCAGATCATCAGTGAACCTGTTGCTGCAAAAACCATACTGCCGGTCATTAAGAAGCTTCCGCGATTCGAGATATTTCGTAAGCTGACGATTTATCAGCGTTTCCATGACCTTAGAAAGAAGGGACGTAAGTGCTATGGGTCGGTACGAGGTGGGTGACGAAGATTCGCAGAACACCTCTTCAGAAGAATAGGGGGAATACCATCCTGGCCAGCGGATTTGTTCACGTCGAGATTTTTAAGTATTCTTGCAACTGTACGAGTGCGGAAGTGAATTTGTCCCGTGGTGAAATCAACGCTCTCAAGTACAGGTGGCGACATATTGGAATCTGGCAGTGTTGAGCTGGGTGCAAAATGCGCCGCAAGCAGATGCGCTTTGTCTAAAAAGCTGATAGTTGGGATGTCATTGTAAGTGAGCGTGGGCATTGAAGACGAAGCGTTTTTTACGAATGTCCAAAAGTTGTTGCTACCCTTGGGACATTGTAGCACTTTTTGCCTCAACTTTTGCTCATACCAGAATTTCACTGGTCTTATAATTGCATTACAGTCAATTCTGGCCCGTTAAGCTAATTGCAATTTTTAATTTTGTGTTGCTGATGACCACATGTAAGGGGAAAGTAGAACACTCATCGTTTATATACGACCCCATGATACCCATTATTGTTGAAATGTTGTTCGATCAAGAAAACACGCTGTGTGTTAGAAAAAACAAAACCCAATTTCGCCTTAAGATGTATTAAGCAGGCCAGATACAGATAAGTTGTTGCAGTCAATGCAGTTTGAGTATGATTCTTTGATGTCTAATAAAACTACTAACATAACAACACAATAAGCTTCAAAATTGTTTTTTTTTTTTCAAATGCTGCATTCATTTTTTAACATTTTGCTGGAACTCAACATTTGTAAATGGTGGAATATATATATGTATAGGGAAGTGCTGAACATTTGGCCTGAAATGTTAACACAAGCCACTGTGTGGAATTTAGGTGCGGTGTAAATGTATTATCGGCTATAGTCTGGATGGATCTCGGCTAAATATCTGGCTGGATTTCGATGAAATTTGGTTTGTAGTTAGCTTATCATCTAACTTCATCTCATCTTCATCGCTAGATGCAGGGTCGTTCCTTTATCAACCCCAAGAGATAGGGATGTCATAGTTCCAAATCACGATGCGGTCATACTATCGCTAAATAAAACTATTACTCAGGGACTAAACACCTGAGTTCAGAGTGCGATAATGGATGAAGATCAACACGAACAAAAATTAGATGCAGATTTGTTTGCTCAATCGTGGCAAGGCATGGAAATAATTTCAACAGTGGAATGTTACCTGATCAGCTGCGTAAAATATAATTCAAGCAAAGAACTTAGGTGCGCGTTACACAAACACGCACTCGTAGCGCTTTACTGCAGTCTATTAGCCAAACGATGCGATGGTGGGTTGTGGGATCATTTCCTTCCAAAAGGAACTTTGACTAGTATTGTAAATTAGAAAAGATGGCAATGGTGATCGTCAGGGCTCGAGTCATGATGTTAGCCCGGACAATTAGCTTAAGTTTTTGTGATGCAAAACAGTCCAATGCTGCCAGGATGCGCAGCAGAGTTGGGAAAAAATGTGAGGAAAGAAAACAAATCCCTAGCGTCCTTATTACAACCAAAGAAAAGCTTGATACAGCGATGCGGGTACCATCGTTATTCCATACTCAATCGCGGTAAACAGATTAAAAGGTGTGTATTTTGCAAGCGTATATACGGTTAGATTTCAATTTGCATGTCAAATACACTAACAACAAATCCTATCCCGCTTAAGTTACCCGGGATATTTATCGACGCTTGTGAAATAAGCGCGGATAAAAAATAATGCTTCCAAAAACCATTTCTATATGTGGTTGGTGTATTAGATAATTTTGAAATGTTTTTGCGTCCATAAGTATGCAACTTTTGAAAAAAATGTGTTTAAATTGATAATAGTCATTAAACTCGTTTACCTCAAAAACTTCCCCAAAATGGGTATAAAGTATATTACTTTCATTATGAATTCATGTCTTAAAGTTCAGTACTTTCCGATTGCATGGAAATTAGCAAAAGTAGTTGCAATACCCAAAGTAGGCAAACTCTCCTCGACAGAATTGAGAGTTATAGACCAATTAGCCTACTTACTTAGTAGTAAGTAGGTAAGTAAGTAAAATTAGTTAAGCAAACTTTGCGAAAACATAATTAAAGAAAAGCCAATATCCTTTATCGATGCTCACAAGATTTACCTAAATCAACTATTTGGCTTTAGGCGACATCATGGTACTTCACACTAAATTCTAAGGATATGCTACTCGTAGATCATAAAAGCCAATCGTGCAGTAGGGAAATATACAGGTATGATCTTCCGATTCTGTATGGCACGACGGACTCATATACAAAATGTTACAGTTTAATTTTTCCTTGTTTCTATGTAAAATCGATACTTTAAAGTCTATGTTAAGAGTGGTGTTTCTTATCTCGTTAGCGTGATTGCTAGTGTTCTACAAGGCTCAGTCATTAGGCCAGTTCTGTATAATTTGTTTACGTCTGACTTTCCTACTCTACCTTACTGTAATACAGCCATATAAGCCGATGATACAGCAATTTTGTCTTCGCATGAGTTCAGTCTCATTATTGAGACAAACTCGAATATTTTTCGAAATGGAAAACTAAAATCAATGTCGATAAGATGCAAGCTATCTTTTTTAGCAGAAAAAGGAAGTATTACTACCTTCAAATAACCTAAATTTTTTAGGGAGCTTGATACTATGGCAAAATTCCGTAAAATATCTAAGCTAGATAGATCTTGATAAAAAACTTACCTTTAACGAGCGCCACTCTCAAGTTCTTAAAAAGTATAACATTGCTTTAAAAACATTATACCCTTTTAACAGAAGGTCTTCACTTGCAAATGAAAAAAAAGTACTTATGTTCAAAGCTGTATTCCAAGCAATTCTTTTGTATGGGTGTCTCGAGTCTCGAGAAATTGTGCTATATAAAAAAAATGCAAATATCACAGAACAAAGTCTTAAAAATTATGCTGAATCTTCCTTGGCATCAATCTACTATGAACTTACATTATAAGGCTAATGTTTAATTGATCTATAACAAGGTACATAAACTCTCTGAATCTTTCAAAGTCAGGTGAGACAACCCTGATAATCCTCTTATAAACGAGCTCTTTACCTAATTTTACGTAATGGAAGATTTCGTTTACTCTTGCAATGTATGAATATGCTATAATTAAAGGCATTGTTAGTATTATAACATGTTTTATGTATATTTATATAAATATTCTGAAATTTGTACTTGTTGCATTCATAGTGTTATTTATTTATTTTTAATTTTTTGTTTTTTGTTTTTTCTCTTTGTATATAAAGGGTGGTTAAAGGGTTTAAGGGCCGATGTTGAATGTGAACCACACCTAAAGGTCAAGTTTTTTTCTGCATTTCATTTGACATTTCTCAATTTCAGACTAACTCAATTTGAACCATGGAAAGGTACACAATCGAGCAACGCGCTAAAGTTATTCAGGCTTATTATGAAAATGGGCGTTCAAATCAAAATGCATATAGTGCACTTCGTGATTTTCGGTCAATTTAATCGTCCAAATGCAAAAATTTGAGCAAACCGGATCTGTAAAAGATGTGAATACACCAGTGCATGCTCGTACAGCTCGTACTGCAGAAAATATTGCTGCTGTTAGCGATAGTGTGGCTGAAGGCCGTCCACCTCAACTCGTCGTCGTGCCCAACAATTGCACCTCTCACGCTCGCCGTTGATGAACATTATGCATAAAGACACGCTTACAAGGTACAATTGACTCAAGAACTAAAGCCTCTTGACCATTTCAAGCGTCGTCAATGGTCAGAATCGTGGCAAGAAATGGCAACAGTGGATGATCAATTTTCGAAGAAAATCATCTTCAGTGATGAGGCACATTTTCACCTCAGTGGATTCGTCAATAAGCAGAATTGCCGCATTTGGGCGAGTGATAATCCAAGAGTGATTGTCGAAAAACCAATGCACCCACAAAGAGTGACTGTTTGGTGCGGTTTATGGGCTGGCGGCATCATCGGGCCGTATTTTTTCCAAAATGAGGCCGGTCAGGCAGTTACTGTGAATGGTGTTCGCTATCGTGAAATGATAACGAACTTTTTATGGCCCGAATTGGAAGATATGAATGTGGACGATTTGTGGTTTCAACGGGACGGTGTCACTTGTCACACAGCTAACGAAACAATGGCTCTTTGATGTTAATCATATGTCTCTGCAAGTAATGCAAATTGTGCGATAACTAATTGTAATTTGAAACGAAATAAACATATCAATCTATCTATCTATTAAATCACAAGGGCAGTGTTGCGACTAATTGCCAAATCAGGATTGTTCCTTGGTGGCATCGTAAAACGCATAAACTTCAATGGCAGCGTCTTTGATGGCCTCTTGACAACGTCACCAGATCTTCTATTCTCAAGTGTTTGTGGCATCAATCTTGAAAATCCATGTTTTCCATGCCGTCTGTTCCCGTTGCAGAATGCCACGGTTTTATGTCACTGTCAGTATTAAAGTTCAACATAAAGTGGAATTCACTTCTTCTTAATCTTAGTTTAAGTTATATTTGACTCGTACGCGCATACGCAATTTGCTTTGCGAAGCCTGCAATCCGGTAAGTCCATCTCAACTTTTAAAGAGCAACTAAAAAGTATGATAAATTTCGGCAAAAGGCCCTCAGTAATTTTGGGCGATTATTTTTCATCAAAATTGAAGGACCTTCGGTAACAAGACCAAAAAAAATCATCCCCACTGCATCGAAGCTGAAAGGTTGGGGAATTGATGATGGTTCTCTTACACCATTGAAAACACATTCTCAACGAATCCCTTACTCATGATTCAGGCTAAAGTAAATGATAAAATATTCTCACCGTCATCAAAACGAATCGTTCACAAAGAACCAAACTCAAGCTGACTTCACTATAGACAGTCGAATAATCTGCCCTAAATCCCTTGCCAACATACTCATCGTGAAGTAAAGTGCATAGCATACAGAGTTCAATCGTTCATCCAACGATGGATTGCCGAAAAAAGTTGTTCGCTTTTGATCCTTTAATTGAAAAGGATTACAGTGCCAACAACGGACACAAACCTGCAACATTCCCTGCCAACAGACTGCGAGCATACACGAAACCCTCGTACGCGCATACAAGCACTCACGAAAAGGCTCGGAAGGCAGTCGTCCTTTAGCCAACACTCGCTCCATATTCATATTGAGTTACAGGGATACAGGGTTCCGCAGCATTAATCTGAGGACAGGAATGGTTAGTAGGCTCGCCTGGCCTGGGACAAAGCACAGAGACCAGATATTCCATTCGAGGGTAGAATGAAGTAATACATTCCAGGTGTGCGCTTATTGTGACTTTAAGTGTGCGCATCCAAAAACACTACTGTAGCCGGCGAGTGTACCCCAGTAACTCTGCACTCTGCGGTACTCTACGGTTACTGCTGTATACCCACCGGCCAGAGGTGGAGGCGTTCCTTGCTCGTTTTTAGTAGTTATTCATAACTACTCTGATGTGAATACCTCGCATTCAAATGTAGCCAATTGTGTTGCCTGCCAATGCGCAACGGAAACGCACTGAATGGTGGATTTGCTTCGAAGGACGACGACTGAGGACTTCTTGGACGGTGTGGCTCTTGGATTGCAGCGATTTATATTTGACGCCATTCCCAGGGGATATTCTGACACTTTCGATGATTGGAGGAAGACATAAATTAACGATCACACTGCACATTGGCTTAATGGAAGGTAGTTCTTAGGACACATTTAACTGTTTGTGTCTATCAAACTCGTGGCACACTCTCAACCAATTCTGCTGCCAAGATGAATGCATAATTAAATGTGATGTGTGGGATATGGGCGTCTGCCAATGATGCCAACCTGGCGAGATCTTTAAACATCCAGCTGACATAACTTATGCACTCAAATGCAGCCATGCATACCGAAATGGCTAAGTGCCTCTTCATTATTGAGAACATGTCCTCGCAAAAACTCCTTCAGGGTTTCTCATCCCAGCAAGAGAATTTCAAAATTCATTAGTCCGCACATGCATACACGGTTGCGCCCTTCTCCCAATTCATTATTACCTGCTCCTCGCTCCATTGCTGACAGGACTCAACAAAGTATCTTTCCCCACACCCCATGCAGCTGCCAGAAGACATTGTTCTAATTCACCTGGCAGTCGTCGTTCTTGTGCATACATTACGACTCAACTCTAAACTTGTACCTGCCGTCCTCGTAGAAGAGCTTCATTTCTTCGGGTTTTCATCATTCCATCCCCCTGTCCGTGCTCCGCCCTCCCAGTCCATCCCCTGATCAGGGATTCCATGCGCATCGCATCAGTGTCCTTTCGTGTTAATGGTGCATCGTCAGGATTTATTACCACGTCGAAATTATTTTTGGAATTTTTTAATTTACTCAATGAGTTACATTTACATTTTATGCGATCCAATTCATTGGATGGGATGAAAGCCGGCACCCCTTTCCCCTTGAACAGCTTGTGTGTGTACTGAGCAGAAGTTAAGAACCCCACGCCACCACCACACCGACATCACACGAGCAAAAATAACAACGGGGACAATTACAACACAAAGTGAAAGGATTGGAGCAGAATTTAATTCACCGGGTTTATGGCGCAAGGTGCGGCTCGGTCACAGTCACCCATCCAGCACCGTGAAGGACCGAAAACTGGGTGCGCAACTGCAGGTTAACTGTTTAATGGGAAGCCCTTAAAAATACCAATGTGACCGCGACAGCGACTACCTTCGCCGACACCGAATGGTGCCCAATACCTGGGGCACATAACTCTGGCTAATTAATTAAAAGTAGGCGTGCGCATGCATGTGTGTGCGCCATTAATAGTAACCGTGACCAAGAAATTTACATCCATGGTAACCTTGTCATTCATTAGTTCCCACTTCCATATTTCGGAGTGAAATTTCACAGCAGCAGGCCTACTAAAAAATTTCCGCCGCCACAACGTGCCCTGAGACAGGTTGGCTTACAGTCGAAGGAGTTGCTTGCACGCATCCTTTCTCCGGAACGGCGTATCGATAATCCGCAACTCAATGAAAAATTTACCCGCAATGACTACGAATTTGCCCTAAAGCCAGATGTCTACCTAAGTTCACCGGCATCCATACACGTACACTCGTAAGAAGTCCTGTCTCCCCGAGCCGTGTCGTCCTGGTCGTAGTCCTCCCGCTGCCAGGGCGGGCTAATCCAAATGCAAAGTCATCCCTCGAAAACTCTTTTCAAAGTTATTTGCATAGTTAATTTATTAAGATCCGATGTAATTACTCAGTAAGGACGACGAGGACGCCACTGAGAGTGACGACGACGCAAAATGTGCAGCACTATGGGTGATCCCTGACGACGCGACGTCGAACAAGAAGTTTCACCCCGGAAAGATGATGATCCATAAAACATTCGCTTCCTGACTGCTGCCTTAGACGAAACGAAGAAGGGTTGCTCATACGTTCGATAGTCGACTGTTTCGCCCCCGTACCAGTTCATTCAGTCTGCTTCGATGTGTGGATACGTCTGTATATCTTCGGCTTCTGGTAGTTATTCAACTAACAACATCTACCGCCTCATACCACGACGTTATTCAACTTAACAACATCTACCGCCCCATACCACGACCGGAGGAACCATGACGGCGAAATGCCCGGGAGCTTGGTGTGCCCTAGCTGCCGGGTTAAGGGATTTTATTAAAGCATTTCACAAATTTCCAACGGTACGCTCTTCCACATCGCAACCTGACTGGACGTGAAGATTTTGTCCTGTATTAGCCAGAACGCCTTCAGTGCTGGTGTATCGTAAATCGGAATTTCGTAATCTAATTCGAATCGAAGAAAAATGCGCACATATTCTTGGTTGTTGTTTGTGGATAACCGCAGCGCCGTATTTTCGAATTAATTCAGTGAAATGGGTGCAAGGGTAAAGTTCAGACGCTGATTAAAGTGAACGACGTGAACCGTCGACGAGGAGCTAGATGACTTCTTTTACAGTCCCCTCGCAGCAAGGCAGGAATTTTTTGAAGAGAAAATCCACTCAAGATTTTCCCAGCTGCTTGCTCAAGTTCATTAAGTATGTACATCACAGGCTACCGAATCCACACCCGCTGCGGTTTTGTCGATTTCATTGCCGCTTTTTAGAGGCTCCAAATATTTAATTACTTAGCCCTCACGACTTGGCATTATATAGCAGACATTTTCAGGAACTTACAAGGTTGGCTCCAGATACATGCTTCGCCTTTTGAATTAATTTTTGTTGCTCAGGTCATAATTCATATGAATCTTAGACTTTCTCTCGCTAGACTTGGCTCTCGCGAGCATTAGTGTAAATGAGGGATTGATTCACACGATAGATCGCCACATTCTTGCTGTGTTGCCAACGTGTGACTTTAAAAAGCCGTTGTAGCGAAAGCCTGGACAGCTTCAAAAGCATATGAAGAAGCCCTGTGTTCAATCTTTAACAATCAACGAAAACGATGGCTTTTTAAGAAGAAGATTCTGTACGAGATGCGACACGACCCTAGCCAGGCGTCCACGGATTCAACGCGACGCCATTCTACATGGCCTAGCCATCTTTGGCACAAGGACAACACCGCTCCATCTCGAAGAGTCTTCGCCTCCGATCCAGTGGGACAACGCAATAGATATACCTGCTAACGGCAAGACTATTTCAGTGACTCGAATGCTGGGCAGTCTTACGGTTTTTCATTCAGACATTGCTATTCGCAGAAATGGAGCTTGCTAGCTCCACCATAAGGGACTCCTTACCCAAGAGGCTGATGCAGATGGGGTGGAAAAGTAAGTTGCTCTGAGTAAGCTAGCCATTTTGTTACGCTTAATTAATTGTAATTAAATAAGTCTCATTTTTCATGTAACAAATATAACTAATAAAATTAACAAAAAAACGAACAAAATTGGGCTTATAACATTTTTTAATTTTAAATTTTTAAAAATTTGATCTTTAAATTAAAAAAAAAAATCTATCGATTTAAATATTTTTAAACGAAAGTTATTGTTGTGAAGAAGTTGATTGTTATCTAATTTGCCATTATTATAGAAAGAATGGAAATTGTAAGACGGCAGTGCATAAACATGCGTTCGTGCGGTAGGGCTCCGACATTTTAAGTAGGATACACGTAAATCCATTGAACAAGTCACAATGCAGCGGTCTCGCTTTGATAGTTCACACTGACAGCGCGAGCACAAATTTCTATCAAGAACTATTTATACAAACTCGGGCTTTGGACAGATGTGAGACATTTTTCTTTTTCTTACTCGTAATTTACTATTTGTGTAAGTAATTAATTTTTTGTAGAAATTTTAAATTTAGTGATTCTAGTTTTTTCTGGTAAAATGGATTTTGGACCATTTTACTTGTGAAACGCGAGCGTTGTATCGTGATTTGGAAAACTGAGTTTGTCGCGCTTTGCCAACGCATTCTCGTAAAATCGATAAAACGTGTAGCAAGCGAGTTAAAGCACGACCGTGCGAACGCGAAATTGTGATTTAGTCCTTAGTTACATTTGCTGCGTTAGTTACGCGTGACTAATTAAAATTTGTAAGACTCGTGTAACCTACCAACACTAATGCGTAGCTTCTGGGCCCAACAATGCATGGAATTCTTACAAGGAATACTGGAATGCTTGAGGCTTTCGTTACATTTCAAACGTGTTATTTACAAGTACTGCATACTTTGAGGCTGATGTATAAGCAAATATTTTCCCTGTGTTTTGCGCTGCTGGGAAACATGATATGGACAAGTATTTTTCAATTTCTCTCTGCTTCCATTGCAGAGTTAAAGAGAGAGCTGCGTTCGTTTTACTGTAAAAAAATAGATTGTTCGTTTTTATGAAATTTGGTTATTAATAAGAGAAATCAACCGAATACTCTTAAATCGGTTCGTCTTTGTCAAAGCAGTCTTATGCAAAAGTCCGACCGCATGCATCAGTCTTTAGTTGCCCGCAAAATCCACTAAAGGTCGCTCGATCCTCCGCCATCGACATCAGGACTAAGGCCCAAACACGCACCTCGAGCTGGGTTTGCGGTTCGAAAACGTACATGCTCAACACTGCGGGCACTGCGTGTTCCCAACCCTACCACAACAGAACGATGAAATCTCATCTCGTCAGCCTATATTCTCGATCTGATTCCTTCGGCCAACACCCAAATATCAACATTTTAAAACGTTTAAAACGTCAGCCACCGTCTATCAAAGGTCCACAATTGACAATCTACTAATGAGAACGATGAGACGTTCACAACATTTCATATGGATGCTGCCAAAATGAAGCGAGCGCTAAGTGCTGTCGTCAAAGGAGGCATCGACAGCATCGGCTACTACCTTCAGAGAACCCATTATCCCTGTTCGCCAAGTAAATTCCCAAAAGACATCTTAATCAATCCCAATCTGATTACACACATCTTCAGAGTGCTCTCCCTTCAGTACGTTTCAATAGTAAATCATGACCACACCACTCCGTCTTTGCAGACCATATTTTCAATCCTAACGAACGCAATATCTAGAGAAATTAAATTTCCTCCTTCAGTCTTCGCATGTCATCCCTGCTCAAGGTGTGTCCTAGAGCCCGAGGCATCGAGGTAAAATAAATGGACTTGCAATGTGCTAATAACGTGCGTTCGCTCCGAGTTTCAAACGACTTCGAAAATATATATCGACGTCTCTTTCCGAGGACGACACAATTCACTATTAATCGCTTTCAGGATAATATTTATTCCAATCGTGTCTCGCGATTCCACTGATTGAGCTCATTTCTCCCCGAATTCGATTCGTACGTCTTTTTTTCCTTGCCGGCCACCGTACTCAACGAACACATTTTTTCTCCATTGAATCGCTTCTTCCTTCTATCACATTATTGCATCTAGTAAATTATAGGAAAGTCCTCGAAATCGATAGACTACTATATCCTTTAACAGAACAAACATTTAAATGTCTCAATTTCCTTTAGATTTAATCATTTTCCTTCTTCTCGCGCTCATCCCCCCGATCAATCAGTATAACAGGAGGTAGCTTCATTCTCTGCCGGGGGAAGGAGTGGATGCAGGGAGTGTACACCCGAGCAGCCACCCCCAATCGATTTTGGTTCCACAATTTAAGAAATCCGAAGCGACGATGAATAGACCAGCAATGGGTGGATGGCTGGGCTGTGTTTGAACACTGTTTCACTTTCTGGCACCAATGGCGACGCCTTCACTGAACCAAGAGCTAACCAGCGGTACTCGCTTGTCGTTGAGGACACCATAAAAAGGGGACATCTTCTGATATTATTTTTTATCGTTTCTCGTTCCGGTCTTCGTCAATGGAGAAATTTTAATTGAATTTCATGTTTTCCTTTTCGGCTGAGTGGAGAAGTTTGTTTTTTTTTTTCCCTTGGCGTCCTTAGCTATTCGTACCCTCCCCGCCTTCTCCACACAGTCAATGTTATGCCGCTTCCTGCAATTGTATATCCTTTTGTGAGTTTGGTTCAATCGTTAGAAAATCTCTCGTCTCTCCAAGATATTTATTGCTCGGTCGTTGCGATATTTTTTATTTCTTATTCCGCTCGTCGCCATCCATCGCCCGACCGACTGAGACTCTTAACCATATTACTCGGGAGTACAACCTTAAAATTAAATGCGAAATCGTAACAATACAACCAACGATGCTGCCGTGTTGGTTGAGTGACGTTTTGCCATTGAAGTTTGATCTGTCGTTGAAATGGTGGGTGCTGGGCGGTCGGATGGGGTTCAATCTTAAGGTTCGTCAGTTCGCCTTTTTTATCTACTGCTCCTCTCTGCGAACTCTCGTCACCCCATCAAGCCACCTACCACCCGGCCACCCTGCGACCGATGCTGAACGTAATTTTCATAAGTGGTTTCGGGGATTCCTTTTCTGGAGATTAAAAGTTACCTCCGATTGTCGAGCCGAGATAATAGATCGTTAGATCAAATTGAATCGATTGTAGCGCACTGGAGTTTTTCGTTTTCCTTCGTCCTCTCATTTTTCGAAAGGGTTTTTGATGAATTTCCAAAACATTTTCTCTCTGTTGCCGGTCCATTGCTAGTGAGCAAAAAAATGGGGGGGGGGGGGGGGGGGGGGGGGGGGCTGAGCACTCTTTTAAATTTAATGGATTCACTTCTTTTCACGAATGGCTCCCGCTCTTGAGTTTCGAGAGCGACTGTTGGCACGATATCGGGGGGATAATGGTCAAACTGGGGGTGGAGTTTTGGAAATTAAATAATATCTTCAAGGATGTAGGTAGGATCTGTGGAAATGAGGTTCGGCATCGTGACCTCGGTTTGGAGGTGTTCAGTGCACTCAGATATGGTGAATACACTGAAAGCTTTATTGGCGGCAACGAACATTCCCCATTGAGTAAATGGAACGACGAGGGCCATTAGAACGGGGTTGCCGTGTTGCTCTGAAATGAATTTCACTCTGTATCCGTGCCCACATCGATGGGCATGAGACATTTCTACTTGCGATGAACTTATCTGGTGTACCTCTAAGTGCTGAGTATTAAGGATTTATTTTGTGGTGATATTATTTCTTATTTGGCGAGTATGTTAATCGCTTGAGACTTCTCTATACAATGTATGAAGTTGTAAAAATGCTTGCGGATAGAGCACTGTATCCTCAATATTACACACCGTCTCAACGGTCTTATACTGAACCTTGGGAATTTTCTGTAAAAAACAAATCATTTATTGCATTCAATGTATAGTTTCTGGGCAGCGTATACGATGTGGCACTATCGTGCCATTATTTCACTTTTTCATCAACAATATGAAACACTAGCTTCGTTGCTTGGATCTTCCTTTCGCAAGATTTAGGGTTTCATGAATATAAATAAATTGATAACAATACACGCAAACTCATTTGTTGGTATACTTCCGTTTATGACACTCTGGGCCTTAAAATGACGCCTTTTGGTAGCAGTTTTGGCACTTTAAAAAAAAACATTTCCGGCAACGCTTTTTCTGGGTAACACTTGTGCCCTTGAACAAAGCCAGTGATGAATTCTGTCCATCAAGACCGGGATATATTGCGTCCATGAGTTCTAATCCATGGGCTATATGGGATAATCTATCATCAATTTCAATTTCACGAAGGGTGAAACATTTTCTTTCTCCAAGTTTGAGTAGTCCTTGCGGAAAGTCGTTGTCATAGTTGTCGCACAAAGGGGTCTCATATTTATTCGAAAATTGAGAGCTTCAGTGGAACTTCATAAGGATGATTTTAAGCACGCTCGGATGACATAAGCGTGTGTTCCCTTTCTTATGACCGGCAGTCAATGGCCCCCAAACACAAAAGAAGCATCACCCATGACATCATCTGTGTTTTTGAGGCCTTATAACATTCAGTTTACTACTTCCACATGGGCTCTATAACTCATTGCACATTCATTCATTCAATGATGCAACTTGTAAAAGTTTACCAAGCGGTCTGTTTATACGAATGGAACATGCGGACTGTTGTTTTAAAGTTGCTTTCACTGGTAGCTTGAAGAAGCAAGGGATAGTGCATTTTTCCCGGATTGCCTTAGTTTTGCCAATACCAAATTTTGCGAGGAATGCTTTCTATTCTATTTTACCACACTGTCAATAATCGCATCATAAGCTTGTCTTTGATCTGTGACTTAATAATAATAATATGACATGCGCGACAGTCGGAGACGGGTCTGGATCAGCTTCTGAGCACCCCTCTTTTGGTGCGTGCTATTATTCTCTCACGAGTGGATGGGACCTCACACTAGATGGCGCAGTTGGTTGAGTACCTGCCCTTGGTTAGTGGGGTCCCCGGTTAAAATCCCTGTGAAAGCAAAGTTAATGCGTTTTAAACTGGTTTTCAAACCTGGTCCAGTCACCATTTGTTGTTAGGATGAAATTAACGGCCCTCTCACTGGAGTGGTCGATCGGTGGTAGAGGTCTGACTGTGGGTATCACAATGGACCGACATGGTATAAGTGTGCTGGTGAATTCACCAGCAGCTCCCTTCCCTACTCTACTCCACAGTTTTATGCCGACTCCGAACGGCCACGTTTGAGAAGCTCTTTTTAGACAGGAGTACCTTTTGAGCATTGTCAATGACTCGTAAGACGTGGAGCCATGAATTATGAATTTTGGTGAATTCAGGAATCGAACCTGGCTAAGAGTCGACGCACTAACCCACTACGTCACTTGGTTTGTGACTTTTTTTGCTTAATTTTCGTTGACAAAAACTAACAACGCATTGTTGTCGTACGAACACTTCAATAATGCATCCGATGCATTGTTATGTGGTCGAAGAGGAGAATGTAAACCAAAATCACGTGAACTTTTCGCACTTAGCTCTAAGAGTTTATTTGCTATTTGTAACAAACCTTCATTGTTGGTGTCATCATTGAAGGGCAAAGGAGGGTCTTCATTTTGCTGTCGTATTGTGTGTCTCATGTCTTCTTTAAAGTTTTGTGGTTCTGACAAATTTGAAGTATCACAACAAACAACTCCCTCAGCTTCAATGGACTTTGATAAATCGAGGCTTCTGTCAAAGTGTCTTCCCACTGGTTACTTGTTCTGATAAAACTCTGTCTCGGCAAGTAGCTTAGTACGTTTCTTTGACAATCGCATTCATAGTTTTAAAGTCCTCGAATAGATGAGACCACTTACGTGTTGAAACAAAATTCTGAGATTTAGTCACTGGTACACAATGGAGTTATGACCCACTTAGTTCATAATTAGATTGTGTGGGTGGGTCAACTACCGCGTTTTTCAACGTCTCTGCGTCGATATACAAGTGGGTCAACGACCGCTCAAATTCTACCCGATGCTCTCTGCGAATTAAAAAAGTGCATATGAATATTGCGTCGGAGCTTGCGAAGATCGCAGTTCATAGTGCGGTCATATGAATGGGAATTAACCGGTGGGTACAGTGTGGGTTGGCGTGTTGAGTTGGATAAGTCCCATGCGGAATGCACAAACATTCAAATGAAATGCGGTTAATGAGGATATTTAAACTAGTTCTTGTGGAGATTATTTTTGTCTGAAAAAGCAGTAATTATGCTCAGCTCTTGTCGTACAAAGACGTGTACACTCTATATCTCCTGTAGCTTGGATATTTCCAGATATAGTATATATTCAACCTGAAATTTGGCATTTCCCACAGGTCGCGGGCAAAAGTTCACACTCTGGTCAGATAAACGTCCATCGACAGTTGAACAATTCGTTTAAAGCGTATTTCCAATAACAGCCCAAGAGTATGCACTAAACATGTGTAAATTCTCAGTTCGGTGACGTCAAACAACAAAAGTTGTGTATAAACATGGCATATCGTTGGGCGTTAACTACAAGCGCAGATAATAAACTTAGAAGTAGTTAACACCCGTGCTAAAACGATTTAGCGATTAATACTCGAAAAGAATAGTCGTAAAGAATGCAGACTCTTAGTTTGCCCTTTAGGAGCGGCTTTTGTCCTCTTGGTGCTTGCCAGGTTAAACAATTGAGCTTAGTTTGCAATTTCATGGTTTATGTAATGTATGTTGTATAGGTAAAGTATATATATGTACGTGAGTTTGGTAGAAATTAAAAGCAATCCGGCACATTCTTCAGTTGCAAACATTGTTTAGAGAACTTTCAGTTGGAAAAATAGCCGCAGAAATGCTGCTAGCTGACAGCAAAAGAGAAGTATATAGCGCAGAACCCTACGGGACTCGGTTGCTAATACCATCCATACCCCGTTACCCGTTTAAGATCTTCTAAATTTTTTTTGAAGGAAACGACTAGGATGCTATTTGATGGGCTGACTGAAGTCAGAAAGAGATCCAGCGCAAACTTTTTCTTCCACTAACGCCTGATTTCAGATTCTGGACAATCTAGGCAATTGTGGAGTACTTTGGCTATGTGGCCTTTCTTCTAAGGCCAGTCTTTCGAATACCCTGAGTTACCGACATGTAACAACAACACCTACTATATGACTGAAGTCTGCTTCCACGAATATAGTTTGTTTATTGTGTACATCGTATGTGCTGTAACTGATTGCCTGGCAATTTCTTATTCCATTTTAAAGAGTCTTTGTGATATTTCTCAGATCAAGGGCACAGGGACAAGAGGTGAACGATTGCTAACAAGAGACATGCTTGATCGACTCTTTCTCGGCTATCCTGTTCCACACGTGAAGACAATCCAGCGCTTCTGTAGCGCTTCAGTACGATTTATATCTTCACACAAAGTAACGTCTGCTGGTAGAACGACACTGATTCACATCTTCATGATGTACTCACCTAATTTCTTATTTAACCCAATCCGAGATACCAACCCGCACACTTCCGTTGTCTGCATTATAACCCCGTGGTTAAGGGTGGCGTTAACATTCGTTGCTCCACGTCGAGTCGCACCATCGTTATACCAAAAAACAATCACAGCACACAGGTTTCGTTGTGTTTTCGCACAAGAGTCACTCTGAAGTTAATTCCTCTCGTTTCCTTCTAATTGTGCAATTTCTGTACTCGGAGTCGTACTCACGGCACGTCCGAGTCGCCGCCGGTGTGGCTAGCCCTTCCCTCTCGACACGTCGCTGATAAGAACCAGGAAATAAAGTCAAAATAAACAAAATGTTGCCGGAATATATAATGGCGAAGCCCTTCACGAAGCAGCTTGCAACACTTTCTAATTATCGCCGACCGGATTCAATGCACAGTTGCCACACACACAGTCATTGCACCATCAGGCAGCGTTTGTTGGCTTTGACTGCAAATATCCTTTGAGGAAGCACCCCACACAAGCGCACATACACACGGGTGCCTCTCCCCGTTCGGATACAATGTTTATGTTTACGCCCGAATCGCACAGCCATCGTGCTTGCCATTCGCAATTATATCGCGCGCCGTTGATATCCGAGAAACTAGTTGTGGAGTGCCAGAGTCGGAGTTCATACGTCTGTGCCTGAACTAGTCTCTTCCCTCGGCATGGGTGGATGTGTCTTGCTTCGGTTCGGTCTTTTATTTCTTGCCTGTTTTCGCTGACTTCCTACGTTCGGCACACAGTTGTCTGTTGACTATTGTTGTTGACTTTGACAAAAGTAAAGTGCCAACACAGTCTTGCAGTAAGAGCCGCAATGAATAATACATTAGGCAGCGAGTGTTGGGGACGTCTTGGATGTTCGCTTCTGATTTTGCAGAGGAAGTGATTTAACGGTGTCGAACAATACACAAAATATGTGATTTCACCCAAAGGCAGCGCCCCATCAAGGTGTCTGTCCACAGAAAATGCATGGACACACCTTGGTAGGGTTCGTGTCTCTGTGAGGGTAATATCCTTTCTGGCGTACGTTACACTTTGTGTTACTTAAGAGGCCCTAGTGGGCAACTGCCTTTAAATGGTTGTACGAGCAGTAATGTTGTGTTGATGTTGACGACTATGGGACGGCATAAGCATAAATGTGGAGAACTTAGAAGAGTCCCTCTCTGAAGGGTTGTTGACTTCTGTTCGGGGAGTTTTTGCCCAATCTGAAGTTTAAGCAGTGTTCCACATCAGGTACGAATTCGAGGGCTTTTGCGTATGTGAATATTTTCAAGTACCAACAAGTTTACAGCGACATTTGTATTATTAAAATGAAAAACGATAATAGGAAAGGAGAGACCACTCGTGTTGGACGTGCTATTGTTCTCTCATGAGTGGGTGAGGCATACAGTTCTATGTCGACTCCGAACGGCCAAGTTTGACTGTCGGGCGTTTCAACTTGGTCAGCCTCGATCACCAGATATGTGGTTTTTCAATAGTTTAATTATACATTTCGGGTTAGTTTTACTAATTGTTTTGGGACAAATTTGTGTAAAAATGATAGAATGGTGATTGGCGCAGTGCTCAAATTATAGTGTTAGTATGTGAAATCGACATGTGTAATTTAGCAATTTGTCAAGTGTGAGATATTTAAAAAAATAAACAGTCCTTGGTATGAATCACGAACGACGGTATCATTGAAAACGGCCCACAAAATTTCACCATGGAGTGAGATTAAAAAACAAACTAATATTTGTAACGACTAAAACTGGCGAGACTTGGCACCACTAAGATTAGCTTCGAAAAGTGTCGCAAATGCAAGAATTTAGACGGCACTCATTGTTGAACGTTCCGAGTGATGAGTAGTTTTGTTTATTTAATAATATGAATTAACAATAAATACGAAATAGAAAGTGACTTTTGAGTATTATGAAGAAGTAATAATTGTTGTCGTTTATTTTATATTAAACTAAATTTTGTACGCGACTCTGCCCGGGTTTATTTCTTCAACCGATACGTTAACATTATTGAAAGTATATTGGGTCTATAATTCGTGCGGTTTGCTAAGAGATAACTTGTATTATTCCATTGGAACATGCGTTGGAAGCTACTAGTCATTTCAGTATAGGTTTCATTCATTTGAAGCGTGAACATCAATAATTTTTGCTCACTCAAATATGTCGAACTTTGTGACTGAAAAAGTGTTTTTGCGGGCAGTTCTGCTTCATTACTTCAATATGAAGAAAACTACTGCCGAAAGTCATCGTATTTTGGTGGAAATTTATGGTGAACATGCGCTAGCTGAGCGAACGCGCCAAAAGTTGTTTGCACGATTTAAAAGTCGTGATTTTGACTGGAAGACGATGAACGTCCTGGGCAGCCAAAAAAGTTTGAAGATGAAGAATTGGAAGCATTACTATGTGAAGATTGTTGCCAAACAAAAGAAGAGCTTGCAAAATATAATACAATATACAATATACGCAGCAGAAGGAATATGCTTTTAAATGAAAATAATTGGAAGTCAAAACATGTTCCAAATAACAGGAATTTCTTTAAAGAAATAAGAGGATTCCGTGTAATGTTCTTAGGAATCATTTTTGCATGAAAAAGTTCGCTTTTCGATTTCCCTGCAATCCTGCAAAAAACAAAAATCACTGCCAATTTGATCGCAGTTTGACTGCTACATTGCAGGGCTGAGCCAGTGTGTTTATTAACTCGGTCAAACACAGCGATGGATGTGGACACACTTACCGTCACACATATACCGAATGTGATCGACAAATGGGTTGGTGTGTTGCTCACGGTTTCCTTTGTTCAAATCTGGCTAGAAGTATTATTCTTGATATTGTATACCACTTTTTTGTTATATAAACATTTCATATTTCGTTTCAGCATTATATTTCCAATGAATACAAACGCATAACATTCTGCCTGTATTACGACAGGTACTCTAGTACTCTACAACTTTAGTACCCTAGTACTACAGGTACTACTAGTTTTTCTAATAAGTCCAAGAAGGCAATGTGAAACACTGCATTTATCATAGCTGTCGCTCTCTTTGTCCATGTATTCATCATCATTTGCACTCGTCACTGTGCACTCAATATTTTGCGGTATTGCCACCAAACACACTTAATCAGTTCTATTTGAATGATCCTGTAGTTTCGATTTTTTAATCCTATCTGTACTGTCTTCCGCTGCAACCCGTTTGTGTCTGGCCATACTGACCAACAAATTTGCATTTATTTCGCGGTACTCACACCCCAACCACCACCACACATTTTCGGAATTCACAAGAAAATAATTTTAAACTTCATGTTTCATTCTCTAAGTTGACTTTGCTCAATATTTCGTTGCAGATTTTTAGGCCGTCCCCATAGAGTTTGATGTGGTTTCGCTCTCAATTTATAAACGCACGCCACAACAAATGTCAGTCTCTCTCACTTTTTAAATGACTACCAAAACAGCTATCTCTTGACAGGAAACAATAGTGTGAGAACACCAGATAGAATAATGGCTGAAGAAAAAATGGCCAGCCGACTTCATCTTACGGAGAAAATGCGTTGACGCACTGCGTTGATCGTAAACTCAATTTGGAAGAAAAACTATCAATTTGGCAAAACTCTTAATTTCACTTCTCTGTGAAATACTTTTCGACTTGTTCGATAATCTAATCACGGACCAGTAATGAAGTATGATAGAGATGCCCAACTTCTACATCCCTTGCCCCTTATCGTGTTCTAAAGCCAAGTTGACCAATCAAAGAACGGCATTATGTCGTGAATAAATGTCAAGAATGCATGAATAACTGACAAAAAGCCTCTGAAATTCGTCGATGGACTAGGGGTCAATCGGTTGTGTTGTTGGGCAAGTTGGGCTTCTCTATCATACCTCATTTCTGATAACGGACTTACGTTTTAATGTTTTATTACGATCCTCTCACCTCTCTCATTTTTCGCAGGTCGGCGCAGTATTTTGTGCATGGCCATTGACTTGTGTGCTTGAAAGACAACGCACTATTGTGTTCTTAACTTGTGCTTCTTAACGAGTTCACCGCCACAAAATTGTAACCGTCGGTCGTGTTGTTTTGTCCTAGGTGGTGCGCGACGACTCTCGACTGCTTGTACATTCATTGATTTGAACCTTTGTGAAAACTTGAACTACTACCCGTTGGGGACGCATGACTATGTCGGTGTCATCGGCGTACCCAAACATTAGGAATGATTCATAGAAGATAGTAGTAGAAGTAACTTGTAGTCAAAATCTTTTGCAGTAACAAATTAAAGAGCTCAAGAGATATTGACTTTGGTGGAAGGTGGATATTGACCGATACTCCATCCGTCGCAGACATAGCTTCGTCTTTCCAAAATTTGCAGATGATCTGGTGCATGCTAGAACATCGCCAACAGCCTTAAAGTGCTGTCATGGTGATCCATCTAAGCCTGGAGCTTTTTGGTGGCTGCACCTGCCTGGGAGTTGGAAGAAGTACTTCATCGACTGGAGTTGGTATTTTTCCACTCCCTATCTATTTCACTCCGCTCTTCATGCCCGCAAAGCGGCTGTTGGAAGTGCTGCCTAAATACTGCCATATTCCCTGTTTGATTCTACGGAATAACATTTTTCTCATCTCATGCACGACTAGAAGACTTTTACTACTGTGCCAGCATATGAACGTAAGTAAACATGTTCGGATTGCTTCATCGTTTACCACTTGTCTGCATTCCTCAACCATGTGATTATTACATCATTAACTTCTACTCCAAGCATTCGAACAAAAACCATTATTCGCTCCAAATAAACCAGCACATATTGCCACTGGCCGCCGTCTCAGTTGCGCTACATAGCATAACCATGAACACATCATCAATAACGCTTCATGGAATTCAACCAGGGCAAAACCAGGCAATTTCTTCAACAATGTAGCCATCAACATTATAATCCCTAGCATTCAGTTTATATGTCATTCACGCATTCCTCCCCGGTTATTGGCGTAATTAGCCCAGCAAGGGAGAGACAGAGACACGGCATCCATTAGGATTGGGTAACTTTCCGAATTATTTCACTATCCTTTGAGACGGATCCGACACAGATAGCAGCGGCATAACTGCTATAACCACTAGTTGACGAGGGACACGGCCCTTCACTCCGAACTGAGACCCAGAATAAGTGGGAGGATGGCGTTTGTGACAAATACCACAAGGATAACTCTCGATAATTCCCATTAAGAGCGAACTTTTCGCATACGCTCGATGTAATACCCATAGAAACAGGCAGATTACTCCGCTAAATAAAGGATAACTAATTTTCTTTGTTTATTCTCTATGTTCGTGTCACAATGTATTGCATGTACTGGTGTGGGACGGTGGGGGGATCTCACGCCGTTTCCCTCTCGCCCTTGTGTGCTCCATCATTTGGCCAATTGACCATCGTATTCTCGTATAACGTAGCTTAACTTTTTGATGGCCAACTCAACGTCCTTGTCGGTGATTTCGTGGTAAAGTACAACTCGGGCAAACTCCCAATCCCTTGAACTGACTCTGAGGACAATGCCCTCATTGGGGATACTTTCGTCGGCCACAACTCCATCTTCCAGCTCCTTGTCTGTGACGCGACTGAGACGCTCGGCAAATTCGCTGGCAGTGAGCTTCTCATTGGTGATGTGAATAAGAAGGATATTTGATTGGACGTTCTCGATGTCGACTGTGATGTAGGGACTTTTCAATTCGTAGATCGCTGCAATAGATCAAAGGAGACGTTTCAGAAAAATCATCGCATTGTGGGGTGAGTTTTAGTGTGGCATACCTTCGGCAATTAGACGAGTCCTTCGATGGTGCTCGGGGAGATCCTTCACTCCTGCATCTAGGGCTACTAGTCCCGCTGCTGCAATTATACCCGCCTGTCTCATTCCGCCGCCGATGGCTTTGCGCAGACGTCTGGCCCTTGAATTATTTAAAAATATGTTAATTACTTCACGGTCTCAGATAAAAACTTTTTCTTCTCTCACTGGTCACACAAGCAAGCTTAAAAAACGAAGTGAAATTGGTATCAAACTCACTTCTCACTAGAGAGCAAATCAAGAAGCGAATATACGTGGAAAATTGCAGGCTCAGTGTTAGGGTAGCCAGCAGCAAAAAGTGCGCTGAGACAGAACGCTGGTGTAGGGGAAAGAAAGTGTTGGACAGTTTTGCCCAGTCACACATCGTCTGGGCAAAACTGCTCATGGTTTTTTTATAGCAGGAGACTGAGTAAATTTGGCGAGTGTCACTTCTTTTTTTTCATCACTCGTACATACATACTTCATGTTTAGGAAGCTTTGATGTTGGTACATTTTTTGACGTAAATCTCCATCCTAACTGGGCAAGTAGACTGACGTTTGATACTCACTGAGACACCAAACGAGTCACAAGTTCCGTGTAAGGAACAAGATGAGTGACTTAACTCATATCGACATAATGTCATTTGTGTCGTTTCTTTTTTATTCAGCAGCATACAGCGAATTGCCCTGAATAACTTCAAATCGGTTGGCGCGGTAACCGGAGGGTTGGACCTGGGCGCAGCTTTTCAGTCACCACTCATGTTGCCACGAGTTGCTACAGTTTTTTGACGACTGCCTAACAGTTAAGTTCGAACAGACTTCCCTAGACAGTGACTTGAAATATGAGAGTGGCTTGTGTCGACGATTGTAAGTGAACCACCAACCTCAACATTGCAGTCAGAAGATGCAAAAATATTGAAGGTTATAACAGGTTTCTCAGACTAACATGAAGGTGTAAAGAGAAGACACTCCCCCAGCTGGCATCACAATGGGTCCAGCAGGGCATATGTGAGACGTGATGTTTTCCGACCGTATTCCACAAACGAGTTGGTGCTGATGATAAGAGAGGTGAAGATGTGTGACATTGAAGTCAGATTATTGAAGTACACATACCGACAAAAATGTAACACATTCACATATTTTCCCAAAACTACGGTTACCAATGAATTTGAAAACCAAAAGACAAGCTAAACGTGAAGAAGCTAAACACGAGAGAAACTCTCAGTCGAAGTTAAAGGCATCTCCTTGAGTACAGAGGGGTGAAAAGAATCGAAGAGATTAACCATTATTTACAAGAAAACAAGCGACGACAGGATGATGAATTTGCATTCAGTTTACTTCGGCCGATTGCAAGAGCATGATTTTTGTACGAACAAAATTATTGTTTTTAAAAACAAATACAGTTTCTTTAGATGAAAATGGGACGACCAAAGCGCCAGTAGTGAAGTTCAAGTAGCTCTAAATCTTCATAAAGGGAACATGAAAAGCGGTGAAATTGCAAAACTGTAACGCCAAATTCGATGGATTTGCTTAAAGATCCTGAAAATGATAGCAAAGCTCACAGTAGTTGACGACTGAAAGCTGCAACCCCTAGAGAAAAAAGAGCAATTTTACGTGGGCATCGAATTCCGACATTCCTGCAAGAAAAATCATGGGAAAAGCAGGTGTTAACCCCAATGCTTACAATGTACGGAGAATTTAAAAATATTCTGAAATTATCAAACGCAAAAAATTACAGCGAAAAATCCTCCTTGCAAACAAAAAACAGAGAAGAAAGACTCAAGTTTGCTGAATGACACATGAAGTGGACAGAAGTCGAAAGTGCTTAACGTGAATACCCGGCCAATTATTGGCATACTTCACGGTGGGCCTACCCACAATAACGGAGTCAAATTAAGCGTTGACCACCGCCCTGAGGAGGTAATTACCACCCCAGTAGCAATTTACGCTTAAGGACGCACATTAAGTGGACACAAAGATGGCGTCAGGTCCACTTTTTGGATGTTCCAGATGGATGGACATCAAGAAATATACAAGATTACGCTTTTCCAAAATCCGCCATGTTTGACACCTATCTGTCAATTTTTTGGTGACGTAGGCCGAGACAAGCGCATACTCACTTCTATATACGGATGTGAAAATTGGTTGTGATTTCGGCGCGAAAAATTAAAAATTAAAAATTTATAAAATAGAAGTCTGTGAAGAGTTAAGTCAAAGGATTATTTCTCCGAAATGAGGTGCGCAGCAAAGGAAACCGGAATCTTCGGGCAAAGACATATCTTTCATTCGACATTTTTGTATTCACTTCAATAGGTACAGATAACTGGTAAAATTAATAATAAATACGATGTTATAAGTTATAGACATTGTAAAGACATAAATAGTAATATTTTCTGATATAAGACGAGTCTCACATTACGCTCCACTTGAAGTTCAATAAAAAAAATTTTTTTTCTTTTTCTACCATGTATTGGTGTTCTTGTTTCGATTAGTTTGTCAATCTAAACTCGTATTATACTGGATAATAGAAATATTATTTCAAAAACTTAATTTTTTTAACAAAAAACTGAAGACTTTAATCTTCCTTTCCGCAAATTGTGTGTAAATAAATATTAAATCCAGCCAGCTGTCAAATCAAGGCCTACGTAACATAAAAAAATAGAAAAACAAAGGCGCAATCTTGTTGTCTGTCATTCCTGATTTGCGAAAAGACCAGAACGTCCTCAAGGACTCAGTATGGGAACGTAAAGATTTGGGCCGGAATAGGTTATTACGGGAGAAGGGAAATAAAGCTCGTTCCGTCAAGAATGAACAGCCTAAACTACTTGGAATTGATTGGGGATGTCGTAACATATTCGGAGCAAGAACTTACTAAGAGTCCCATGATTTTCCAGCAGGATAATGCAGTCGTCCATGCTGCCAGGGTTGTGAATGATTTTTTTCGTGAAAAGGAAATTTCAATTCTGGAATGGCCAGCACTTTCCCGTCCTTGACATCACTGAAAATTGTTGGGGATATCTTGCGAGAGAAGTTTTCGCAGAAAATGTTCAAAAAACTGACACGGTTGATGATATCAAAAGGAGTTTTCATGCAAAGCAATGACAAGAAAATGCATTAAAAAGTTATTTTAAGCTTCCACAGCGTATGACGGAGATTTTTGAAAAAGCAAGGAGGGTCGACTCACTAGTGGAAGTCGAAATGTTGAAGATTACTCTAACATTTGAATCCGAATCCCATAAAATTGTTTACTATTATATTTTATTATATTACCACCTACAGTGTTTATGCCTTGTATGAAAAAGAAAGTTATGTTTTCGTTTTTGTATTTTTGAAGTGGTAAGTCCCCAATGTGATTTTCCTTCTCCGAAGAGAGAGCTTCCCCCTCCTCTTCGTGTCTGCATCTTCTACAATCTTGAGACGTGATCCCCAACGGCACAGTGCCTAGTGATGTCACCGATGACATGAGCCTCGTACGGAGGCATCCTGTGTCATCTGAACATCTTGCCAGTCGGACTGGTCACCCAAAAAATACTCCCAAAATACTCGGTCATCTCGTTAAGAGATAGCGAGCAGGTCAGGGAGGCGTGCAAATAATTCCATAGCTTTTATAGACTGCTTGGTAAATTTCCATAAATTTAAAGCTTTTATAAATAAGTTATGCCTTTCTATGTGATCATCAAGGAGTTGCTAAATAAATTAAAATCGTTCAACTTTCATAAATGTATCACTCATTTTTTTTTTAATTTATTTTATATTACTGTCAAAGCGGAAGAGACACGTCTAGAGTCAAAATTTAACACGATGAGGCCGGAAATAAAAAAGCTGGTGGCTTAACAGAATGTCAGGCACTGACGCACCCCTTGTTTTGCTCACAACACGGACAGAAGCTGAAGTTTTGACATCGGAATGATTGAATGACAGAATCCATGGTGTAAGGAAAATAAGGTGTGCTGGACGGCTCGTCAAAAACTGCCATCTTTTCATTTCGTGACTTCACTGGATTCCGTTCTGACACTGAATAGATGCGCACAATTCAATTTAAAATACTGAAAACTGAAAGCGAACCGAATTGGAAATTAATGTAAGATGGAAGGATTTAATTCATTCTTGATGGTTGAGGGGTTGTATTCGATTCCGCTTAGGCGGAGTGTACGAGTACCAAAGATTCGCACTCGCCATCCTCTCGGTATATCTCGTAGGTTGCGGGTTATTCTTTTGAATACTTCTGTGCAGGTGTTTAAGCTGGGCGCTAGTCTGATGTCAGGGCATGCTCTTGTCCCAACTTTGCAATATGCTGCCTGCCTCTTCAATTTCACCGAATGCGATAAGTTAAGGACAACATCGCGTAAGAAAGTTTCAAAACAACAAAACTGGCCGGAAGGTGGTCATGGTTCGGAGAAACGGCCTTCTATCCACATTTGATGAGCACTGATAGAACGTTGTGACAATTGTGGCCCTGGTCCACTTCGGACTAGAAAGCTGTAATTAATTTTGTTCTGTTGTCTGCAAGATTGTTTTTCTTGACTTCAAGGATATCCTCAAGGATATGGATATCGTACCATACGTCTGGTTAGCCTTTAGAGGTTTGTTGGGGAACCCTTGTGTATTCCAATTAAATTCGATAAAGAAACGACGAACACGTTTGCAAAACCAAAAAATCATGCTCGTGCACCAATATTTTCAAATCTTCCTTGTTGGTACCCATGTTGGCGCACATTTTCAATCAGCCCCTCATGTTCCCTGTTCCACTAGATTGATAAACATGAATACGACACAAAGGGGACGACCAAGATTGCGTGTTAATGCAACAGGATAATGCAAAATAACATAAGAAAAACTGCCCCTGAAAGAATTGCTCTGACTTGGGCCACTCACAAGGAAATAGATGTTAGTGTTTTCCTGGCGCTCTCATAACTACTCCCGACTCAGTTGGTCCCAGGGACGTTCGGCTTCTCACCGAAACCGCACCACTTTCCAACTCCAATCACGACTCTGAACGAGTTACTTTGCAGAAAGTTTTTGTGCAACCATCAAAGACCACAAGATCGCCCCCCAACCTCCCCACACTGCCCTGTCAGAGTGTGAATATGACCTTAGCCACATTCCCGAAATTTAAAACTTAGGAAGCATTTAATTAAATTAAAAGCCAACTTCAGCAATTAAGTGGTCTGAACCACATCGCCTTGCTCCACTCCAAACGGCTGCGAAACCCACACATAACTCGCCAAGACTTAAAACGGCAAAAGGAAGAGAATTGTTACCATACACATACACACACACACAAGCATACATACAAAGAATGAAAGAAAGTGAATGAAAGAAAGAATACATTGCATTGTCTTACTCATTGATAAAATCCTTTGATCCAACCAGCATTGACCCCACCGGCGCCGAGAGTCCTTTGCTCAGGCAGAAGCAAACCGAATCGAGATCCCTTGCGATGCGTTCCACAGTGGTGCCCAGCGCCACAGCAGCATTAAACACTCTAGCGCCGTCCATGTGCAAGGGTATGTAGCTGCTTCCAGCCTTCGTTTGCTGGTTTTTGCAAATATCTGCAAGTCGGTCCAACCACTCCAGCGGCAATACCTTCCCGCCGCACATGTTATGGGTGTTCTCGACGATTACCAGCGCTGTAATAGGCTCATGGCAGTCATCAGGACGGATTTTCCGTTTCAATTCGTTCAGGCAGAACGTCCCATCTGGCTTATTTTTGATGGTAGCTAATTGCACACCGCCTATATGTGCAGCACCACCTGCGAGAAATGGCCGTGGCCCCACATGGAAGAGAACGCCGAGAAAGAAACGAAACAAAGGGGTACTAGCGTGAGATTAGCTGACATTGTGTGCTCGGCAGTGTTGGCGTGTCGTGTACACTACATAATCGTACACACAACCCTGCACACAGTGAAACTCTGGAACTCTCTAAGGAAGCACTTATTCATTGCACTGTGCCGCGGAGGGGGTTGACAAAGCGGGTGGGCGTGCGAAAAGTAATTACAGCCACTTTATATTGGGTGGTGGCTGAAAGGGTTGAACGCGAGACTGTCGACTTTAGCCGGTAAACCAGCGGTTGAGTGGGCGGTCGAGGCGAAGCGAATCCACAGATGTTGTTGGGACCACGTACAAGGTACGTGCAGTAATTGCTACAATTTTTCTCTTGAAATAATCACGTTTAAGAGGTAAATTAGGCGATTACGCGAGGGCAACTTAAAATGGAATACGGCAAATGCGCCACTGCCAGCGCATAGGATCTGCTCTACTGTAATCACTGGGTGTTTCTGGTGCTTTTAGCATGGGCGCTTCCACTTGTCGGAGGGCGGCTTCTGCTTACTGACTTTTGACGGAGAAGTGGGCTCTTCAATGGAATGCCATGAGAGTTAGTTGTGACGGGACCAATAGAGAGGTATCTTTGTTAATTCATGTGACGTCTTACAATGCGATCGGCGGGACTGTAGACCACGCGGAGGATTTATTCACATTTGCGATACCTTTTTGTTTAAATTGAATTGTGTTTTGTCCAACGTCTTGCAGCCACCATTCCTCACAAAAGATTCGAGCACATTGTCGAATCGCTTTGATATGTGTTCACGATTGCCAGAAAGAGAGGACACAAAAAGATAAAATGTCACATTTCGTTAGGTCACCACATTTCTCTAGCAGAGCTTAGGTTAAAATAAAATGATTGCGGGTCGAAGATTTCATCGATCCAATGTAAGTCCTGCGGTATGTAGCCGAAAGTTGCAAAATAAGAAAAAGGGTAGAGCTGATTCAAGCTTTGCCAAGATTTGGAAAGAAGGAAGGCAAGCATCCGTCGACTTTAATGGTCGGCCAGATCCAACGCATGAAAGCCAATGTTCCAGGATCTTCGAATCGAGAATGAAGATAGAATCGAATTTCCAGTTCAAATAACAAATCACCGCGGATGCAACACAGCTTCGTCTTGAGTACAGAAAGCAGAGTGCCATGGTTGTCATCAGCCTTAGTGCCGTGTGACTCGATGGCAGTGCTTTTGGAAAACACGCACTGCGCAGTCAATTGATCAGCGATCTTGGTGCCAAAGTGGGTGTCAAGCGTTAATTTATTTGGATCACATTACTTCGAGCCGTTGAACTCTGTACACTTTTGTGAAGGCTATGTTTTTAGGTTTGGGTCTGAACTGTCTTGAGACGAACTGGATGATGTTTAAGACCAGCAGAATGGGCCGATCAAGTCCATAATTCGTTGTGAAATTTTGTACGATGCCGTTCTTTCAGCCATGTCTTTTAAACGCCTCTTGGATCATGCCTTGTAGAAGTTGAAATGAGTGTGGCCCCTAACTGTGTGCAATACTCCCACTGATCCAATTAACAGTGTCATCATCGTCCCCCGGAATGGACACCCCTGTACCTTCCGGCCACACTCCACAATACACTTTCAGATTCAGTTTCTGCATCCATATTCACCTGTCTACACGACTCGACGCAACTCCTGTTGATATCTCTATTCTCACAGATTCTCGTACTTTGTCAACCCCCCCCCAAAGGCAGAAACCTGTCCCGCGAACAACCACCATGCTTACCTTGTTCGTATAGAAATGTATGAGATAAATCACCAACAATTGCTTCCGTGCCGCGACGACCGCAATGCACCATTACTGCAAAGAGAAAATAAAATATATTTGTGTGAGCGAAAACAGAAAAAGGATAGTTTCTTTTTATTATGAAACTCTCGCAAAAGAATATTTGTGGATAATTTGTTAGCAAAACCGACATATTAATGCTTCTGTACACCATAGTGAAGTTAGCATCCGCTCTCGACGCGAATGCATTCAATGGGAGCTGGTCTGTCAGTGGGGAGCAGTGTTGAACGTGAATTTTTATGCAAAATGCAACACAGGAAACCCTCTAACCAGGTACAGGATACCACTCAATTTTTGCTTTATTTGCGTATCCTGTCTGCGGTGGTTCCGGCGGCGGCGCGGCGCGGCGGGCCGTTTCACTTTAGAACATGGGTTGTGTGGCTTGCGGACCTGTCCTGTCGTTGAAGTAAAGCGCATAAATTATTCTGACTCCTTTTAACCGTTCGATTTCATAAAGAAAGGAATTTTATTTCTGAAGTTGCTTTTTTGCATGGAAACTGGGGAGAGGCTACTATTAGATGTGCCCTGTGCTTCAGCTCGAAGTGTATAGCGTCTTTGATGATTTTAAAAATGGGACTTCAACCAGTTTCAGTGTGGGCAGAGGGAGGTTACCATTACGCGCAGGAAGCATTTTTTTTTTCGCTTAAAATTGCGTACAGAACAAAAATGAAATATTTTTTTCTTGAGGAAATGAAAGTTATTTGTTTTTTAATTATTTTTCACGTATAACATTTTTTTGCATTTTTTTGTTTTTATTCGATTTTAATATATTTTCTGAACCACCAACACCTTGTCGGTTTGACATAAATAAAATGTCGAACCACTTACCCCATTCTTTCAATACACCTACCTGACAGTTGTTGACAAACCTTAAGCGGAGCAACTAGGTCGCACTATCGGGTTATGATGCAGAAAAAGGGTTAAAATTCTGTTAGCTAACCGCGCAAACCACTCCTTAGTTTAAATATCTTTCTTACAGGCGCCTGCCTGACAGTTTTTGGTTTACATATGTTTTGCCGAAAGCTGGACATTAAGCAAAAGTGCAAAGTTGACTCCTGGTGACTTCCAAAAAAAAATTCTACATCGGGTATGAATGCCTGGCTGAGTGGGCAGGCGAATGGACACAACTGCGAACTCTAGGAGCTGTACAAGGATGTGGGTGTAGGCTGAGAGTCAAAAATCCATCGACTGTACTGGCTCGGCCACATGAACACCAACGCTTCAGCTAAGAGAGTCTTCGATTCCAAACCTTCTGGTTCAAGGAGGAGATTAAGACCGAATCTCCAAGACAGCTTGGTCTTGATGACTGGAGGAAGCGTGCCGAGGACCGTCAACGGTGGAAGACAGCAATTGCTCAGGCTCGGACCCTCCATGGGTCGCCGGCCTGAGAAGTAAGTAAGTTATTTAACCGTGTTTTCATTTAGAGCGCCGGTGATTTCACCTAACTGGCAACACTGTCCTCAGGCGATGATTGTTAGGCGTATGATTGTTAGGCTGCTCATGGCTTCATAAAAAAGCGAACCACAGTCATCCTGACATACATGTATACACATCCATAGATTCGAATCTCAGTGGTGTGTCGTTAAAAGGCATCTTTACAATGACAATTACTCTAATAAATTCGCTGACTGAATAATTGAACACCAGGGAAATGGAGCGAAATGGCAAACAAAAAAAAATAGGATCCTTTGAAAAGTTGCCTACAGCACCCAGGTGCATGAGCCACATAATCATGATTTGATTAAAAAAAATATATTAAAATTTAATAAAATTAAAAAAATCATTTCTTCAAGAAAAAATATTTTTATTTAAGTATTTCTGTTTTTAGGCCATTTTAAGTGAGAAAAAATAGATGTTTGCTTAATGCTCATACACCCGCCTCTTATTTTTATTTGTTCCGTTTGGAACGCGCTGAAATATCTATAGGTTTTACGGATGTTCAGGGATTCTGAGATCCCGCCAGCAGCGACTTCCCTTCCCATCTTAGAGCCTTCAGTGTAGATTGTCCAGTTAAAATCCCTGCACATCTGCCCTCTAAACAGCTCTTTCTAGGATTAGAATATCAAGGCCCTTTTATAGATTGATTCTAGGGACCGGACTATACGGTTGAGTTCTTGGGGATGATACCAGATTACTTGGTATAAAATCGAGGGTAGTGCTGACCATAGAGTTTTGACCCGTCCAAAGGTAGAAAATGCAGCATTACTGCCAGAGCGTCTTGCAGAGTCGATCGTATAGCGCCTGTGGTGTTTATGCATTCTGTTCCTCATTTAGTTTTGTGATATTGTATTTTTTCTGGAGGGCTGGTCACCATATCCATTAATAACCATTTTTCACCGAAAAGGCAGGCCTTCTGAACTCGTTGGTCTACGTTTATCTTCCAGCTGAATTTGGGATCTTCAGTACCGCCTACGTACTTGGCGTTGGTAGACAGAGAGCGGTTGACCGTTCAGACGGGGGAGTGGAAAGTAGTTCTCTGTAAGTGTTTCAGACCTAACACCAACGACTTAAAATTTCCCATATTATACACTCCATAAAACCTCCGAAAACCTCCTTAAATCCAACATTGCGACATGTTTAGTCATGTTACTTTCCCCCATATAATACTATTAATTGAGCGTATGAAGTATGTTTCCTTTGCAGATGCTCCATGTTATCAGGAAGGCCGAGCTTGGCGTTAAAGGCAAGTTATCGGTTTTCAACTCAGTATTTGTTCCAACTCTCACCTATGGTCATGAAATTGGGGTAATAACCGAAAGAATAAGATCGGGAATACAAGCTGCTGAGATGAGATTTCTTCGTTGCCGTTGTGGGAATTACTCTCCGGGATAGGGTGAGAAACACGGCAGTGAGCGAAGAACTCAACATTGAGGAGATGTTTCTTCGAAGTATGCTTCGGTGGCTTGGTCAATGTCCACAACATCGGGACTTCCGAGGCGGGCGTTGAATTCGATTCCATCAAGTAGGCAACCGCTTGGCAGACCCGGGTCGAGGTGGTTGGACCAAGTCCAAGAACTCGAGTGGTTACGCTTGGGCATAACTTCTGATGAGTTAGAGGCGATTGCGGATGATCGAGCTGCCAGGAGATCTCCCGTGCTGAAGAAGACGATGATAATGATGACCCATAACTTGAACATTCCATAAAGCGAACAAAATAAGTGTGCTAGTTCGACAGTATTTTAAAAAAAACATGTTTTGCGAAATTCACACGAGTGGTTTGCTTGGGATATTCCGCAACGAACAACACTTTGTCGGTTTAACATAAATATTGTCAGCTTATATTCTAATGAAATTCCGGAACATATTGTGAAGGATTATGTGAGGCACTTGCCCACAAAAGGCAAAGATATCTAGGCAAGCACCAAATATCAGAGGAAGCATTGAAGTGACTGACTGAGAGAGAAAAGGATAAATCGTGTCCATCTTCACGCAACAGGAGCATATAACCCTCAAGACAAATCTGAAAAGTGCTGAAGAGAGAGTAGGGGAACTCTTAAGAAAGCAAAGGTATGAATAAAATTATATTCTTCCAGTCGTGGCAACGTCTTCTAGTTCAATAAACTGTTAAAATCTACCGCGGAATTTTAGTTTGAGGTTGAGGTTGACTTTTTTTTTTATTTATTCCAATATTTCGTACTCCATTTAGTCTATCATACCCCATCATGGTGTTGTGGTGATGCCTACCTTGTGAGGTTTCAGCTATTTGGTATTCTGGCAAATCCATCACAAGAAAACACCCGAGAATAGTTACCATGGTGTGGTGAATTTGTTTGTCAAACATTTGTGCTTTTCGCTTTTTTCCCTATCTTTCGTCGACTCCAACGCTAAGCCAATTTCCGGCGAAACGAATCATTTTCAAAACTCACAACTACACCTCTCTCGGGCCACTGATAACGCTCAGAGAGTAGCTTCCCAAACTTCGCCATTCAGAGTCGCAACAAAACAATGGCCAATGCAGAATCGACGCTCAGGCTCACCACCATTATATTGCTATCCCATAACACTACAGCGTGTCCCAAGTCCAGTCTTCAGTTTCTAGATTGTTATCTTTCCAAAAATTTCGAAGCTATCCTGTATTATTTATTGCGACTTAATTTCGTTGACGCAGCGTTTCATTTTTTAGTGTTGTTAAATCATACGATCTAGGGTGCGAATTCGAATAAGCGAAACGAGAGTATAAGTTAACACGCTCACAAAGTTGCAAAGTGTGTGAACAGCCAGACGGTAGCTTAGCGTTTAAAACCGAGCCGAGACCACCGTGGGAGCGTCTCCGACTATCCACCGTGGGACCGAATAACATTAAGGCCATCGTTCAACAACATCGAACGATTAGAATAAGTAGAGCAAGTTTAATTTTAAGTTGACTTCGGGCTGAGTAACGTCAGTTTAATTTTAATAAATAAAATCCCTCATAGAGGGGAACGAAAAAGAATACGTGTTAAATTTATACTCTACCACCAAATGTCTGACACGGGAATTGAATTGTTTCACGGGTATGGCATGTGGCACCGTCTTGTTGAAACCACACATTGGTAGAAAAGGAAAGAAAAAAAGTGCCCTGTTACTGATACAGTCGCTGCTTGGCCACCATAATTTACAAACAAAAAAAAGTATGGTATAATGTTTTACTGCTCCACTATTGGCATTTGAACTGCTTGTGTTAACTTCTCTAACCGATCCGGTCTCTCAGAGTCCCCTGAATCTAGATACGTTCTTGAATACTGTGACGCTCTATTTTTTACTAACCCTGAGCTACATCCATCTAAGCTGTCAAAGCTGTCAAAGCTGTTTGCGGTAAACTCAAATCATGCGTTAATTTTCGGACTCACTTTAAATCCGTTACTTATTAGAACAAATTAAGAGCCTCAACTGAGCGGGGTTTTGGTCCATTAGTCATTTCACATACAATGTTCCCTCTCGAGAAAGGCCCTCATCTTGTATGTGGCCATGGCCCGATTTTATGTCTTGACTAAATCAATTTCTCATCCATCGAAATGTACACACGAATATCGCATGAGTACAATTCACCTCACACACAAATGTAAACTCATTTCGACAATCATTCAGTGCCTGTAATTCAATCACGAAAAGGAGCCACAATCTAAGGTCAAATCGAAGTCCTTGTGCGGAGGCCGACCCGGCCCCAAAACACGAACTCTATGAACCTTCAATATTAATGAAGCAATAATGCATCCCACTTTGGGTTCAGGTTTTGCGAAAACTGCCATTGCCACTGCCAGTCAGTGAATGGCAAGCACTGACATCCGGATCCAGCGTGGACGCCTCCCAATAAACCTACGCATTGACGCACACAGGCATTCCGATGGGACTGTATTCAAGGGGAATCCGTATTCGGTTTACTTATTTAAATTTAATTGAATACCGCGCAATGATGGCGGCGCTTTTATTTTTGGCCCTTTCTAGGTTTCCTTAACTAGTGCTAGTGTTTTACAAACGTGAACAGGGTGGCTGCCACGTGGGATCACTCCCTCAGGCTCACTTGGGTTCTGTGTGTGAAAACGGGTTAAATGAGACCGTGCGCTGTAAACGGACCACATATGTAACCAATAGATTTACTATGATGGTCGGCGTTTTATTGCCCTGCTCGAGGGGCGAAAACAGGTCGGGGACGTATGGAAATCCTTTCGCACACGATGATGACGGGCGGGAGACGTTTAAGTTGCTCCACGCACCAGTCCATTGCTTATCGGAATTGCAGGCATCAGAATCCGATTGGAATTTATACTCGCAACTATGAATCTAATATGAGCACCGCAGTAGCGGTGGTTCCGCAGCTGTATCCCCCGTGTTAGCGGCTATGACGAAGAGGGTACGGCTGCCACTCGGGAGGCTGGGTCCCACTCGTACGTCATATAAATTGTTATGGATTTCAGGTGGTTTTATTGCGTTCGATTTACAGGAATAAACCGGAGCTTTGGTTGTTGTTAAAATTGTTCATTTCTTGCTTTGATGATTTTCCACCCTTGTGGTGCCCCAGTGAGTGTGTTGCGCGGTGGGGTCGTGGTATGAGATTGATTATGGGTTGGCAGCGAAGAGCCGATGCTGGGGTGGGCTGCAAACTTGAGAGTAATTGTATTGCCGAAAGGGTTCGGGACTCTGGGATCGCACGCCCATTTAGTGTGTTTTTTATTAAACATTCATTGGCCCACCTTACCGCAGAAGGGAGTTGTACAGTGGGTTTTACTATTTGTTTTGTCTTGAGTGAAATTTGATTTTCCCCTGCTCACATAAGTATGCAATGAAATGGGACTCTGTAAGGTATGCAACATTGGGTTGACTTACTTGCCAAGAGATTTCCCATGGTACCACTTGGGACAAAGAGTCCAGCCTCCTTGCCAAATGTTTTGGCAGCCCTTGCTTCCAGCTGCTTGACGGTGGGGTCTTCGCCATAAACATCGTCGCCCACAACTGCCTCGAACATTGCTTTGCGCATTTCCGGTGTCGGCTTGCTGATGGTGTCCGAACGGATGTCGACGACGTAATGTTTTTGCTGTCCGGGCATTTTTACTTCTTTTGCTCTTTAATGAATACTGAAAAGAAAAAAATCGAAATTTGATTAGATGGCGTTTATCTTTGCAACATTTTATAAATGCTTTCGTAATGAACATTTGACAGGGTTTAATTGCATAAAATTGGAAAAGGCGATGTTGACGATGAATCAGAGAAATGAAGAGAAAGTTGTCTTGCATCCAAGATCTGATCTCTAAGACGAAGGTGCGAAATTCCTCTTCTTTTCGCTCTATAAGTGTAGGAAGCGTAAACTTAAGTATTCGTTTGCGCTTCCGAGAATCGAGATTTCACTGGGTTCGCTGGTGAAAATGAACGCCAATGAACGTTGTCGCCAATGGTAGAGACGCCAGATACAATACCGAAAAGTGTGCTTCGACAATTTCGCTGAGTAGTGCATATTTCCCGGGCCACTGGAAAACAGCATGTCTCAGCTGGTTTCTTTGTTCATGAAATGTTGCGATGTTACCTTCACGACACGGTCATTGACCTTCAAAATGGACCTATGCACTGACCTAATGCACTATTTACAAAATTGAAAGACCACTGACGCATACATAGAGGATAAACTCTGAAGTATTATGCAAAACTTAAGGTCACACTTGAAGTGCCGACGGTTTACAACAGAAGTCTTATAGATAATCTCATAGCGTTTGTATCAGCGGAGCATTAATGACTACCTCCTTCGAAACTCTAAACATACTCTTTAATAGTTCTATACCCATAGATACAGGCCCCACTATACTTAAACTCCTTTTCGAGAAGAACTTCTCAACCAACATTCCACCCAGATCTTACTGTTAGTCCGTACATCAGACACTGGAGGGTTCACCTTCACAGATGGATCGAAGATGGATACAGGAGTGGGTGCTGGCATCTATTCCAAGGATCTAAACATCCAGCTATCTTTCCGATTACTGAATAACTGTCTTTCAGGCAGAAGCTATAGCGATAAAAGAAGAAACACTGTCTTTGCTAAGTAAAACAATGTAATACAAAGCACATACATCTTCATCTGTTCCGATAGCTAGCGATCAAATATCTGAATTCAGTCACATTCAACTCCAAGACTTGCTCAAATGACCACCTTTCTCTTAACGAGATGACCAAGTATTTTAACATCCAATTTCTGTGGGTGCCGGAATACTGTGACATTCCAGAGACCTAGCAGGAAAGGGCACAAGTTCTGTACTCTTTCCGGGTGGAGGCCTACCCTCCATGCCTATCGCTACTATAAAACATCTGCCAATTCTGGAAACACTGACTCAAATAAATCTCCATTGGGCAACTGGTACAGAATGCCTCATTATCAAACAACTCTGACCAATGATCGATCCTAAACGATCGCTTAAATTGTTTAGAGTAAGTAGGCCGAATCTTATAACGCTCATTGGACCTGTTATAATGACATTGGGCTAATGAAATGCTCGCCTCTACACTAAGCCTTCCTTACTGGCACAAGATGCTTTCTGTAGAAGTTGTAGGGGCCAGGATGTGGAAGAAACCATCGAACAGCTGTTATTTGCAGTGCTCTCTCTTCCCGCAGATTCAGACATCTAAAGGCCCTCTGCTTCGATAACTTGGATGAACTGAGCTCCTTTGCTTTATCACTAATGGGTTTGCGGATATGTATTCAGATCCCCGTGGCAGCGCAATGGGCCTAAGTGTGGCTGCTGTCTTTCTGTGCATCAGTCAGCCACATCAACCTAACTTAACGTCATAGCTAAAAGAACATATTCTGCAAGCTATTAAAGAGCTTGAGAGCGGCTGGTTTTCGGGCATAAATAAGTCCTATGAACATCTGACAAGTAGACACCCAGCCCCAAGATGATCAGCTCACAAGCAGACACTTCTAAATTATCAGTTCGACACCTCACACCTCAAGCGCCTAATATCTCCCGTTTTCAATCAAAAACTCTCTCGGCTACTTGAGATTAAATTCGATTGACAACAAAATTCTCGTAATATATTCCATTTCAAATTATATGATAATCGGTTTCTTTGTTCGTTCTTTTAAATACAAATTAATTCGCTTATCCATTCGCATCTTAAGCACTTAGTTTTGAAAGTCCATAGAGGCATCAGATAAGGACTGTTTGTATTGGCGCTTGCGACCCACTTGCATACTGACTCACTTGATTTCGATATCATTAATCAATTATGTGTTTGGAGACATTTGCTGAACTGATTCAAAAGCTTTGCCGATTTTCATGAGATTGATGAAATTTGTATGCAACTTGGAGAATTGGTTTCGATAATTCCAACGACACTAGCAATCTGGGAATCTCTCAATTACATTCTTCTTCTAAATAAAAAGAAAAACCCCTTATTTTTCTGTCCACAACACAAATGTACAAGCTGCTTTCATTCATTCCAACATTAGAAAGTTTGTATGTTTGTGGAACACCAGCTTCTAAACGGATGTTGATATTTGGATGAAATTTGGTCGAAGGTTCAACTCGGAAAAAACACATCACAAACGGACCCCTTAAGACTCGACTCAAGCCACCATCGTACTGTGAGTAAGTTGTTACCCTGCAAACATCCACCGCTCTGAGCGTGATGTGAGTGAATTGTTCCCAGGCACAATATCGCCGATCTATGGTCATTAGGTAAAGTACGAGCTGTTTTGATGTTCACATTTGGTTTGCACTGATATCGAAGGGACCTACTGTACTACTTTCCCAGGGGATGACACGGGCAGGTGCTAAGGAATCGATAAACCATTTCGATCATTTTAATAGTTGACGCCAATAGTAAAATGTGTATCGACATTTGAAAAAATTGTAGAGAAGATCTTGTCTCTTACACCTCCATAGAGGGTTCGAAATATCGCTATTAATACAATTTATCAATTTCGCCGTGATTTAGGGAAATTGGAAACAAATTAACGATTGAAGAAGGCGTTTACATCATAGCGAAATTCACGGTTGCCATGAACGTGAATCGAGTGGAAGGACATTACAAACCAGGTGTACATAATCTTCCAATGTAAAGGAATATGGGCATGGTTCAGACAAAAATGTTCTCTCAGACAAGTGGTCGAGGAAGCAAAACATTTGTTTACGCCCAGACCCACCATTCATACCATTTTTTCACAACCGCTTGGACTAGCTGATATTGGCGAAGTAGTACTCCAATGATAGCGTCGAAGATGGACACAATGGGCCAGGCACGGGGTCTAAGTGAGTCGCGGCCAGTTAGCTTCGTAGACACTTTCACTTTTGCACACCATACGACCATCATATGACCTCGATACCGACACCTGGTAATGTCTTTAAACGAATTCCAGTTTTCGCGATCAATAGTTGTCGATAGCCATTTCTGTGTGTTTTATCTTACAACTTATCTCCAGGCATAACGTGCGGCCGAAGTCTACAACCGATTCAGTGAGTCAGGCAATGTGAGTTCAGAGTGAAACTGAGAAAATGATTACAATGTGTTCTGAATAGCTGCAGTGAGTCAATGAATCCGAATATTGCCAGTTTTTCACGATGCCAGCAATTGGCGAAAAGCCATCGAAGATCCTGTCAGATCCGTGTCCTCTAGTGCAGTTAATTTGAATTATGCTATATTCCATTAAAAGTAGGTCTAGAAAGTATGTCAAAAATTTGTTTAACATAATTTTCCATGAATTGACGCGGTGCAAAAAGACTGACTCATTGAGAGATCTTGAAGTACTCCCTGTCTTGCAAAAATGGACCATCATAATCTGGTTCATTTGTTTCATTTTTGTCTCATGTCAGTTGGATGGCGAGGAGAGCTATGCAAATTGGAATTGTTCCATTCAAGTTGCTACCGCATAGTTGCTCACCTCGTATGTGTTAACTGCCAAACAGTTCAGGCATACCAGTCATCATTCAACCCACGTTGAGTGTCTCCCGATAAGTCATGGCACGTGCATAAGCACATTCGCCCAGTCAACTGGCAAGTCTTTCTCTTACAACAAGAGGGCACAGCGTGCCCCTCTCTCAATCAGCTGAACAAATGGCGAATGTATTCCACCTTGCAGTTACGCTTATCTACTTGAATTGACAGTAAGATCAAAGTGCTCTATTTCCCCCGCAATCAACATGCGATTTGTTACGTGATCATGTTATGAAGGAATCTAGTTTTTGAATATTTCCGCAGATATTCTGAATGAAAAGTCAAATTACTGACAGCTTATGCGGATACCAGGCAGTCCCGATTGATGATAACCAGCGGTTGCCAAGTCAGTTCGAGGGCCTCGCTGGGAGGCCAGTCCATGTGGTGTTATCGCGCCGAAGTAGAGCCGACAGATAGCAGTGCCACCAGCAAACAGAGATTAAATAAAACATTTTTGATTACAACTTTCAAATGAGGGGTTTTTCGCGAGTAATAATCGATATGAGTTGTTTGTGTTATTTTCTGTGACTTGCAGACCTTCACGTAAGCACGTAGTGGCTATTTTGATTAGCCTAAATTGGAAATTGACTTTTGAGGGGGGATGAAATCAGACATTCCAAGGATCACGCGTGTCTTTTATTCAAACAATCCGAACCGGAGGTGATGGTGGACGGACAGAACCAAATAATCTTGCAGCTCTTTGAGTGTGTAAAACCATACCCATGCCGGAAATGTGATTCTCGGGCTCTGCTTACGTCAAAAGACGACGCACTGAAATTAAATGTCACGATTCCTAGTGACTGTTTGTATCTTTCTCTAACGTTTGTAGGATTCCAAAATGACGTAAATGAGCGGAGATGAAAACAACACCGTGCCCCCTTTTAAAATTAGATTGAAAATATTTTCGTAACAAATTATTTGCGATAATCTAGACGCGCCAATGACTGACGTGCGTCGTTGGGGGTACCGTGGTTCTGCGTACTTTCGAATGCTTATCAACAGGGCCATGACCAAGTGCTAGTCCTGATTTTTTCAATCGGTAATAAACAACAGCCGACCCAATTGTGAAAAAAAAATTGCTTTTAAGATTCCCGAAATAACTGAACTAATTGAGCACGGGCAAAAATGGAAAGTTCTTTAGCCTCATTCGAATTTGTTGAGACAATGACATGAACAAAGACATGGACATGGGCGAATGGACGTTTAAGTCAACTATGTTTTCCTAAGAAGGGGGCTTAAGAAGCAGTTGCAGAAAAAAGAAAATCAATCCGTTCACAAAATGCTCCTGCTTAGGATAATGACTTACAGTTCAGACTACACACAGCCCTTCAAATACATATAACAAGTCCATACTCTCAAGTCTGTTAATAGTTGTCTTGTCATCATCCTGTGAACCCAAGTGAATAAGAGGTTTGACTCATTTAGCGCAAACTGTGCATAGCACTCGATGAGCAGAAGGCATATTCGGGGTTTAGCAAAAAACAGGCCAATCCGTAAGCTTCTACTATGTGAATAGGACTCATCATTGGGGAAAAAAACCTTACCGAATATCATGAAACCGAATGGCGAAGATAGCCACTAATTGCGTGCCACTTGTTCATCCTGATCGCATTTTCTGAATGATTGCACGAGAGTGAAAGTATGTTTCATGTTGATTAGTGGCTAGATTGTGATAAGATGGCGTAAAATCGTCTGGTTGTAATGAAGACAAAAACACGAGTAAGGCTTAAACAAGTTATGGTGTTGATTTAGCACGCAGTTCATGAGGAACGCAGTCGATTCGATGTCGATGCATCTCAACTGACCTTAAACCCTGTTGCCAAGACGTAGTAGCCTGTGCTGGGATTGTGAAATCTTCCACTTCTTCAACACTGGTGGTAGGAATGTGCGTAGAGTGGAGACTACAAAAGTTTCTCAAACCTTGCCTGCCGGAGGTGGCATATGTCTTCACAATAGCACGAACAGGGCGAGTGATGGATGTGGAAAGTACGCCTAGTTCCAGAACAAGCATGTTGCCCATATTATAATGTGTGTTCCAAAAAGTCAATTTGCCACCATTTGTACCATAAATTGTTGGCAACAGTGACAAGAGAAACGTCAAATCATTGTTTAGTGTGAGTAAAATCGCACGACACAACAATGTCTTTTCATTAGTGAACAATGAACAATGCACAATATCTCGTCTAGTTGATCGTATAAACTGTGATCGAATAAATGTGTAAAATTTCATACATTTTTGCAATTTATTCTTCAGAAATATATGACAATGACAATGTCGAGTTCACGCGTTCGGGCGTTGATAGGCTACGGTACGCGTTTACGAGAATGTTATGTCAAAGCGTGGCTCCCTCTCTTTTCCAAATCACAATGAAAGGCGCGCGTTTCACAAGTAAAATAAGATCCATTTAACCAGAAAAAATTACAGTTATTTCACATAAAGTCTCTAGAAAAAATTAATTCTGTCAGAAATAGTTGCCTCAGCCTGCCAAGAATGAAAAATCACGAGTAAATAAAAGAAAATCGTTTCCCAACTTTCAAAAGACGGAGTTTGACCGAGTAGCTCCACTTTGAAATTTTTGCTCGCGCTGACGATATTATGGTCTGTGAACTATCAAAGCGCGACCGCTGCATGGTGACTTGTTCAATGGATTTACGTGTATCCTACTTAAAATGTCGGAGCCCGACCGCGAGAATGCGGTCTTGTGATAAAGGTAATAAACTACAACAGGTAAATAAACTGAGAATGTCTGCTAAATTGCATAAACTTCATTCATCAAGTTCAGAAAAAACAAGATAACAAGCTTTACAAGAACTAGTTTCAACATTTTCACAAGTATAACATTTATTTATGTTTTTAAGGGGAAATAAAAATGATTTCTCTGACTTTGGATCTGAATTCATTTTACTGTGTTTACACATGTACTTATTTGCCATTATTTTCTAAGCACTATCCATCGCTAATGCAAACTGTGGAACGACAATGTGCTGACATTTTTAAACACTCGGTTTCTTCGATATTTTTCTTTTGTAACAGAAACGAACTACATTATGCACCAAGAGGTGCTTGATCTTGAATCAGCGTTTCTGAAAACATTTTTTACGACCATGATTTCGAGATTAAGTTCCGAATGTCAAAAAAACACACTTAAATTCTTCGTTGGACAAGGAAAACAATGAGTGAATTTAGTGATTTTGGAAATATCTCCTTTTTAGCAAAGAAATCTCTGCTGAAAACCGTTAGGATTTTTGTAGGAAATTTTTGGAAGCGGTACAAAGAAGTAATAAAAGCAGTGGGCTGTGAGGAGGAAAGATCACCCAGGAGGGCTATCAACATCAGCGGAATAATAACACGTCAGAGAATTCAAAATAATGCACCACCTCATTTTACCGAAACCTCAACTCAATTCGATCCAGAGACAACCTTTGATTTAACACAGTGCGACTGCAGGCTATTATCTGCAGAAGTTCAGTACGATGGAGGAGATGGCAACCGAATTGCTGCTGTTTTTGGAGGCAACCCCGCGAATCGACCTTAGCAAATACTTCGAGATTAATTTGAACTGTTGGTAAGTGAAGTGTGTTGTATCCATGAGGGAGTACATTCAAGGCTGCGAAACGGACTTAGGAGGACAGACACACATTTTAAAAACGATTGACACTTTCACCTTTGATCATAGTACTACAATAAAAGTATAATTCGTTCCTCTAAGTGTTTCCGGTCAAGACTCCAACTAACGAGTGCACTTCATTGACACAAGCCCAGATTGCTCGTTTGTCATTCCTTGGCATGTGCAAATTTCAACACAAGATTTCTTCAAATTAAGAACTGTTCTTCACCTCTCTACCTCCTTATGGATGCAGCATTTTATCGAAACATGCTTTAACATTAAATCCACTCCTGCCAAAAGCACTCCACTCCAAGATCTAGCAACCGAATGCATTTTTCATTTGGAAACATCTCCAGCCTAGCCTTGACTTGAGCATACTCTGCTTTCCTTTTCATTTCTTACACTATCTTGACACCATGTGATGAAATAATCTCTAATTTAATTTATCGCTTTCAACTGAGAACTGAACTGCAATCATTAGCACAATAAGTATTGCCCCACAAAAGACAGGAAGAGGAACATTTTAAGAAAGAACAAATTATCTACTGTCCCAGCTTCACATTTTCCAACTGACACTGCCCATTCGTACACAGGGAAAGAGTAGTTTGAAGAAGAAAAGAAAAATTAACACCAAATGTTCCACTCATAAACAAAACTTACCTTGACAAAATAAAAAATACAGTAATTTAACACAACCGCACTAAACAAACGCGATCGCTCAACTGCTGATCAGAGTAACTTAATCTGACATTTTAACCACATGGCTAGAGATATTCTAGAGGAGGAAACAAAATAAAAATGTGTGGAGGAGAAAAAACAACATACACGAGGGCACGACTACGACACCGAATACGTTTGGATTATCAATCGACAGAAGAATTCCACTAAACAGCTGGTCTTTGCGCCCGAAGCGTCACTACTTACGTGTGAGTACATCTGAGGGGTTCACGCATAAGGAGAGCAACATGTTATTTATAGATCGCAGTACCAGATGCAATGCGCATTAAATTGTACTCGATAAGCAATTCCTAGCAAACAGCGCAACAAATAATGTTAGATGCACTTGGTTTGATATTTCGTCAATTCTTTGATTTTAATACGCAAGTGAGCTGCAGTCGTCAGATTCAGTTAGTTCTCAGAAATTAAGTAATTCCGCTGAATATACATTATCTTGAGGTTAACTTGAGTGTGGGCCAAAACTAAAGCACGAAATGTTTTCACATTGGGAAGAAGTACACATTTTTTTTTTCACAATTATCATCTTCACAAGAGATCATATATTTTTTAAACGTAATAAAATAATTACATATCCATTGACCAATAACAAAAAAAAAATTAAGCTACTACGATATAAGGTATCAATAATTCCTCTCTGTGCGATCAATCTTCTGATCTACAATTTTCCACAGACTCTCCATGAGGTTAGGATCCGGGGATTGTGCTGGCCACTTCATAACAGTTCATTAGCCTTCTTTAAGTCATAAATCCTAGTTTAGTCGGTTAAAGAATATATGATAAAAGAAATACCATATGACCACCCTCAAACGTGTACACGTTTCTGGGCCTTGCGATCTCAAAAAGGATGATCCGACGAAGAGAGCTTGTGGCTTAAAATCATATGCCCCATTAAAAACTGCGAAGATTTGCCTAAAGAATCCACCGACACCAAACACACATTGAAAAGCTATCCTCTCTTCTGTTCTGGATCTGATTGACTAAATCCGGGACGCAGGTCGAAAAGCAAACGCCTATATCCAATTTTGTCCAATGTGAGGATATAACGTGCTTTACACCCCTGTCACAACGTCGGGTTCGCGCGTCAGACTCTGATATTTTAAATAGGACTCACAATGCAGCGGTCGCGCTTTTATAGTTCGCAGACCGTATTATCGTAAGCGCGAGCAAAAATTTCAAGGTAGAGCTACTCGGTCAAACTCGGTCTTTGGGAAGTTGGGAAACAATTTTCTTTTAATTATTCGGGATTTTTCATTCTTGGCAGGCTAAGGCAACTATTTGTGCACAGAATTAATTTTTTATAGAGATTTTATGTGAAATAGCTGCATTTTTTCTGGTTAAACGGATTTTAGACTGTTTTACTTGTGAAACGCGCCTTGACGTCACCCTTTCATTGCGATTTGGAAAAGTGAGTTTGCCGCGCATTGACATAACATTCTAGTAAGCGCGATGTAACGCCTATCAACGCACGAGCGCGCCCTCGCGGCAGCACGCGTGTTTTGGCCAATACTGTATATTTGAAACACCTTACAGAGTTCAAGACATATTTCAAGCAAAGTCGGCAAGATTAATGTACAGTGTGATTCTTTAAACGCTTGGTTTTTAATTGTCATCAAGAGACAGGAACATTGGCCCGGAAAATTTAATGGCCGTGTACGGGAGATGAGTGGCTCGCTGAACTCATAAACTCGATTGCTATGTGGTGCTTCACAACGTCATACAGGAGCCACATGTCGGCCAGGTTGTGCTGGTGCAGCTTTGAAAAAATACGGGCCAATCTTTCCGCCGGTCTATAAGCCGCACCAGACATTTTTTTTTCATTTTTGTCCATAACAGCTTTTGTATTGTGCGACGTGATTCAACCATTAACCCATTAGAGGTCACTGTAGTCAAATGAGTATGTCCATACACATATATTTTCAAGCGTCAAATTACAAACATGACACAATGATGAACATTGACACAATTTATCTAGAGATAAGGGATTTGCCCTCCAAAGTTGTTAGGGTCCACTCACTGAAAGTTTTGAGTTGTGACAGGTGATTCCGTGAAGTGGCTTTGGGACATGTCACGAATCACTAAAAAAACCAAACAACAAGGAACAATCAAAAATTTAATTGGTTTCCAGCTCATTGTACTTTCCAAAATGACGCCTAGGTTGCCAACTGACAGAAGGTAAACGAATTTCAGTCAAAAAATTACATCATTCTCTTAGACTAGGTGACAAATTCTCACCTCGCATTTGTCTGTCACCTCATATCAAAATGTGTATTCCTGAATTCAAGTGATGCAGCTCGACGTCGTGGGTGGCATGGGCTTATGTACACAGGGTAAAGTTGCTGACTGCATCCAACCTGGTAGGATGCCAGCGCGATCCCTGCTTGTTCATAAGTCAAGTTGACGTACAGCCTCCTCGCGGCGCCCCTGGATAGCCATCATAACAGCCGTTGTGTGGTGAACTAATATACGCAGCGAACCCTCTGCCCGAGGGTTAAATTAATGGGCCTGTCCTCCCAGTTTGGAGGTTGTGCGTGAGGTTAACTTCCTCACCACGTAAAAAAAATACGAGTTCAGAAACAACAACCTGCCTCGGATACGGACGGATCTACTGTTGACGACCCTTGCAAACGGAAAAAGGACAATGACTTTCGGTTCTGCACGTGGAATGTGAGGTCCCTTAACAGACCACGTGCAGCCGATGAACTAGCGGAGGCCCTAGACTGCTATAGAGCAGACATAACCGCTATCCAGGAAGTGCGGTGGAACGGGCCGGGCAAAAAGAGGATGAGAAACTGCGACCTCTACTACGGCGACTGCTACAGAGAAGGAGGACAGCGCTTATTTGGATGTGGTTTTGTTGTTCGAGGCAGACTTAGGCAAAAAGTCTTAAGCTTTAAGTATGTAAGCGAGCGCCTCATAACAATCCGCATCAAGGCTAAGCTCGGGAACATCAGCCTGATTTGCGCCCACGCCCCGACAGAGGAGAAGGATGACAATAGCAAGGACGATTTCTATGATCTCCTAGAAAGAACATACGATCAATGCCCCAGCTATGATACCAAGATCGTTCTAGGAGATCTCAACGCACAGCTGGGCAAGGAAGAAATCTTTGCTAAAGTTATCGGAAAACACAGCCTGCACGACAACACATCCGGAAACGGACTAAGGCTGGTGGATTTCGCCTCGGGGCGTAACCTCTCTGTAATGAGCACACGGTTCCCACACCTCAACATCCATAAAGGGACCTGGCGGTCACCTGATCAATCAACCGTCAACCAGATTGATCACATTGCGATCGACGTCAGACACTCCTCCAATATTCTCGATGTCCGAACTTTCCGAGGAGCCAATATTGACTCGGATCATTTCCTTGTTGTAGCCAAGATAAGAATGAGGATATCGAGAAAAATACGGAGTCGAGACAGGACGTTGGAAAGCTACAATCGCAATCGATCGTTAGGAACTTTGCCGACCGAGTCTCCCTGAAACTCTCCGAAAGTTCGACCCTGCTTACAACCACAATAGACCAGGAATGGAAACGTTGTCAAGAAGCCATCAAAGAAGCTGCCACTGATGTGCTGGGTTTTACGACACCACCAAAGAAGAACCCATGGTTTGACGACGAGTGCAGGCAGGCACATGCAGCCAAACAGGAGGCCTACAAGGCAACTCTGCATCGAACAACGAGAGCTGTTCGTGAGCTCTACGAGCAGAAGAGAAGGGAAGAGAACCGGCTTCTCAGAAGGAAAAAGAAAGAGCACGAGAAGCGCGCGGTCGAAGAGATGGAGAGATGTTACGGCAGGAAGGAGGTCCGAAAGTTTTACCAAAAGGTAAAACAGTTATCCGGAGGGTATAGACCTCGGACAGAAGCCTGCAGGGATGAAAATGGACAACTAGTAGTAGAATCGCAGTCGATGCTGAGAATTTGGAAAAATCACTTCTGCAGACTGTTAAACGGCGATGACGACACAAATTCCGCTGTCAGGCAGAATATTCCACTTAATTTGGACAAGGATGACCAAGAATTCCGTCCCCCCGACTTAGGCGAGGTCAAGATAGCGATATCTAGGCTAAAGTCGAACAAAGCTGCTGGAGCGGACGGACTGTCCGCGGAACTGTTTAAAGCAGCTGGAGATGATCTGGTTGGGCGCATGCACCAGCTCATCTGTAAGATATGGTCGGAGGAAAGCATGCCCGATGAGTGGAATCTCAGCGTCGTTTGTCCGGTCCACAAGAAAGGAGACCCTTTTGACTGCGCCAACTATCGAGGGATCAGTCTCCTTAACATATCGTACAAGATCCTCTCTGCCGTCTTGTGTGAACGCCTGAAACCATTCGTCAATAACCTGATAGGTCCTTATCAGTGCGGTTTCAGGCCGGGAAAGTCCACCATAGACCAAATTTTCACACTGCGGCAGATCCTGGAAAAAACCCACGAGATGCAGATCGACACCCACCACCTATTCGTCGATTTTAAGGCCGCATATGACAGCGTACATAGAGACGAGCTATACAATGCCATGTCAAGTTTTGACATTCCAGCCAAACTCGTCAGATTGTGCAGGATGACGATGGAGAACTCTCGCTGCTCCATCAAGGTCGGTAACGAACTCATCGAGACCTTCAATGTCAAAAAAGGTTTTAGACAAGGCGACACGCTGTCATGTGATTTCTTCAACATCATACTTGAGAAGATCGTGCGAAACTCAAATGTCAACACCAGAGGCACGATCTTCCAAAAGTCCGTTCAACTGCTTGCATACGCGGACGACATTGACGTGATTGGACGAACACAGCGAGCTGTCAATGAGGCTTTTGCTAGCATTGAAGCGGAAGCGGCTAAAATGGGTTTGGCAGTTAATCAGGGCAAAACAAAGTACATGCTGTCATCACGAAAGGACGCACAACATCGACGCCTCGGACAGAGCGTCATAATGGGCAGCAGAAACTTTGAGGTAGTCAAGGACTTCGTCTACCTTGGCTCTGCAGTAAACAGGGACAATAACACCAGTACCGAGATCAAGCGCAGAATTACTCTTGCCAATCGCTGTTTCTTTGGGCTCAAGAGGCAATTGAGTAACAGAGCCATCTCTCGAAACACCAAGTTGATATTATATAACACCCTAATCATCCCCGTCCTGCTCTATGGCGCAGAGACATGGACGCTATTGAAAGCGGATGAAGAAGCTCTTGGTTGTTTTGAGAGAAAAGTTCTGCGTGCGATCTTTGGTCCTGTTTGTATTGATGGCATCTGGAGAAGGAGATTCAACCACGAACTGTACGGGCTGTACAGCGGCATGCACCTAGTTAAGCGTCTTCGGATCCAACGCTTAAGATGGCTAGGTCACGTAGAGCGGACTGACACCACAGCTCCGGCCCGAAGAGTCTTCGATTCCGAGCCTTTGGGACAACGCATAAGAGGTCATCCTAGAACAAGATGGCGCACACAAGTGGAGAAGGACCTCAACCAACTTGGTGTGCACAACTGGAGGCAGCTGGCGAAAGATCGTGCTGGCTGGAGAGGCTTGTTGGTTGAGGCCCAGGTCCACCCCGGACTGTAGCGCCAAACAAAGAAGAAGAAGAAGCTCGACGTCGTTGGAAAGCTGTGCTCGTTTAGCAGTGTTTCACAGGTCCCTGATTTCCTCGTTAGGATAGTTGTTGATGCCTAGAAGCTGCTTTCTGAACAGTGTCACCATGTACTGTTGCAGGGGGATGATGCGTGCTTGGTCGTAAAGCCTACTATTGCTGTGGTGCCTTTGCCGATCTCTGTCAAAGGTGATTCCGGTACATATTCGCGGTATTTTTCTTTCGAAAATTGTGAGCTCCGTCATGCTGATCTTAGAAACTTTGTTCGATATTGGGAAGCCGTAAGATAAGATCGGCCATATAAGCTGCTTGTATAGCAGCAGTTGTGTCCTCTGGCTTAATACATTTTGCTTGCGCATCTAGGTATAGATGCGATGGAGCCTCGGTGGACCTTCTTAATGGTTAGTTTCGTTGAACGTCAGTTGAACTCCAACCTTTCCGTGAATTTAATGCCAAGATACTTGACCTTTTCGTTTGTTGATATTTCTGTACCTCGTAGGGAGCACCAACTGTATGCTTCGACATTTGGCTGCTGATATGCATCTCTGGATGATCTCCTTAAGCACATTTCCCAGCATTGATACGAACACCCCAATTGGTATAGAAGTCAAATTTGTTCGCTGTTTGGATTTCGACCCTTCGCGCTTGGTGACGTCGAGCTGGCATAAGTTAGCGAGTCATCTGCAAATAGACAGGTTCACTGTGTCAGTTGGATGTTGTTGATCTGCCTTGTAGATGTTGAAAAGCTAAGCTTTGATTCTCGTGCAACTTCCGCCTTGGTGCTCCGATCTGTTGATTTGCTGTCTTCAATTTGAACCTAGAATCTTCTGGAATGCAGAAAGCTATAAATTATTCCGATGAGGTTGGAGGGGAATCCCATCTGGTTCAGCTTGTAGATGTGTCCCTCAATCCAGACCGTGTCAAAGGCCTTTTCTACGTCCAGTAGGCGACGGCGATCTGTTATTGTTCAGGGCAGCTACAAAATCGTGGTGGAACTTCATGCGAGGATGACGTACTGAATATCCGGAATGATGCTTATGAGTTCTCCAGGATCTTGCTTACATAGCTCATGAGCGATATAGGCCTGTGTTCTGAAACTCTGGCAGCGTTCCCCTTTTTTGGTATTCCACTTGGGAAAGTAGCAATTGTAGGAATGTAGCAATTGTTGATGCAATTGTTTATGATGATATAGGTTGAATAATTCCCACAATTTCTTCGGCCGTTGTAAGGTCAGCGTTTCCTGTCGGGTCGTCCGCTGGGTTAATTTCACTGAATATGATGTCTGGTGCGGATGAATTCTCAAGTGCGTTGACTTCCGGGTCATCGAGCGGGCGTGTTTGCTATACTTCCCAAATTGACTATATTCAATGACAGCCCAAGAAAATGGATGATGCAGACGTTTCGTGCTTGCATTGCATTGGATTTCTGGGTGTGATTGGAATTATCCTCTATTAAAGCAATCAGGCACTCAAAAAGCTGGTTTGTTGTTAATTTAATACTTAAAGTGGATATCTTAATCAACTTTTATTCCGATCAACACAAAATTTGGGTTAAAACTTACATACGTCATTTGGCGTCACCCACAAAAATGCAAACGTCAAATCTATCCCACTTTCTCATGAAACGTGAATAAGGGAACACACAAGATATTCGTGCGAGTGACAAATGTGACGTGACTAAGAGAATGCTTATTTGTCAAAGTGACACATATTTTTGGGCGACACGACTAAGAGAATCTGGGGAAATATGACACTGCACAGGCAACAAATTCACACTTACAGAATTTTGTTATACATATCCGCGTCGAAATAATTACAAAAAATTACGCGTTGAAAATTTTGAGTTGTCTACTGTTCGTTGAAACTTTGTGCAACTTTGTGTCACGTAACAACGCACTTTCCCACGCAAATGTTTAAACCTGGTTTCAACACGAGATGTGCTCGCCTCTGATACTTCGCTTACATCCTAAACATATGATAAATCCCATTGCTTTAAGATTGTCTTTTCAAAAATTCCACTAACTATGTACGTAACGCAATCATGGTGGCACCAACGCAATATTGTGTTCAAATGCTTGAAAACGCCTACTTATATGCGAGGGCTTTCATTAGCTCTCTACGTAATAACTGTTGGAATTGAAGTGTTGTGTTGCTGATAGCATACAACGCACTTTCCCACGTACTTTTCGTTCGGTTTTGCGAAATGCCTGCCGCAAATTTTGTAAACGTTTGTATTTTTTTCCCTAAACTCTTAACTCCTTGATCATCGAGAATATTAGTGATCACCAGACCAATAAAATACCGATGAAAGATACATTTGGCGAAGCACTCAAAACCAACAGAGTTGTATCGCAAAAGTGATTAGCGTACAAAGGAAAAAATTGCTGTTCTGTTCGATAACTGCATTGTACCTTGTCACAGGTGCGGCGGTTTATTAAAATCACTTATCTTCCGCAGCAATGTGCTGAGGGGACCAATTATTATTATCTTCCGTATCAATATTTCGGTTGGTAGGAAAACAATTTTTTGTTTAGCACATCCAACTAATACTCAATGCGGCCGACACCATCGGAAGCTTGATCAGAGCGAGCAATAATAATACGAACCGAATCCAGTTGCAGTGACATGACGTCAATTAAGATAATTAGTTTTTGTTTGTCTGCTGGGTCGTGGCATATTGTCGAAAATCATTTTTATAGATACCATAAATTGCTATGAAGCAGTCTTCTATCGCCTGTTTTGAGGCAGAATGTTCAAGGTCCTTCGCAGAAAACTGATGGGAAAGCTCTGTGGAAACGACGGACCCTACTGAGAGCAAACAAGATCGTGATGACAATTAAGTGCATCTAGATGACATCTTACTTGCCCTGCCTCTTAGGTAATGGGTCATTCATTCATTGCGCTCTCGCTGTTGATCCATTGTCCAATAAATGAAATCTGAAATTTCTGAGTCTATCCATAGACTCTCATTGTTTTCCTGGAATGGAACTAAGCGGCATGTATGTACAAGGGATTGCCAGAGATTCCCATTCAAGATTGTCTGCTATTCTTTGCCTTGGATCTCATTAAGCTCCGGTCCGCAACATTATGTTCGCCAAGGACTTACGCTGTGTCTTCAAAACTCAACCAGTTCTGATGTCCGACGCTACGACTTGGGTTGCGGATTGGTGCAACATGTTGATCGATGTGTCTGTATTTTGTGGTCAATTGCTGTACCGTGTATCACAGCCAAATCGGCCACAGTCGTCGCTCAGTGCTAAGGTGGTAAAAAATGGCCTTTTTGGTAAATTTGGTGGAAACCAACTCACGAATATTGCCACATAACATTTTCTTACCTTGGAACTGTCTCTCAGCCTCTTCAACTAGTGCGATCTTGGACTAGCTGCTACCAGTTTAGCACACCAAGATGACTGCGGTGCTCCCAACATATGTACGTGGGTCACCACCAACACGGGCGCCCCGTTCTGCTTCGCCTCACAGATTCGATATCGAAACCCAGCTAGCTATTGAATATGCCAAATTTAATTTACCAATTATGCATATATTCAATTTCCAATTCTCTCTAAGTAGTGAAGTAAAGTGCTTGTCCTTTTGGGCACTCGCCTCAAGTAGTTTCAATTCGTTCAGTCAACCGTGTGATGACATGTAGATCGATGTCTATGCGCCCATGAGATGCATGGGATGAGACGTATGGGCTTTATGTAGTGCGCCGCTATCTTGTGTATCGTGAGGTTATGGCAGTCACACTTCGAGACGCTGTCACAGCCAGACATCTGGTTAATTATCTCCACTAGGTACCATGTGGTTTCGTTTTCATTCATCCCTCTGCACGTGTCTTGCTTCCTGCAATTGCGTACACATTTTGTATGTTGACTGCTAATAAGCTCAAGTGTGCGGTATTTTCACTGATAAGTGACACCACAAGAGAGCTGTGCATAAGCCATCCTAACCACCAAGAGGCTGTTCGTGGATGGCACACAATCGATTGTGGTGGTTGGGACCAAGGCAAATAAACCCAAACTGGATTGAAGCATTCAAAGACAGTGCCAAGACAATTGTGGACAAATGTGGAATCTATTATGCGATCAGGGCTTAAAGGGTGAAATATTTAATTAGCAACTCAGACATGATTAGAACCCTTTCGGAAAGAGGAGAGAAATATTAAATATTCACTCAAACCCAGTTCTTCTAATACAACATTGTAGACTTGAAAACATTTGGGTTTAGATGGTTCTGAAGAACATAACCCTTTGTGCCCTAGTGGTTTCGCAGCGAAACCACACATTTAATATTTTTATCTACATTCCTAGTTGTGTCTTGGTAAAACCAAGTGCGTTTATACAAACTGCTGTTTATGTTAAAACGGTAATCAATTTGTTTTGAGTGCATTCGTTCGTGTCAATTGAAGTGCTTTTTTTGTGCAGTGAATAATTATTATTAGTTAGTTGTTTTTTGAGAATGGAAAGGAACTGAAGCGCGTAAATACAGGAATTATTTATTTTGTTGTCATAAAAAATACAGTTGGTACCAATTTATGAAGTGCGACCCTTTCATCAAGGTTTTTGGATGTGGTTTCGCTGTGAAACTAATAAGGAATAAGCTTTTTTTTTAATTTTGGGCAATAATCGTTTTCGTAGATTTGATCTAGAGGCTTTGGGTTCGGAAGAAGTTCACTTAGTGTATGTCAACCCGGGTTAAAAACTCGAGTTAACCCGGGTTACACCTAAATCGACTCAAACCGAGTAACATTTCTTTCAAACCGAATTGGCAAAACCGATGAAACGAACCGAATACATAAAAACTGTAAACGGTACAACCTGGTGTGAGCATATGATGCCGAACCGAAACCAACTCCAAATCGAATTAGACAATACAAATCGATTTGCTCCATTCCATATTAGTCCGGAGCACCTGACCTGTAGCCTCACCGCAAGTTGCAGAACTTCGGTAGCTCTTGTCGTATTGTTTGCTTTGTACGTACACTTAAATTCTCTCTTTTTCGTGTGGTGTATCAATCGCTTCCCTTGCCAAGACGTTACCCATAGGACACCGAAGCATAACCGAAACTTAATAGAATTGGACATTTCCATATTCCATGTTTTTTGCTTTCGGTTCATCATCGAAGTTCGTGAACCCGGGTTACAACTCGGTTTGCTTCTATTTTAACCCGGGTTAACTCGGTTTGAAAAATGTTCGGGTTGGCACATCACACATTTTTTTTGACGACATTCCTTGGGATATTTTTTCTGAAAGTGGGGCAAAAACCAGAAAATTCTGAAGCAAATCTTGACATACATAAAATTCCCTTCAATACACCACGGGCCACGCAATGATCTAAATAAAGGTAACCCTGATGTGCACTTTGTCCATTCCCACACACATTTTAAACAAAAACAAACCTGATGAGCAACCACATCGCCAGTAGATGATATGTTGTCAGTTGACACTTGCCCTTGCACTTGAAATACAAGAATTCTAATCTTTTGGTTCAACTGATGACATCCAATAATTCCATTAGCTCGTGTGGAGGCTATGACTGGCTTCCAGTACGGCATCACTCTTCTGTGGAATCATTTGCTAACCTATACGATTTTTCTTTGAGTCGGTAAATCAATGCTTGCCACTGCCTTTTAATAAATTATTTATTTCTCAGGGCGCCAACTAGCAAATGGTCTGAGTTTTAAGGTAATAAACATTGCTGCCGGTAACGAAAATGCCGCTGCCGGTAACGAAAATGCCGCTTCCGGGCAATAAGCCAAAGTCAGTAATAACTTGTGTAAAGAGTATTCCTGTCTAGAAAAAGCTTCTCAACTTTGACGTTCGGAGTCGGCATCAAACTTTAGGTGTCATCCACCCGTGAGAGAACAATAACACACACAACACGAGTGGATGCTTCTCGCACCACCCTCACAATCCAAGAACTTTGACACTTTAAAAGCGAATATTTGTCAAGTTATGGTCGAGATATTGGCCGATTGTCTAACCAGCTTCCTGAAAGATTGCACTGAGAAACGGGGATTAGAGTAAGGAACACCCAGCCAATATTCTTGGGCCCCCCCCCCCCCCCCCACATAATTTCTGCCCCTTTAACGGTGCCTGCATAAGGTACATGTCCACTATGGCAAGACTTTAAGTAACGTCCAATAATTATAGAAAATTCCTTCTCAACTAGTCTCACATTTTCTTTTGCTTCTCGTTTCCGAAGAACTTTCACAATCAGCTTTCGTGACCACACTCAAAAAATTCAATTACCGTAAGAGACTGTCTAAAATAAGATCCGTCTTATGACAAAGACAGATTTTCGAACTGTCCTTAAAAATTCATTACGCGATCGTAGCACAATATCCATCCATGTGCATGTGTGTGACCAGCTTATGGCTCAGTCAGTATATCGACAAAACCGTGGACACAGTTTCATTCAACTTTTGCATTGACTGCCTGGACAGAGTACATATATGTGTGTAAGTTCCCGGGTAGTTTTGGTCGACATCAAGCACAAAACTTTTCGGTATGAAACTTTCAACTAATGTCGTCAGCGTCCATACTTCGAGACCATTGATAGCCGGCTGACATAATGACAAACCACAACAAACATCTCCACGCTCTCGGAGCTACCGCATCCCATGAGAAACTAACCAAACAAAATCCCATAAGAGCAGCAAGTGTTGACGATACCGGTGGCTGGTTATAAGAACTTTATACCACTTCCACTAACTATAAGGGGAGAATGGAGTTGGGAATGCGAGACGAGAGTTGGAGTGCTACAAGGAGTTTGTCAGAATCGAAGAATAATGAACTGTGATGTGGTCGAATCAGCTCCCTCGAAATCAATGGCTGATTGTCAAACTCGATTTCTATTTTAATGAATTCGCTGATGTCTTTGAATGCTCGGAGGACAGTTAATGCTTCCCAGCCAACCCAGAATCCGGCGGATGTGTGAAGCGAACCGCATTCTTGTCTAATCTTCCATTCCCAGTGTGTGCCCTCCCTGAACAATTCAGGTGAGACGTCAAAAAACGTTGAGATAAGTCAATGGGGTCGTGCGGTAATGACAACAACTTCAAACTGATACGGCCGCCTAACGCTTAATCAATTGAAAGACGATTGGATGTCTTCATTAGCAGAAGGTCACGTATGGAATTGATCGATTAGATCAAATGCAAATTTCTCGGGTGTTTTCCTGCTACTCTGTACCCTGAATTTCCATCCGACTGTCGGTTACTATGCTATCTAACCGCCCTGCCGCCGGTCCAATGTGTGCGGTGATCATTGAAAGTATACGTGATAAAAGTCTGAATTGGACGATTGTGCGAACATGGTAAACTGCTTTGACTGATAAGTTTGTCTGTCCATTGGCGAGATATTGATCAGAATCAATTAAAAAATGAATTAGAGCGTAAGTCTGACGACGAGGTGCGACGAGCTGATTGTGATCTTCCACGTTTATTTATGGTGCGCCTAAGAACAGGCAATGAATTAGTAGAATGTGGTTTCAATTGATCGATTCAACCAAATCGGTTGAAGTCGACGCCGAGGCCGAGAATTTTCTCTCAGCTGTTCGTGGGCTGAAAGTTTCATTAGGCAGATATCTCAGATTTTGGCATCCGTCCACAGGATGTCTTTTGATTTGTCGTTTCAGTTAGGCTTTAGTGCTGGCCGGATGAACTGATGGAATTTTTATTGTTCGCAAATAGCCACTTCTTGGTCTTCAAGTTTCGCTGCATGTAGGCATCACAAAACGCTTGCGAGTGAGCTGTATCGCTTTGCCTTCTTCACGCAACCCGTACTCTACGGTGGACTTCGGACGATATCTATTCAACGTTCTGTATTACCTTTTGGTGTCGCAGTAAATAACAATTTGTCATTAGAAAATTCACTGATGTGAGATTAAGTTTTGTGGAAATAAGAATGATTATGTTTTATTAATTTTTGCTGAAAATTGGTTATTTCATACTTCGCATTCATCGCATAATAGCTCCTAAATATACAAACACTTGACAATGAATTTTGTAATTATTTGGTCCCAGAACCTAGATAACAATAATTTGTAAAAGGGTTACTTTCCCATTTAGAGTATCTATTTATTTGAAGATTGATTTATTTTTTAATAATGTCAAGAAAATGTAAAAATGTTCCTTGCAAGTTTTTTTTACACTTGTGTCGACATTCCTTTTAAAACTCACAGAAGGAATTTGACACCATTAGTAACTAAGTTATATGAACAGTATTTTGGCTTTGCCCTCGGACAACAATACGAAGCATGGGTTCCACACATCACATGTGCAGGTCCTCTTATTGGATGGACGAGATGATTTCGATCCATAGCAATCCCTATGATTTGGATGGAACCAACGAGCCACTCATCTACATGTTATTTTTGTAAGTGCATTGTCCCCTTGCCTGTACAGTTTCTGCAGTAGTCATTGTAGACCCCCTCCCATTCTTCTGTCAAGTGTGCCGAATAATCAACGACTAGATGGTATCTATTGTTTTCTATTAATTTTTGCTGTGTACTTGTTTTTTTTTTTTTTGGTTTTGGCAAGTATCTAATTCTATCCGCCTTCGATTGGCGGTATTGATGGCATCTGTAAGGGGAGACTTGAGCGTTGCCCAGATTATTTGCCAGTGGCAAACCCATACCTTCTAACTTGTCGGACCTTTCGTTGCCTGGAATACAACTATGCCCAGGGACCCAGCGTAGGTTAAGGTTGATATCTTCCCCAGAGATAGGCGGCAAAGTTATGCCATCTCTGATTTTCTTGATGGTTTATCAGGAGCCTTGATGGCCACCTGACTGTCTACGTATATGGCTATAGAAAGCCGGTCAATCGAGTTCATTGACAGCAAGCGGGCAGCCTATCCTCAGAGGATAGTTTTTACTTCTGCCTGGAGTGAGACAGTGAGAACAAGGTTTCCTGCCACAACGCGAACAATCCAAGTCTGGCACCCTCTTTCTAGTTAATACTTTTACAATTGCTTCAGCTAGTTTTCGTTGGGCTCTTAAATAAAATGTTCGTCCTTTCAAGGGGACCCATATAGCACTAGGTAAAGCTGAAAAGTAAACGCTCATGAGATTTCTCAGTCCAGTTACAAGTCTCAGTCAATTGGCTCTTGTGTCAACACCCACTCGCCCGGGTGTGTATTCTAGGTGCCGTATCGACTTGGGATTTTCAATAGCCTCCTAAACTATTGTTTTTTATCATATTTAAAAAAAATGTAATATTCCTCTTGGGTCAAGATTTACGAGCAGTTTATAGAATTTACCTGTTCTATCAACAACCAACACTCCCGGGTGTGCACAGAAAAATGTTTTGTCATTCTAGTTTCATTAGAATTTAGTAGAGATGCGGTTTTCATTATAATCAGTTTCATTGTAAATTCATATTTTTTTTTCTTTCCATATATTTTTTTTTTTTCGAAGACAGGGAAAATACTACATTTTATAAGAAAAGTTGCTTTTTAGGATGGACATTTATCGCTCTGAGTTCTATCCACTGAATGTTCAGCACAAAATGGCTTCTTGCATTCCTTTCAGACTTTTCATGTTGGTCTACTTTTAGGACAATCTCCTTTCTATTCGATTCTGCCAAAATTGTCACGTCCTTCTTGAGCCCTTAGTGAACGATTTTAAACAGTCGGTCTTACTGGGTGACACGACATACTTTCAATACTACTATGTGATGGTAAATTTCCCATGATTTGGACATTTTCTGAACGATCCTGGATGACTTATTGTTCACGCAACTATTTTATGGGCAACCTTCTGGTTGGTTGAAGTCTTAAAATGTGGATTATTTTCCATGTATACCACGAATGTTGCAAATGCAGCCACAACAACAAAAGCCAAGGCTAATTTCCCCGTTCTTCCCTGAGTGAGTTCACCAAGGCATTTGTCCACATTGTCAGCAATTCCTTTGCTTCTGTTGTAATCGAGTATCATACTTGGCTTTCTTTTAGGACCTTCTATGTCTATACCATAGTGAGAAGTGGAAAGAAGCACAACCGCTTTGATGCTGATTTGCTGCTCAATCCAAAGATTGATGGATTCTACTGCCCATCCTTTTGGAGTAGAAATCTCGGCTGGTACACTTTTGTTTACAGGTCCGAATATTGACAAATTGTTGTCTGCCGTCACAGTAGAAGCCAAATTATAGCTTGTCACATATGATGTTTCGGGCACTTCCACGGAACAGACTGCAACACAAATCCTTGACCGCACGTTCACCAGGACTAGTTTCTGCAGAAGGTGCCGTACCAGTATACTCTTCAAACAGTTCTAAGACACAGTTAACAGAAACAACCAACTCCATCCGACCCCCGGGGACATGCGGAAACGTATGACGCACTCGGTTGTGTCGCATTTATGCACCCCGTACGTTGCATTAATTAAAAGCCTCACATTTCCATTTATAACAAATATAATTTTATTGTATCTTTCGCCATAGACAACACATTACAATTCGTTTTGCCATTTTCAGTTTAGTTGTATTTGATTTACAATTAAGGTACATACATAAATTAACTTACATTCATTATTACACATTTCCATATCTTGTCAATGAGTTTTTTTTTTTTTGTTTCTTTTGCATAGACATGCTTTCCTTTTTATTGTAGTTCTTATATTCTTAACACATTACAGTTAACTAAACTTAGTAACAGTCGCTCAAATTAAATTCCATCAGTAGTCTGAGTTGATTATTTGATTTAGTTTAAGGTCGGATAATGTAAATTTAATTTAACACTTACTCGCTACAAACTACAATATTTAGAGTCACAAGATGCATAGATTTTCATATATTTTGGAGTCAAACAGGAGCGGCTCCCTTTCTTCCCCAGTGTATTGTCAACATTCAACGAGAGGTTGTGCATTTCAATGCAACCCATTCCTCAAACGCACAAAAACAATGACCAGACCGAATATTAATCGATGTATTTTTTTTTGGATTCGAATATACATGTTTGTTCAGTTGTGACCTAGATGCAGTTAGTCATTGCAGGATGGAAATAAAAACTAAAACATTAATTAATCAAGTAAATTCACTAGCTACATTCATCAAAAAAAACAATAGAAATCTGTGTCCACGAAATTTGAAATAATAAAATTCATTGTAATCCAATGAACAAATGAAATGAAATTAAATCTCATGAAATTAATTACTCTCTGATTCGAGTGAATGAGAAGCGATGAGAAACGTATACGAATATATCGACAGGGTATAGCAGGAAATTATATTTACAAAAGGAAGTTGAATACAGCTAGGTTGGAATTGCACATCCGGTTAGTCTGTGTCTGAGCCAGTTTTGATGTAAATTCATTATTCGTTACATATGTATATTTAATTAAATTCATACACTGGCGCTGTTGTTTGATGGTTTGCGGGCCTAAAATACATACTCGTTGTCCGGAGGGTACTCCCACGGAAAAGCTAATAATTGCAATTTGAAAATAAATGTATGCACCAACTGACCAATTTACCGGTCAACCCAAGCACCCATTTGGATTGGATTGACCGGACAAGTCTGCAGGTTAAAAAATAATTACTACTAAATCGCTGCGATTCATCAAGAGTACGGCTTGAGATGGATGAGCCTGATTCTAACTTCATCATAATTCCCATTCAACGGACGGGGGGATTAATTTCTGCAATCACTCGTGAAAGCAATCTTTGTCTATATCAAGTCTGCTACCAAAAATCGTCCACCATTGACTACTTTCAAAAAGTATTCACAATTTGAAGCAACAAAATGCTTGCAAGAAGGCTGAATAGTGTTGTGGAAGCACCAAAAAGGAGCACATACCAAAATAGAAAAACAATAGGTAAAGGTAATCATCGACTCAGAATCTGAAGTTCAATTTATGTGGAGTCCCGAAGAAGCATTTTCAACTTTCGACTAAGCTCGATGGGAGAACGCCAAGGTTTGGGTTTCAATGAAAAGCACGTATACGAGATTCCTGGTCTACAGACTATAGAAGTTGAAATACTTAGTTTCGACGCATTTTTGTGCAACAATGGCACACCAGCACTGTGGCATCTCTCTGAATTTTTATCTGAACGCCACTCTGCACGCAGCTTGCTTCACTTCTGAATAATTGAACAGTAATCTTAAAAAGACACATGAATAGAAGATGTCCACAGAATAGAAGCGTCCGGGACCGAAGAACCGAGAAAAGTAATAAGCCTTTATTAGTGCCGGAAATACGGCCCACAAGTGGAATGCATAGCGATGGAAGACGTTGCCCTCTTTCAACATTTGTTGCGCTTGACAGAAATGGAAATTGATGCGACGCTTTCAATATATTTTTTAAATGATTTTTGAAAATTTTTTACATTATTTAAATTATTTTGTAATAATATAATAGTCTTTGATTTTCGTAATTTTCTAAGACATTCGATTATAGAGGAACATGAGTTCACATAAAAGTTGGGTTTGTTTGGGAAAACACCTGACAGAGTGAAGTAAATCTACCCTTTTATTGAACAGCACACCGCTTTAGTAGATGTCGGTAGACCCATTTATTCTGAAAATTCAACAGAACGTCGTACGGACATCTTAGAACGCACATACACATTTTAAAGCATAGTATCATCGAAACTGATTTCTCTTGAATATACATAATGTAGAGGTAAGAAGTAGAGAGCTCTCAAATAGGGGATTAGGGTACACTTCAAAATGATTTTAAACTTTTAGAAAAGTATCCCAAATGCTAGTTGACCGGAGAATGCAGAGAACGCATTATAAAACACAAGATCTTTTGTCGCTAATACGAATAATTTCAAAAAAAGTAATCTTTGGCTCTAGTGTCACTCACACAGCAAAACTAAAACCATTCGATTGATGGTCGCTTGATGAGATTCCATGATTCAATATCGAGAGGCATTTCGAAATGATTCCGTGCCGTGTCGTACCACGAGGCATATCAGAACATGTGTCATATAACCCACACTCAACAGAGTGCTTTGCCTCTCTCCTATCTCATCGAAAGACACTGTCCACCAGATCATACATAAGTTTAACATCGTCTTGCAAAAAGTGCACCTTTTTCTCGCAAATGCGTGTCCCGTTCAAAGACTCCACTTAACAACAAACTGCCACCAGTGTATGATTAATTTCTTTTTTTGGTACAAAAACAAGAACAAAACATGTTAAAAATATTTGGCACTAGCTACTTTTATCTATCTATTAATTGAATCTTAGTGCGTAAAAGCTGCCAAAAAATAGGTTTATCATCTTTTTTCTTCAATAATGTATGTTTCGGTTATTAATATATTTTTCATTGTTTGTTTTTGTTGCATTTTTGATGTATACATATATTGACCAATAGCTTAAGTAAAATTCTAAAATAGCCTACACAAATATTTGGTATCATAATATGTCTTATTATCCACTCTGAAACATTGATGTAATTTTATTTATTTATTTATTTTGTTTGTTTTTAATTTAACCAGGAAGGGCTTAAATATTTTATCTTTGTTTTTTTTTTTTATAATAAAAATTTGAAACGTTCTTCTTCTTAATAGTTAACAACTTGACGGATAGATATTTTTTTTTTTAGATTTTCTCATCTTCTGTTTAATTTTTTTTAAATAATTAAATTAGTGCTTTAATAATAAAAATTCAGTAACTAAGAGGATTAATTTAACTAACATATTTTTACCGCTATGACGCGTCATCCACTGAGTTCTCCAGCTCCTCTGGTGGATTCTTTTTTATGCAATCACGGATGCCCTGCAGGATAACGCCAACACGACGATCCAGCGCCACCATGTGTGGTTCCCATAGAATCGGATTAATTGGATCTGCTGCCATCTTCTCACGCATTAAATCGGACAAATGCTTTGGTCCATTGTGAAATCTAATTGTGGGAGCAATGAAATTGTGGATAGTATCGGTACGGGTTGGTTTCTCTGGTTTGTCGCGAAAGGAAATAAAAGCACTTACTCGAGTAGCCTCCTAAGAGTTGTGGTACGTATTAAGCAGCATTGTAGTACCGGTGCCAGGATTGTAAGCTCGTCATGAAATGCTTTTCCAAAGCCACGTCCATGATCCAAATGAAGGGGGAATGTATCGTTCCCGTAAACCCTAAAAATAGACAAACAGAAGTGAGGATTGAGTGAGTTGTTGCGCAACATGCTTCATCCAATTATAACGGAATAGCAATTATACGACAGTTTAGAGTCTCTCTTGTCTCCTTGTCTCCCAGTCGTTTTCGATGCTTATAGGAGAAGGATTAAAAGAAGAATGCGAGTCACTAACTCTGTCCGGCGAAGTTTTGCAGCACAACTTGCACTTGGTATGTGATAGAGTCGAAGACGCTTTTTGCGTGGTCTAACTTAAAAAAGACCTTCAAAATCATTTTGCGACAGAAGGTGTGATTAAAAACATCTGACCTTAGCGCGTTCCTGGAGAGTGCTTCTGGAATTTCGTGCTGTATTGTGGTCAAGGCACGCTAAGCGGGCAACGTTTGAAGTCATGTTAGCATGTTGGCAAGCAAACCACTTTAATTTAGAGAACTTTGACCTTACTTCCCATCTGAGCAAACGTCGCACTCCTAATCGCTTCATTCGAAAACAAGTTAACAAACAAGTTTTCCAACGACCCTCGTAGATGCTACTGTTATGGCGTTTCACTATTCAGCGGCACATCGCCATCGTTTGAAAAGATATCCACTTAACAAGAGATGAACCTTTGCCGTTAAGCATATTCCTTACCACGTATCAACTTAATGGCCAACACCAGTGTTCGCTTTCAAAAGATGATATGGAGCTTGCATGTGCGTCGTCGGACGAAGACGAGCACCCACGTTTCACAAGAGAAGCAGTATTGTGGCAAAGTCCCCATCTGGTTGATGGTCTCCTTATTGGTAATAAAATTCCACAATTCGGCACAAGAGATCGTGCTTGCTTGGTCCTTTTGACTATGCCCGCAGTTTGTACCAATATTCATTTCGTTGGGATTGCAGAACGTTGTCTTCATTCGCCATAGTTCTCTGTGGTGTACGTCGTCATTTCTGTGGCATCGTCCTCCCTGGTAGCTTAACTCACTCAGTTGCTCTGAGCACGAGCCCCTCACTACCTGAGCGGACGGGGATCCCAAATGCAACTGCTTCGCCAGGGCATGACTAGAAAACCAAGAAAAAGATCGAAGACCTGAAACACGAGAGCGATGCAGAGGGACATCCGTGAATGGCTCAAAGAAACTGAAGTATGTACCACCGCACCAACGGCGCACCACCACCGTCTACACCATCAAGTGTCCTTTGAGTGGCTATTTAGATCGTAATAGTTTGTCGACTGTGCGCCAAAGTGTGTTGTGTGCCACCAACGCTAAGCTATTCAAAACGATTCTGCTGCAACTTCGGTTCTCGTCAGTTTGCCTTTGGATTCGCATAATGGTTCAATAAATATCTGAAGTTTCTGGGCGCGCTGTCCTCTACAGTCGCACAGCGATGGTGCACGGCTTCTGTATCCAGGGATATTTCCGTGTACGAGCATTGCACTTTTGCGATATTCCCTCCATTTATGGTTCTCAAATACACGCTCGGTCACCTGGGGCTACGAAACAGAAATTTCAATTTCTACGTTGGCCCAGTTTAATTTTCGTTTCCATGCAAACGGCGATTGCTAAATTAAGTGGAAAATAAATTTTCTATGGCTCTTCCGGGTTATTTTTCTTGTGCGAAGCGAACGTGTATGCTTTTGTCGTGTGTGTGTGTTTACTGCTCGTGGTTTTTCGCTAAAGCGGAATGCGAATGCTTAGGGGATTCCGCCAGCGGCGCGGCAGTGATGGTGCTGGTCCCATCCGTTTGGTACAAATTGAAATTCGAAGATGGAAATAAATTAAATCGCATGCCGCTTTCCCACACACCGGCGTGCACTGTGGCCCGTGCACGGAGGGCGCACAGCTCATACTGGATTTCGACAACACAGGGGCACTTTCTTAATGGTGAAACTAGCCGAAATGGTGGATTTGGGTGCGGTGTAAACGTACGTACAAGAGAGAACACAATATGTACCTGCAACTTGACAAGGGGATATAGGAAAGCCGACGGTTTGACATTTTGATATTGCGACTTACAATTGAAGAGCAGTACGCACTAGCCTTTGACCCCGAGTCCATCGACGAATTTCAGAGTCTTTTCGACAGTTATTCACGAGATAACGTAAATGCTGTTCTCTGATTGGTCAAATTGGCTTTAGCAAACAATATAAAAATGGTTGTCAAAAATTGTATGGGGCAAGAGAGGAAGAAGTCGGGCATCTCTATCACACTTCATTTCTGATTGCTACCGTGAGCCTTGGAATTTTTCATGCCGTTGACGAACAGTTAGAACGAAAAGGTATAGTCATCTATCACGGTCCTAATACAAACCTCGCGACCGACAGCAGGCTGAAGGTCTGCCGGCGAGACCCTTCCGCGGTTACCTCGTATGGATACTAAATCTTAACGACTGGTTCCGGGTTTCTTCGAAGGAAAGACGGTGGTGGCTGGGTCACGGTGACTGCGATGGTTACTGATAGATTGGGTAATATCTCGCGCAATATACTACTTGGTCTAGAAACGGGGTGACGATCGCGGTCAATGCTCAAAAGCAGCCCTATCGTGGGCTCAAGCATTCCTCAAATAGATCACAGGATAAAATTGAAAATGACAATTGAATTGCTTGTGAATAGAGTAAGAGTATTTTTACTTTATCAAAAGAAGTCAAAACCTGTTTCAGTGTGACAGCGGTGGTCAAGCTAAGTTGAGGTGGAGGAGAATTTTTTACTTATTTGGCGGCGACATGTGGACGCATTGTCATGATGGAACGGACGTATGTATGTCCTTTGGCATATTCGGCGACTTCTAACTTCTTTTTTATTTTTTTTTTTCTTGAAGCTCAATACCAGCCATAAAGCCTAAGACTATTTTAACTTAAAGTATCCTTTAACAACAACTTGGGGGATTCATACAGAATAGAGGGAATTTCTTAGAGAGGAGCACTTTCCATTCCGAGCACTTTTAGCCAACGGCAGCATTCTGGAGGCTGATTCAAAATGCCCATAATTGCTGTGGTGGAAGAGGGGAAGAGGACCTACAGTTACGTGGGTTTGTATGAAAGGATATCATTCGTAGTAATGCAAGATCAACCAAACCAGTTAAAATCTGGTGCACAAAGAGTATGTCAGCGACTTCACGAGGGTTTTTAGGCTAATCTATTTTAGAAGCGCTTCGTAGGGAGGTAGTCTAAAGCGGTGGGCCCATGCGACACCGCGTAAATTAGAACGAATAAATTTGCTCTGCTCACCTTCGATTCTGGGCAGTGAGTTGATTGAGAGCGTCACCAGACTTGGCACGCATATTCAGACTCGTTGAGATAGTAAATGGTTCTACGGGGAAGGATAAGTGTTAGAACAAAGATCAGTGGACCAAGATGACTGCCTTGAGGAACACATGAAGTGGCGTTAATGGGGATAAATCTATGCTGGCGATTCTTAAGGTACGATCTCAGTGAAGTTGGTGGACCATCGGGGGCTTTGAGTTTGAGGCAAATAAAAAGGTGGCAGACTTTGCCGAATTCCCTGCTGAAGTCGGTGGTAGTAGCATCCAATTCCTGGTTTGATGATTTCAGGGTCTTAGGAACGAACTCGGTTAGGCTAGTCGTAGTGGATCTACCCTTTCGGCAGGGTTGCCATGCGTAGTCTTTTTGGAGGACATGTCCTCTGTTTAACAGCCGCTCGGAATGTCCTTCAACGTTTTAGGAAGCTGTTCTCTTTTCTCCCCTAACAAGTATTTGCAATTTTGAAATTAAAAAAATCATAGCTGAATTTAAAAGAACAGTACAAGTACAAATCTGAAAGATTGAAACAGATCTTATTTTGACCGACATCTGTCACCCGTTCCACTCTCAGGTACCTAGTTTTTGTTTTAATTTTGTCCTCTTTTTGAGTTAACTGATGTCCCCCAAAGTCCGGTGTTTTAACATTGCTTGTCCTAGGCTAGCTTAGAGAGCCATGGCAACTCTAACTAGATTTGCTGTGAAAATACAGTGGATCGTATACATTACTTTCGAAGTGCTTGGGAATAGAATTAAGCCATGTGCTGGTAGTTAGATGTGTCGCTTTTGCTCCCGTTTTTTTAGAAAAGGAAAGACTAACGAGTCCGTCCACAAATCTGGAAAATAAAATAGCTTGGAAGAGCGAAAGTTGTAAGAGGAAGGTAAAGACCATTGACACATTTCTTAAGGAATCCGCTTTCTGGACCCCTTCGACGGCCTTCCTCTGCTCATTCAACCTTCAACCTTCAAGAAGAGTTTTGCTAACCAAATTGTTCGAAGGCTTTTTGATTCTTCATGCCGTCATTTATTTGCTTAGTTTAAGCTACAAACCGCTTACCTTATGATTGGCTTTACGATTTGCTCATTATTTTCCCATCTTTTTTCCTCCGGCTTTCCTCAATTCTCACCTCGCGACCATAATCAACTCTTCTTCACTCTCAGAATACCCATCAAATCCTGCAGGTGTTCCAATTGAAAACGAAAGGCTCCACCTAAATCCCTGTTGAATATGAAATTCCTCAGGAGATTCTAATACTCCATTCACAACTGTCCGCCCCAACAAAGTGATCCGAATTATGTTTCCGATAAGGAAAAAATAAGAAAAACAAATCCAAAAAGGACGGCGAACGTCCGAAGGCATCGCTTAAATACTCCACTCGCACCAGCGGAGCATTTTAATTAACTTTTAATGAGCAGCTAAAGCAGCGGTTTACTGTATTTTCTTTTCTCTTTATTTTGCACTTGCCTATGTTTTCTTGTGCACCACAAAGGACACCGGGAAATGGGGAGTATTGATACAAATAACTGTCATCTATGTAAACCGGAAGTGGGAGTTGCTCCTACACTTTGCGGATATCTGCTAATGGATTCCGGGCTTTCGCGGGGAACTCAAATAGCTGCTTATTAAGCAGCTTTCTTGTCAAACAAGTTTCACGTCGTGAGATGAACTACACAGTCGGCAAGCGGCTTTCGATTAATTAGTTTCAATTAAAGATTAACTTTTTTGGTCGAACTGCTTGTACATAACAGTTTCCCCGGGAAAGTGCCGGCTTCTGCACACAGCTTTGCCAGTGCAACCAGAGAGTCAGGGAGAAGGAGTGACGTGTGGCGCTGAAACTTATCCTGTGGCAAGTTTGATCCTTCATATCTGAGAATCTTAAAGTTGAGTTTTTGAAGAAAAAGTTTTTCCAAGCTTGATGCTGATATTAGTTTTAATTTTGAGTTTTGAGTTGCTACTTGCTTGCTTCCCACTGGAGGTGAACACATTTTTTCTTAATAATCCTCAAGACTTGCAGGTGTCCTTGTTTGCCTGAGGGCTGTCGCAGTGAAGAGGAAAAGTTCATTTTGCAATTTGTCGCCGTTTAGGTTGAATTCAAAGATATTTAACGTCATGGACATGATGATGGTGGGATGACGAGATGAGTATTAAGTGCAATGGAAGCATTTTTTATTTTTTTTTTTTTGCTGTTGCTGACTCTTCCTTTACCTTTCCTGCTTGCGAGAGATTATATTTCAAAGTTAGTGTCTGCACAAAAGTTTTGCCGAACAAGTCACGCAAGGGGACTTGAAGACTGCTGCCACTAGGGTTTCCTCTCATAATTAGGGACGCACTGCGATGCTCATGATGCACCAGAAGGAAAACATCATATCTGGATTGAATCAATTTCTGTTACGTCATTTTTGTAGGTGATTATGTGAACTCTTAGATGTACATCATGCAAACGAAATTTGTTTTGACAAGAAGACAAAGGCGCCCTCGGTACCCCACCACGCTGGTGTCGCACCAATGTTTTATTTTTATTTATTTTGTTGTATATGTTTTTTTTTTATTTTATTTTTATAATAAGAAAACAAATATTTTGTCTAGGTCCTATGTTGAAAGGGCACATTAAATTCGTGGAACCTGACGTAGTGGTTACCGAAATTATGAACGCAGTTTCCCCGGCGCCAGACTTGAGTTGACTTGAGCTTATGCGAAAATAAGATGAGCGATGTAGGAACGATGTCTTGCCAACTCAAGTCGAATGGCCATAGATCAGTGAACAAGTGGACTCGTTGGGTATTGTAACTGGCTGGAGATGTGAGACACTCTTGAATTCTTCTTCATTGTCCAACTTCTGTGAATATCGTCCAATTTCGGCAGAAAGTTGCAATATTGGGTACAGTAACAGCCACTGTGTATCATCCAATGATGTCTTCCGTTTTTGAAGCATTAGTCAACAATTGTAAAGTGAAACTTCTCTTTACGGACTCCCCTCTATAAGGGACACCTCTCTTTACGGACAATTCATGGTCCCGGCATCAAGATATTCGTGTACTTCAACCCCTTCAGAATGGACACCCTACTTAACGAGCAATCATGGTCAGCTGTCCACCTTAGAGAAGTTTCTAACCGTAGACTATAAGTTGTCAAATTGTTTATTTTTTTTTTATCATTTTTGCCAACAAGTTACTGCACAAATGGCGGCAAACTAAAATCTTGTGTTAATTTTGAGACACCCTCTGTTTGACTGGCTTTCTAGACTTCATCGGTCATGAGGTCATGAGACACTGTTGTTGACGAATTCTTCTTAACGAAGCGGAGAACGTCGAGGAATGAAGAAAACAACCAGAAAGTCAGAAATGTCTGACTGTTGTGTGTCTGCAAGATTATTAGACGGCACATTGACATAGAGGCACCAACAGCGAACCGTACGCAGTTAGTGATTTGTGATCAGCTTAATTGCTTGTCCAGGGAATTCTTGCAGTTTGAGATGAGTGTGCTTGAAGTCAGTTCTCCGCGTCGTCATGATTTAAGTTCCTCTTTCGGTTAAATTTTAATGAATTCAATCCCTTACAGTAAAGCTAGTAAGACACCAGCTTTTTTTCCTTATCTTTGATGCTTTAAATAGCTTGTCTGCAGAAAAGAAACAAGTCTTTTTTGGGAAGAGACTCCCAGAAGAGACTGCAATTACATATTTTTATAATCTGTGACGGGGTGTGTATATATTTGATTTATAAATAGAAAAAACCTGGGGAAAACGGAAAAATGTCAATGAACAAATTTCATTATTTTTTTGTCGAAGTTTCTTAACACTGCACTGGAGCATGATTTGTTGAAGAAAACAAACCGCCAACGGCTGAGAAATTAAGGGTGGATTGCATTTTCAATCAATTGTACTTAACGTATTCCAGAGAAAAAGCCTCCCTTGCGCCTTAAAAAGTTTGACAACCATTTTTGATATTTTTAGAAAAGCCAAATTGACCAATCAGAGAACGGCGTTCATATTATTTCGTGAGTAACCGTCAACAATTGATGAATAATTGCCAAGATGACACCCAATTTTGTCGATGGTCATGGGGTCAATCAGCTGTAGTCAATCAGCTACGGTTCTTCATTTCTGATCGAAATCATGTGCTATAGATAAAGCCAGCTAGTATTCGTGCAATTAGGATGAGCTTTCATCAGTTCGTGATTAAACATTCGACAAGGGGACAATCAGCCATAAAATCGAATATCTGTCTAATATTTGATTTTTGACTTCGAATATCATCGGTGTAGAGCGCCAGTAATTTCAGTATGAGTTGGGCTTGTCAGATTTGTTTCTTTTCAGAACCGTCTAAGGATAAAATGAAAACAAAACTCTGATGTATTCGTCTACAAGGATTCCCGCATTCACTGTGATTCAATAAACCGTTTGCTTAAAAATGCTAATTTTTCAAAACAAACTCGCATTTGTTTGATAAATTAGGATCATATTTAATTGTAAAATAAATGTAAGTTTTAATTTAATTTTAATTAAATGCACATTTATGTTAATTTTAATTAAATGCACATTCATGTTAAATATAAATTTAAATTAAGTTAAAATGTAAAATATAATGCAATTTAATTTAAATTTTGGTTCAACTACTCACTTAAATGTTTCATAATGATGTCGATCCATATTTCCTGTTAAGAAGTCAAACACAGACATGTCCATTAAGTCCAACAAGCGCCTTCCTTCATCGTAGGGTGGAATATCTCGAACCTGAAAGTAATGTTCTCTGAATTCTTCAATTCATTCAAAATGGTTTAATTCGAAAGTCTTGATGTTGCTACTTCATTCCTTCATTCGATATAACCTTAAAATGTGGGACCTGAACCTTCAAGAATTTGATTCGAAAATTGATAAGGGGTTGGAGTGAAAATGAATTGTGGCGGCTGTGGCCGATACGACAAAAAATTATTTTCACGGCTCCACCTCTTTCGAGTCACTGACAATGCAGCAAATGAACTTGGCCGTTCGGAGTCGGCATACACATGTGGGTCCCTTCCATTCGTAAGAGGACAATAGCACGCACAACACGAGTGGTTGCTGAGATACTAGGTCCTGGTCCAATATTTTTATATTATGAAATTGAAGACTTAAGACTTATGCTTGCGCACACAAGTGAAGAACCAACTTGGCGTGCGCAACTAGGAACATGATTGCCCAGTTTTACATTGTAGGTTCAAATTTAACATCAAGATCAGTTTTCGCAGTCCACGTTTTAGGCTTTCAGAAAGGGAAAACTCTAAAGATGGCATTCATAAAAGTGAAGCTGGAAGCTAGCCGGCTCCTTTCTTTTCAGCAAATGTCGTCACAATGACTGATGCGTGTCGACACTTCAACAATTAAGCATGGTTTAAAATAATCATCCTTGTTGCATGTACAAATAACCAACAAAATCGAAGAACTCATCAGCTTATGAAACCAAAATGATCTCGAAATGAGAACAAAAATACACAGTCGGTCCTGTTTCCCATGATACTTATTAGATTCACAGTCACTCAGTTATGCGATCTGCTGCAGATGCTAGAAGAGATTCTTAATTTTAGGTAGCTCCATACGGATTTTTTTTTCCGCAAATGCCTATTCGCCTGAGAGGACGCCGCGCCACGCCGAAACGTAGTAGAAATGTGCGTCGACTCCCTCCCCACGGTTCCACCTCACTCGAGTCATTGACAATGCTCACAGAGTATAAGTGTCTGAAGACAGGCTTCCCAAACACCAATGTTCGCAGTTCGTATAAACCTGAAGGTCAAATTACAAAACAAACTCCATGGCAAACCATATCGAGTGAAATAACTTCATCCAATTCGTACAGCACATCTGAACTTAAATTATAAATTCCATTCAATTCCCTTTATTGAAGCAAAAACGTTTATGGACAAAGGGATTCTATTGAATCACTTGATGGTTGCCCTGGCACACAAGAGGCTAGCCACGAGTCAAGTTACGCCCATCCTTAGTCCTCAGTTGCTTTCAATTTCGAGACCACATCAATAAGCCAACATCCACAAAGGTGAATGATGTTTATCCAATTTAACTGACGTATTAATGCAAACAGCAGCCGTTCTTCCTCATTGAATTTCAATGAATATTACAATCAGCACATTCATTCATTCTCAAAGGACAACGAGAATAATGTTGAAAAACAACAAATAGAACAAAAACATTATTATGAACAGAGACTGCAATAACACTGCTCGTAGAAGAAAATTGAAAATGAATGCATTTGATGATTCCAAGACATAACCAATTTCCTGTGAAGTTCCTTCAAACTGAACCTTCCTCTCCATGGATGAATTCGTGTTTTCCGTTTAAGGTTTATTTCATTACGATTACGGACGTTGGCTCTCTTCCTCACTTCGTCTGGCGTTCAAACGACGAGGACGAAGGACAGCCTGCTGAACAAGCAGTATTCCCCTGCCAGGGTGCCTCATCGTTTATTTGTTTGCATTCATTGCTTTACGGCATGGAATACCATAGTTTAACGCGCTCACTCTGCAATCGCATGGCACGATTCTGAAGACCATTCATCTGAGCCTGACGAATGCACTCAAAGGAAGTCCATGCAGTGTCGAACTGAGGGATTGTAGGGAAAAATTTACTAAAGAATTTCTTTAGAGAAATGCACATGCACACGAGGGAAGATTAATGAACTTTTAAGATACACGTCTGCAACCAGCGAGACTGTGTGTTGAAGGGATGAAGTAGGAACATTAACCAGGTCAGTGTTGTAGGTCACTTTACCATTGAACAGTAGTCAGCATCGGTTTCCCATTGAGCTTTCCTTCTCTTGTGATATGATCGTCTCCAGGGATGTCTCCAGACCTGCAATAAAAGGAAAACAATTAAACTCAAAATGATGCATAGTGTTGTAAAAATGTGTGATGTTGGTGTACAGCAGGAGGGAATGCTAGGTCCCTTGCTGTTACAAGTGCGTAAAAGTGTAGCTTTACTGGCAGTTGATCAATATAAAGCGCAGACGTGACTTTTGCTTTTGAAATAATAGACGGAAGAAATAGGTGCTTTCAGTGGAGTACGCACGTTTAACTGGGGATCAGTAAATGCCTTGCCAGGCATACATATAAGCAGTTTATATGCACGACCGGCGGCTTAACAAAGTTGGGCGTAGCATGCTCATCAATGAGGTCATCTTGAGTTTGACCACCGGACCAACTGGTGATTTCTGCCGCATGCAATGACGTGCAGAAAATAAAATAGACCAGATCTAGGACACACAACACTGCAGTGGAACAATAGTCCACCCAAAAAGCGGAATTCCACGGGTTACCCCGGTTACGTCAGAGATCGCAGTTTTGTAGAAGACAAATAAATCTCATAAATTACAGGTTGCATCCGGGCTCCAACAGATTTTATGAACTCGAGCTCCGTGGACAAGCAGTGTTCACAAAAGTGAGGCGCAGAGAGGAACAAAGCAAGCATCTCTCACTGCCCTAAGCCCGCCCGGTAACAGGTCATCGAAGCACTCCTTTTGAAAATTGTCATTTCAATGCTTCATTGAATGGAGTACATTTATTAAAAAGCAGCTATAGAAATACGAACAAAATATAATACAAAAAATGCCAAAGGGATACGCCTGGGCAAATAATAAAACAACAAGCCTCGCGCGGTTAGTGAACGCATCTGAGTCTAATAAAAATATTTGCTTGTACTCCGATAGCCCCGCTGTTTCTTTGTCATTTGCTTTCCGCGTCGCGTTTTCTCTCCATATAAATGCGGACATGCTGGATGATTTTCCTGGCAAAGGGATTCACAATAAAGGTTTTGTTCAGTGCACTGTGCACTCGAGTAGTTTTTTGCAGACATTCTTACTTGGGGATAATATTTGTTCGCTCCATTTTGTCCTTCTAATCAAGCGTGTTCGCAAAGGAGCTTGCTGAGTTTGGTCCGTTGCTATCGTTACTTTGCATTAGAATTCACTTTGATGGAAGAGCATTAAGGTGAGGACCGAACAGAAACAATGCAGAGAAAGGCGACTTCTACCCCTTGCCACCTAAACATTTTTACCAGCTTTTTTCTCAAGCCCAACGGACGACACAGTGAAAGCCATTTGCAATATTTCGTAAAAAAAAATTCATGAATAACTCTCTAAAATTCGTGGATGGACAATAGAGCGCTGCATGAATGCATTCATTTACTCTTTTGAACATGTACACTATTTCAGAGTACAATACTCATTGTCGTTTGTCAACTAGATGTGCACTGAAATAGAATATCCCAAAATACGAGAGACAAATAATGTACAGTGTTTGATCTCCTGGTAGCAAAATGCGAGCGTTACTCATTTTCTCTAAAACGTAAATATGAGTATTTTGTGTAATTTGATGTGTACAATGCTTACTGTAGAAACCACACTGAGTATGCTGTGTATGTCCAGTACGCTCGCATATGGGTATATAGACACAGAATGGGTGGCTGATGTAGAGTGAAAAAGGGAGAGTGGGTACCTGTGCACAAAGGTCTTAAATGTCTGTGGATTGTAGTCTGAGGGAAAAATTGAGCTGGGAAGAGCATTCCATATTCGAGTAGCCTCTGGTTTCTTAATTTAACTGAGCTCCCGAAAGTAGGCTAAGGGTAAACTGATGTGGTTCCTGGCTAGACGGGTATTGCTTCACGGAGAGGAGGATTGCCACATTTCACTTGAACATCGTTTGTTAAAATAGCGATAAAATACAGACAAAGAAAAGACATTGCGTCGATGTTCGGGCCAGACTCCCGACTTTGCGATATTGTTTTCTCCTATACGTTTTGTCGCTAGCTCTTGGATTCTATCTAGTTGTGCAGTGTGGTCCGGGGGGCACCAGACCAGATATGAGCGAACTCAAACCAGGGGCGGATATACGTCTTATAAATTGAAGCCACATCAAAGGGTGTGAAATATTTCTTGCATCAAACTCGTTTCTTTTACCTAGTATGAATCATTGGATCATAGTTAAGCCAACTCCCTCTGCGCGTTAAGCCCTCTACCCTTTTGCCCACCATATTTCTCCAAATTACCTCTCTATAATCCATTCTCTTAACACCAGGCACTGCCCAACCCCATCTGTAATCATCATACCCCCTTTCGAGTCACTGACAATGCTCTAGATAAAGCTCAAACTTGGCCGTTCGGAGTCGGCATAGAACTGTTGGTCCCTTCCACTCGGGAGAGAGCAATAGCACGCACAACACGAGTCACTCGTGAGAAGCTAGGTCCTGGCTGGCCCTCTAAGGGCTGTTGTTTCGATACAAGTAAGTATCGATACTTTTGAATCGATACTGCATGAGTATCGATACCCTGGAGTAATTCGTACTAATATCAGTACTGGCCCGGTATAGAATCAACCCTAGCCATGGCTGTCCAAGGGTAGCCTAGGACAAATAGTTTTAAAATCCCACACTTTGAAGGACATCATCTGCCTTATAAAGAAGAGAAAATTAGACAAAAAACTGAGGTAAACTATGCCTTCATGCAGACTATCACCTGCGCAGAATGCCTACAAAAAGGGCAAGTCTGTAGAGGCAGTCCTACATTCCTTAATAGGAACAATTGAAAAAAAATCTCTCCACTACAAAGAATATACCCTTGTGGCATTTCTTGACATAGAAGGTGCATTCAACAACATCGAACCAAAAGCAAAATCTCGGGATCGGAAAGTCCTTAGTGGCTTCCATCCAACAGCTACTCACCAGCAGGGTAATCCACTCTAATCTGGGAAATGCTACGATCCGCAGAGGAGTTAGTAGAGGAACCCGCAAGGTGGTGTACTCTCGCCCTCTCTGTGAAACGTAGCGGTTAATGAGCTGCTACTAATACTGGAAGAGGCTGCATGTAAAGTTGTTGCCTATCCGGACGATGTTGCCATAGCTACAAATGCAACACATGCCCGTGCGCTGGCAGGTCGTAGATACTTACACCTAGGCCCCTAGGTGGTAGTATCTACAACCTGCCAGCTTCAACAACCTCAATGAGCTAAAAAGCGTCAGTATTAGGGAATCAATCCGCGTAGTTTCACAATGGGCCTACTTTGGCCGAAGTGTGACTGCCTTCTGTAGCTAGCCACAATAACCTAACCTAACCTAGACCAAAAATTAAGTCCATGAACAGAGTAAAACTTTGTTGGATACCTGGCCATATAGCGATAGAAGCCTATGAAATGACCGGCTCCCTCGCTAGGAGAGCATCGGAACCAAATGAATGTGCCCGAAACCATTCTGCGCTGTAGGAGATCACGTCCTCAGGGAAGAGTTTAGGGTACTAGAAAGATGATGGCATGAAGCAGGCGCAGAAACTCTTGGGGCAACATAACCGGAGGAGGTATGAGGCATGTATTAGAATGAGCAAGAACAACCTCCGTGACAGGGCACTGCAGACTCAGGGAGCCCCTAAGGAAATTAGGAGCATCCGAAGAAGGTCTCTGCAGGAGAATCTAATGCGGAGAATCTAATGAAGTTCCAGAACATATACATATACAGCATCTAATACCAGAGGAAGAATTGAAGTCACTAGAAATAGCTATCATTCTCATATAAATTGGCTAAGAGAGAATACTCTACGACAAATCTCTTCCACCTTCGCACAACAGGAGCAGATAAGCCTCAATACAACTCTGAAAAGAGCATGAGAGGAGAGCTGTTAAGAAACCAGAGGTATGAATAGGGGGCACAATAGATATAGATATAGGTCGCGGTGCAATTTACCCTTAGCAATAATAATGATAATAGGTCCATGGACTCAAACAAAAAAGCAGTTTGATATTTAGAACGTTGACACATGGGAGTTAAAATAAGATCGGTTTCATCTGATGTTTTCTATCAAATTTTTATTTGCTCTGTTTTTCTTTTTAATTCAGAGTTTTATGATTTTTTAATTTTCAAAATTTCAAAAAACGAGGACCATTTCTCAAGGCCGCTCCGCGCCGGCTGTGTTGAAAAGATAAAACGTCATCCAAAAAGAGGAGCCTTGACAATCCTAATCTGCCCAGAACTTAGTTCTCAGGATTACGATATTCGAAACGCGAAATTCCAACACTCGACCATCCCATTCCGACTTAACAAATGATCTAAGTGCATGCATCTCAACATGTCAAAGTCCGTATATTAATGTAGCGATTGGGTATATAACTCATATCCGTGCGGTTTGCTTAGAGATGGCGTAACTTGTAGTATTTCATTTTTATTATTGTCCAACCAGCCAAATCAACGGCAAAGCCGAATATCCATGGCGCGAATGTAATGCTCTGTATTTGGTGGGATCAGAAGGGTGTGTTGTATTATGAGCTGCTAAAACAGGGTGAAATCATCAATGGACAATCCGTTTGAAGAGCGCTGTAGCCGAAAAATGCCCGGAATATGCGACCAGACACGAGGCAATAGTTTTCCATCACGACAACGCTCAGCCCCACGTTGCTATTCCGGTTGAGAACTATTTGGAAATCAGTGGATGGGAAGTTTTACCCCACCCGCCTTATAGCCCAGACCTTGACCCTTCTGACTACCATTTGTTCCGGTCGATGCAGAACGCCCTCACTGAAATACGGTTCACATCAGAGCAGGTTATCAAAAATTGGCTTGATTCATTCTTGGCTGCCAAGCCGGGGCAATTCTTTTGGGATTTTGCCAGAAAGATGGAAAAAAGTCAAATGGGCAATGCTTTGAATAATGCTATTGTACATGTTTTTGATAAATAAACGTTCAAATTTTGAAAAAAATTTTGAAAAACGAATTAAGTTGTAGACCCGTTAGTAACTATTTGAAGTACCAGTGTTTGTTTGACGAGATCCAGAAAAAATGTATTTTTCATTTTCATTTTTGAAAAGGATTCCTCCGACATTCATCAAAAACTTGGTCAAAATCTCTGATCAAGTGATATCGAACTGATAATCCTGTTGCTACCAACGGATTTGAAAGACTCTTCTGACAGTTAACCACGAACCTTGGTGTGAGGGAAACGAGGCGTTAGCTTCTTAAAACAGCCACATTTTTAATTTATGCACTCACTCAGTGCTTGTCTTTAATTTAATTGATCCGATTCAATTTTGTGAACAGCATGAAGAACACGAATTGAATTGCAATTGTTGTTGCTGTTTCTTAGGAAAATGCAAAAATGTAATGAAAATGTATATAAAATGTATAATGTATATAAAATGTATAATGAAAATGTATTGAAAGGTTCCCCAACTGGACAGGCAAATTTTGACAAAAATCTACTGTTCTGCTTAAGCGTATACAAAAAGTTCATTTGTTGTTGGCTTTGTATCATGAGGTTATCCGCGATGTCATCCGATAGTGTTGGACTAAAGGCAATCATATCAGCAAAACAAATTCTGCTAAGTATTGGGCTTTTCTTTATAAATAGTGTGAAATGGGATACCCCGAGAGATCCTTTGATGCAGGGATTCATTTCGGGGAACCATTGCATATGGGAGCGCCCCGTTGAACAACTAGTCCCAAGTCATTTCGTACACACAACATGGGTTGTGATTTCATCATGGATTGTGTCGCAGTATTGCGTTGAAATCGTTTGGGCATATATGCTTATCTTCGTGCAGCCTTTGCTTCATTCATGCTGTACATCTCTGGAATCGCATACCTTCACAGGTACGGTCCAAGACCGAGTACAGGCAATTTTGTTCACCTTGCATCTCTTACCTTTCCAGCTAGAACTGAAATAATTTCCATGAATTTAATCATAATTTGGTTGCACGCAGAATTATGCTCTCGCATTTATAATTTCAATTATTCTAATCTGCAAAATGAAACTTTACTATGTTGTTCCAATGGGCACGTGGCACCAATGTCGCTTCATCACGACTTCGAGGCAGGCGTTGAATGCGATTCCGTCCGCTGGGCAGACCCTGGAAGAGGTGGTTGGACCTTGTCCAAAATCTCGCCTGGTTACGCTTGGACATACCTCCTGATGAGCTAGAGTCGATGGCGGTGGATCGAGTTGCCTGGAGATCTTTCGTGCGTGATTTAACCCAGCGACCCCTTTAGTATAGCATGCGGGTTAGAAAGTGATGATGATGATGACGATGTGTGTGCGCAGACATTGCTCCTTCCATCCACTTTTCTGTTTTATGAACGAGTTCAGGTACGTTGAGTGGTTTAAACACAAAATGCAAAATCCAACTCGTGAAAGAAATATAGCCGTTGCTTGCGTCGAAATTCCTGAAAAAGGGATCCAAAATAAACTGCCACATGAGATTATGGAAACGATCTTGAAAAGTGCACAATTTGGTGCCCTTTCGTGGACAGATAGAGAAAAAGGGACCATGTTTTTGTGCGAAAATAAGTCAAAAGGCAAGTGAGCGTGTTAAGGTCGCTACAGAGATAGGATCGTCATTAAGGTGGTGATGTATCAGGGGTTTCTATCAGGGTGGCCCTACGTGCCACGCAACAAACGGGATAAATTAACGCATTAAAGAAATGCTTCGAAGGACGCATTATTTCGTTTAATTTTCCTATTTCGTGTGATTTGGCGTCTTATTAATTCTCAAGAATAGGGTGATGACACCCTATGAATTCTTGGCAAGCCTACGCCAAAAGTCGACGCCTTGGACGGCAACATTATTCATGTGGTCGTTACGCTTTCTGCCAAGGATGACATTCGTTCGGTTTAGGCGTGGCTGGCATATGCCAATAGTTGTGTTTCAAATCGCATTGAAGAATGTTGCCGCTCGACTAGCGAAATTTCACGCGTTTTGATCGTGACCCGAAGTTAAAGGGAGCTTCATTAAAAACAGTTTGTGGAATGGAACGACAAGATCGTGTAACAAAACATGGGGGTTAAAGTTGCTAATGTACGAAGACAGAGGGAAACTGAACCCTAATCAGCTGTGAACTGTCGAATTGGCAACCAAAATGTCTGCTTTCATCTGTGGTTCCGACTTAGATTCGCCATATCCCGATCTGACAGTCTTGTTCTTGTTCTTTTGACAGGCATTCTTCTGGCAGGAGGAGAGATGTCTCCTTTAGAATAAATTCTGCATCTTGGAACGCACTCCAGTAGCACAAAAGATTATTCGACTCGCAGCTCTTTAGCTTCTGGCTAATTCGAGTGTGCACTGAGCACATACTTGAAACTAAAGCCCCAACCCAAGGCATCAACTTAAGCAACTTAACATCCTCTTATGGCGCGGTTATTTGCAATCAGCCTCCGGTATATTTTCTTGGGTCGGTAAACTCCGCACTTTAATGTTTTTCGCATACATTTCCGCAGCACGACTTTCCTTTGAACTGCAATCTACGGCTATTGTTGTATTGTCTTCAGATCCTCCCACGAGGCGAAAAGAAGCTGCCCACGGAAGGCAGGGAAAAAATTAAGGAAATGCTATTTAAATTTTAATTAAGAAACAAGCTTCGCCTGATTCAAGTAGTAGTGACCCCGAAGTCGCCGGCGCCGCCGTTGCCCAGACCAGTGCCCCGGTGATTCATAGCGAACACACAACCGACGGAGGAGAAAATGCCAGCGCCTTGCCACCCGGTGAATGTGCGCAAATGAAAGCACCAGACCACCTTGGATCAAATGATATCCCATCTTGCTTTAAACGACGGCCTCCTTGTTCTCATAGTTCGGTGGTCGGAGAAGTTTTTTCGCTCTTCGTTGCACACTGCCCTTCCGGCAAGGTTTGGCCGCCAAAACAGTCGCTTAAGGAATTAATTTTCCAACCAAAAGCATCCCTAATGGCCAACTTAGAGATGCAGGTAAGAGATACCAAGAAAGTACCTAATTTCTCCCCTTCGTTGGCCAGACACAAATATACCCGAAAGGTCTTATAAGTTAATCACCTCGTTCTCCAACTGCGTGCCCTCCGAGAAACTTATTTTAATGCAATGAAGCTCCCCTTGCTTGGTGGAAGCAGCCCGTGCCTACAGCAAATTTCTTCGACATCGCTGTTGCAGAAAAAAAAAAACAACGCCTTCAAATCCATATTCAGTCTGCTTAAGGGGATACGATCAAGGGTCGAAACGAAACTCCTGCAGGAGCAGAAATTCTGCATTAAATCGGTTCAAAGCCGCACTTGCCAACCGGCAAGGACCACTGCAGGTGGATGTAACTTATTTTCAAAAAAGCAACAAAGCAAATATATCCGTTACATTGTTGCACCGCAGGCGGGAGTGGATGGGGCGAGTGGAATAATGTTGCCAGAGATTGCTTTGTTTTTTTCTGCTATGCACAAAGGCGTACTCAACTCGTTGGCGACTCGTTCGAGATTTGCAAAATAAAAGCAACAAATGCACGGAACTGCAGGATCCTTGGCGGGCTCTGTATTGTTTTGCATTTTATTCAAATTGTGGTTTTGATGAAGATTCAGGGCCAGTTGTGTGGCTGCCGGCTTTGGTGGTGGACTGGGTATGCGATAGCACTGACTGTGGTTACGAATTTGCACTAAATTTTAAAGGCTGTGCATTCGACATTGAGGGGACCTTCAAAGGGTTTGCATATTTTTCGAAAATCAGGTTAACCAGGATAGTCCTTGGGCATGCCATGATGTCAGCCGATGGCAGTGAATTGTGCATGTGACCGTGTCTTACGTGGAGAACAATTCTGGAACCAAGGACGTATGTACGTGTTTCGTATAATTCCTTCCCCCAGGGAGTCTTATTTTAATTCAGTGGCGGGCAGAAGATGGAACATGATTTAGTCGATTAATATTTGGAGAAGACAACAGGTTTTGTTTCTAATCGGTGCGTTAGTCTCTATTGTCCACTAAGGAGACTCGTTAAAATAATCTGCAAAGTTATGCGATCGGCAGTGTCTTTCACTAGACAGGTATTCACAAAAATCACAAGGCTCAACCCGAGGCGAAGGACCTTTTCGTGTAGTTGTTTCTTGGTGCCTCATCATCATCATCTGATCTGCATGAGTAAGGGTTCGCGGGGGTAAAGCACGCACGTGAGATCTCCGGGCAACTCGATCCTCCGTCATCGACTCTAACTCAGCAGGAGTTATGCCCAAGCGAAACCAGGCGGGTTTTTGGACTTGGTCCCACTACCTCGTCCTGATCTACGAAGCGGTCGCTTATCTGATGGAATCGCATTCAACGCACGCCTCGGAAGTTATTATGAAGGGGACATTCGTAAGTTACCAAATCACCGAAAAAGCAGCTGCTCAATGTTCAGTTCCTCGCGCACTGACGTGTTTCTCACCCTATCCCGGCGAGTGACTCCCACAAGACCACGAAGAAATCTCATCTCAGCAGCTTGTCTACGCGATCTTATTCTTTCGGTCATCACCCACATTTCATGACCATAGGTGAGAGTTGGAACAAATACTGAGTTGAAGTCCGCTACCTTGGCTTTGACAACGAGCTCGGCCTTCGTGATTACATACCTTCCAAGAGGAAGACTCAGCATTACTCCACAAAAACCCTGGGATATTGAAACTTCTCCACCTGCTCGACAATCATGTAGAGTGCATTGAACAGGTCTTCCGGATGTAAACTATAACCTTGGATTTGTCCACGTAAACCTTGCCTTTAGTGCATACGGCCACAAACTTATCAAGGGTGCGCTGGAATTTGTCTTACTTACCATCAACTCTCCCAATGTGAAACATTTCTCGTCTCGGCTGTGCTGCAGCATATATACAAGGGAAAGGAGAGGTGATAAGACGCACTCTTGGCCAGGTCCAACGCCCACGGTCGTTAACAGGAACGCAGCTGCTACGGTTTGTGTATAGAAACTAAATGCGCCTTAAAAGAGGACCATCAATCCCATACTGCTGCAGAACGCTCTAGAGTTTAACTCTAGGAACTCGGTCGTACGACTTTTCCAAATCTGCAAAACGTCTCTAGATGAATTTGGCCTTCTTGGTTCGTTCGAAAGAATGTGTGCCTCGGGTGTTTGGCCTTGTCTGTCGAGAAGGAGACGCCACAATAGTGAACTCTTGGGCAGTACAAGGATATCGAATTGCGGAATACCACAATACTCGCTGGGCCACTCGAGCATATGAACACCAATGCTCCAGCTCAGAGCTTCGTAGAATCCGCACTAACTTGGACTAACTTGATGTTGTTTTCCCAGCACTAGTGGTTCCAATGTGCATTAAGCGTTTGAGTCTTCCAACCTGTAGATCCTATTTCCTGGAAAAAGTCCCAGTGCTATTTTGAGCGTTAAGATTGGGGGAACTATGTAGGGTCGATAATTTTGTATTATTGATTATCTACCGGAAAACACTTTTTTCATTATTTCTTTGCCTTCTGTTCTCCGCACTGTATCAGTGCTGCAGTTCTGTGATTTTTAGCCTAGTTCTTCGACGCAAGATTTTGAACTTAGCTTAGCCGAAAAGTATGCCACGAAATGTGTTTTTTTCTTGTCCCAGATTACCTTGAAGGTATAGCTGCCCATTGTTATAGTCTGTCTGGACATAATTTCTTGAGGACACTATATGTTGCTCCCTCACTCACTCGCCATCAGGTCACTGTCATCCACGTATGCTGACAGTTGTACCGGAAGATCATGGCTCTAGTGGTGGCCTGTCGATTTTGCCAGGATTGTCCAAACTACACCAGGCATATGGGGCTCGTTCCTTTGTACGCCATCATATGCGGCCTTGAAACCGAGGGATAGGAGCTGTGTGTGGATCTGTACTTCTTGGGTCTTTTTCAGAAATCAGAATCTGCCGCACTGTCAAGTTGTATATATATCGCTGACAAGGACCTATCGTGAACAGTCTCATAACCGGCTACAGATGAGCACACCAAACGGCGGAGAAGAATCGAATCGGAATCGACGGAATCTCTCCCTTCGTGTGGATCTTGTCGAGGTTGCGTTCCTCCAGCCACATATTACAAACAGTGCACGCCGCCAATAGATCGCTTTACAAATTTCACCGGAAATCCTATGTCCCGGAGCAGCTTGTCTTCACTTCGTCCTGATACTGCCCAACAGAGGTATCTTGGCCCCAACCGCTGCTTCACAGTCTGCGGAAGCAAATCTTCCGAATTAGCAGTATCGATCGAATCGGAACATGCGCTGAATTTCCAAGTGCCCCCAACTAATTGTGCTAAGCTGCATCCACAGCACATGTAGTTTCGTGCTCCGAGTCGACATCTGGAGCAACCATCCACCCATTCTGGCCAAGGCACACCGACGACGTTAGTGATAGCAATTTTCAAGACATCATCATTTTAATAACCGCATTAAGATGTCATAGTTCTACTATCAAGCCACCAGCCGGATGAGAACCAAAGCTTCATCCTGTTCAACATTTTTTTTTTTGCTCCTCACTATTCCCAGCAACTTAGCGAATTAACATACAACAACGGCGCCGCACGACAGACTACGACGACGTACGCGAAAAGCTGATAATAGTCTCCTAGCCTAGGAAAGTGAGAGACAGAGCGGTGGGGACGGGAGAGGAAATATAAGCGAGGGAAAACAATTTTGCGGAAAACTTTCCGCCACTCAGTTTTGCAGGATGTTTCAAATGAAGCTGCTGCAACGACCATGGACCATGCAATAAGCGCACCGAGAGAGGGAGGTAGCGATGAGGATACAATGCACAATTCTACCGACCCCCTCCCCCCACCCCCCCACACATCCTGTACCCGGCACCCCATAATAATATTCTAATGTACAACATTAATCTTACCTTTCGCTGTGTCTGCTCGAATGCTGGTAGGAACGCCGCAAAGGATCCTTCGAGTGTGTCCGGATTACCACAGATGGCGTGCGATGTATCACAATAGTATGAGCATTTCCCGTGGAAGCATAAATTGTTGGACGGAGATACAAAGAATGTCTTTAATAAATTATCATCAGCAACCTGGTAAATATCTGTGGTTATGTTTAATAGGCGACCGGTTACTGGCATCGCTCGCCGGAATCCCATGAGCCTGCAAAGAGTAGACCAAATGCGGATGATACCGCGCGTTATATGAGTGTGAATGCAAAGTGTCGCAGGATAATTTATAAAATATAATGTAGATGCACATTCTCTGGTGATTCCTTTCGCCGCCTCCTCAGTCCTAGCTGAGGTTAAAGTTGAAATCATTGATGCGAGTCGTTTGGCCCACGACCGTAGTCGCAACGCCCGCTTTGGAGACCAACACGACGCATACTGGCGGCGGCGGCGGCGTTAGGTGATGATTTATGCATACATTTTGCATACTTTCGGCGGATGTGCAACGCTAGAGGTATAATAACCCGGAAACACTTCAGAGACCATAGCTTTCTGCGAGACCATTAATCGCGGACGATCGTTGGGGATGACGTTGTTATGACCGTGAAGGTATGGTCCCGCAGATGGGTACAGAAGACTTGTGAGGGAAATACGATGAAATATTCCAATTAGGACGGTGGAAAGAGTGGGTGAGCCTTGCTCATGTGCGGTTCTTCAGAGCATGCGACAATGCATCAAGAACCTGAGCTCGGATGGGAATCTGAAGTGATTGCACACAGGGTAACGTAGAAGACATTTTAAAACCAGGATGTACACAGAAATGACTGAGGATAAAACCAAGACGTTTCTGAATGAAGTCGACTGACGGGGGCTTATTTGGGTCATGTCAACGGCTGTGGCCGCAGGAGTTTCCCACGTTTACGAGGAACGCGTTCGAAAAGCCCTCGGTTCTTCTGTGGATGCCATTAAGCTGGGCAATAGTATTCGGCCGTCGGTCATGCAAATTGAGAAACACGGACTATTTTGGGGCACGTCCCGTAACTGGCTCGCTGTATAACAAGTCTTCACTTCCGTAAAGAAGCAAAGTCATGCATCTGCTAAAGAGTTATAATAATTATAATATGTGGGGCGCTACCACCCGTAGAGGGCCATGACCTAGCGTCTCAGTAGACAGTCGTGTTGTTCTCTCACAATTTGAGGGGACCTACAGTATAAGGCCGACTCCGAACTGTCAATTTGAGAAGCTTTTTGTAGACAGCAGTGACTCGAAAGAGGTGTGGAGGTGAAAATTATTTTTTTGTTTTGTCATACCGGGAATCGAACCCAGGCAGCGAACTTCAATTGCGTACGAATCGCCGCACATTCCTACAACACCACGGCCTTCTGCTAAAGGAGTTGACCAAGTTGTATTCGGTGAGGAGAGAAAACACTATTCACAAGACGGGATACGGCCCAAAAAGTTTCAAACACAAGAAGGTTGACGAAACCTCAAATCTGCGAATAGATGTTCACATGTATAAATGACTGCCACTGATCTCATGATGTCAGAGTGAGAAATACCAGAGTTACAAGATTTGAACTCACAACTGAGACTACCAGAGACGAATTCCGCTTGAATGGAAGATGACGCGGAAGACAAGTCAACGACAAGTTCTTAGGAAAATCGACCAACCACTACATGCACGATCCCCCAGAAACACGTCCAATTGTCAGTATGCGTGGATGACATTGACGGGATTGAGCGATTAAAGCGAGCCATCAATGAGGCCTGCACTGAGACGGAAGCAAGTGGGTTTGGCGCTGAATGAGGGTAAAATGAAGCTGTCCCCAAGAAAGGGCACACACCATCGTCGTCTTTGACAGATCATCACAACGGTCGGCCGAAAGTCACTTGGTCTATCTCGGCTCCGCAGTGAATAGTACTAACAACATCAGTACCGAGAACAAACGCAGACTAACTCTTACCAACTGCTGATTCTTTGGGTTCATGATGAAATTGAGCAAGAGATCCCTCTCGGAATCATGATTGTCCTGCTCTATGGCACAGGTGAATGGACAATCTCAAAAGCGGATGAAGGAGTACTTCGAAGGCTTTGGTCCTGTTTACATCGATGGCATTTGGAGAAGATGATTCAACCAAATCAATTAAACATGCGGGTGGTCTACGAGAGTGTAGAGCTTAACTTCGGCCGGAAGGTCAGAAGCCTGTGAAACAGAATAAAGCCCGGGGGTAAGGTGGGACTCATAATTGGAGGGACCTTAAGCAAACTGGGATCACTGGCTAGCTGTCTTTTGATGCTGAGGTCAAGTCCGGACCCTCTGGCACTCACTGGTCACTCCTAAAGGAAATAATAGATCAAAGCTGGTTTCAGACAGTGAACAGAGAAAGAACTTTGATGAGAGGATGGATAACCAAAGCATCCCATTTTGGGATGTTGTAGACTGTCTAGAAATAGCACTCTATTCTTGGAAGGCGCATGTCGTCCATTTTAAACAAGCCCAAATTTAAAGCATTTTAGAAAAGTTAGAAGGAGCGAAACCGGAATGAATTGCAGAACTTTTCTTCGCTTAGTATCGGAATCATATCCACCAGGTGGACATTTTTTTCGAGGAAAACTAATTAAAGAAAACATAGATAAAATAAGAAATTTGGGTTTTTGCGCAAAGTCAGGGAGATGTATCAATTTTTTAAGCATGCAACTTCAATCGTGAGCAACAGGATGCGTGGTGACTACGACTGCGCGGTGACTACTACTAAAACTAAAAAAAAAAACTTCGAATTCAATTAATAGCCACCGGTGCTAATAGAGTGCTACTGTCACGCTTGGGACCTAACTTCCAGAAAAAAAATTAAAAAAGGCTGCATTTATAGTGCAACTCTAAGCGACGGGCTTCACTGTCTTCCGTTTAGAAAAAACAGTCCGCGAACAAAACACACCATATTCACTCCTTGCCCTTATAGATCAAGATATGTGACGCGTGTCCCAGGACAAACCCTCGGATTTTATTACAGTACACAACAGTGATGGGGAATGTCACTGGCATAGGGACTCTTCCGCGATCCTAGATCCTCGGTTTGAGCCAGCACACGCCCAGTTTCACCAAACCCAAACAACTGACAAGACAATATGCAAGCGCTAAACACAACGCCTAAAGAATAAACTTCAATAATTTATTCGATGAATTTTTAAATTTTATTGCCTCCCTTTTGGGAATTTAGTACCCCTGGGTAGCAACCAGAAGGCGGAAGTGATTATATTACCCTCAGGGCAATGTCAATTGATTTATGCGTATTTACGTAGGCGGCAGCATGGACTGTGCGGTTGGGGAGCATCGGGCGTTGGAATGCCAGTCTAACGTTTATTATGCGGCAGAACAACTCTGGGGTTGTGAAAGGACATTATTCTCCGTCTGTCATCGAAAGACCAACGATGTTTGCGTCTACTTTGAGTTCGAAAAGGAGGGAGAGTGCTGCGAAGCTCTCACCTAGAGATCCAGAATACAGGTGAATAAATTATCTAAACGATACACAGTGACACAGACAGACGGTCGATTGTTGTTGGTGCCGTTGTTTGCTTGGACCAGGACGAGATGATGAGTGCCATCATTTTGCTAGTTGTGTGGCTGTATAATCTTATTTATTGTGTTAGCTTTCCCCAGTAATTTATTATTTGCAATATAAATGTAATCAAGGATTTTATCACACCAAGACGAACTGCCGCTTGATGGGCACAAGGCGTTTGATTTATTCTGATAGACTGGGTGGACTAATTATACAATTAGGGCATGAATGGGTGTGTGTGTGTGTGTGAGAGGAACTCGCACTGCAATGAAAAGCGAATTACTCGTACTCGTACTCCTGTCTCCTGCCATTACGCCATCTGCCCAGTGAAACATTGTTTTTAAAATTGCCATTCAAGGGCAACGGAAATGCCATTAAAAGGAATGCTTCCAACTCATCTGTCTCTGGGATGAATTTCCAATATAAATACCATGTGTAACGAGGGCAACGAGGACACCATCACCGGCAGTGCCACCACCGCCACACCACCAACGGTGAACTGGTAACTGTAAGCAAATATAAACAATCATTCTTCTTACCTGTCCAAGTGGAAAGCAGCAATCTCTGCGTTGTGCCTCTCGTAGTCCGTGAAGTAGAAGTGATTCGGCAAGGTCTGTTGATCCCGTGGGAATCTGGGAAAAACAAAAAACCAAAATGTATGTGTATATGAATAGCGGTATTTAAAAGAAAACAAAAACAAAAAACAGAAAGCAAACAGAAATGGCAAAGGGAGTGTAACACTGTATTGATTCCATTTCGTATTGCATAAATTATACCGGCGGCGGCGGGGGACGGATGGAGGTCGCGACTGGATGAATGCCGCTGCTCAGAGGCGCGTCGCTCTGATCGAAAATGTTAATCCCTTTCGACAACATAACATCAATCGGAATCGCACAGGATTTCACACAGTTGCCAACAAGAAAAAAGAAATAATGTACTGCACGCGCGCACACAAGCAACACAGGATAAACGACGGATGGTCGTTGATGAAAGGGTAAAGGGAGAATTGGTTTGATTGTAGGTTGGATTTACGGAGTAATTTGCATTAAATTGTGGAATTATGTCGACGACAAATGGAATGACAAGGGAAAGAAGTGATTCTAGATGAAAGCAAAAAATAAAATAAAATTAAGGCGAGAGAGTGTACAAATACGTTTGTGCACACGGACCGGACGGTCATCTACAGGGTGACGCTGTGGTTACACATGTACGAAAATGGATAATCGTAGGGTGATATGTATTGCTTTGATTAATTGTGATCATAACAAAAATTATACGGAGGCCGCTACTGTGTGAGGTGGATTTGGGACAACAACCATACTGGGTGTGATACTGGTCTCCCAAGAGTGGAAGGGGAACCCTCCGAACAGCGTGTTTTTTCCTAGACCCCTATAGGTACTCTCTGAACATTGTCCGTGACTCGGGATAGGTGTAAACGCACATACCAACTACAGCACGGCTTGCGGGAATATCGGAGTGCGTTAATCAAGCAATTGTGAGTCCATAATAGACATGAGCAACTGCAGAACTTATAATGCTGCTTTGGTGCGTCGCCTCGTTTTTTCCTACACAATACAATGGTTCCATGCCATTCACTGCGTCGTCCTACGTTTTGACTTTATAAGAAAATTGAGAGCAACGTAATCTCACGTAAGCGACGCACTTTCTCACCAAATTGTTTTGAACATGCTGAAAAATGTTGGTGCTTTTTGACATTTCCCTGAGTTACTCCACATTTTCATTGGGCGGGAAAATTTAACCGAAATTAAGAATGTTTGAAATGAAAAAAAAAAACATAATTGTGAGATAGCAAGCAGATATCGTAACCACCAAGTAGTCGAGGCACCACCGCTGCTTTGTGAAACGGGCATAAAACACTCGAACTTTGCTCTTACCAGTCCTTAGTCGAAGGATTTCTCAGGTCCTTTATGGTGTACTGACTTTTATCGAACAGGATCAGAGTGGGATTGTCTGAAACTGTCTTTCAAGATCAGTTGCGATGGTATTTTATGCTTAACGACGTTTGAATACGCATGTGTCTAGCTGATTGTCGAGAATTCAGATAGAATGTGTTGCTGGCCAAACCAAAATTTTGAGAAGTAGAGGTCTAGCTATGAGAATGTCCCTATGCACTCCGTCTAACACAGCAGTTTGAACGTAGTAGGAGAGGGCAACGGAGGGAAGGAGCTATGCTTCGATGGCGACGGAAGAATGTCACCTTCATCACGACGTCCGAGGAGGGCGTTGAGTGCGATTCCATCAGGTATCAGCGACCGCTTGGCAAACCCAGGACGATATGGTTGGACCAAGTCCAAAACTCGCCTGGTGACGCTTGGGCATAAGTCCTGACGAGTTAGAGTCGATGGCGGAGGATCGAGTTGCCGGGAGATCTCTCGTGTCTGGTTTCCCCCCCTTTAGTGGAGCATGCTGGTCAGAAGATGATGATGATGATGACCTGTAACGTACCTACTCTTCTTCACTATGCCGGCTAATTTATCAAGAGAAGAGCTCGAATCAGGTTTGTAAGGGTCTTAACAAGGAACGATCGTGTGGCAATGTGAATCTCCAGTTTGAGCACATTAGAACTAGAATGTTTTCATGGAATTTGGAATTTGAGAAGAAAAACCTAGATAGTGTCAAGACCTTGTCAAATCATCATAGGTCCGTCACAAGCGCAGCAACGATATAATTTTGTCCAACGTCAGTTGATGTCTCCGATTTCATGTTTCCCTCGTAGATTGACGCGGAGAAGATTATATAATAATAACATGGGCGGCGCTGTAGTCCGTACAAAGCCAGGGGCCAGTGTTGCCAAACTCGAGAAAGTCGCGCAGAAAAGAGTCTTGGGACAAAAAAAAGCTACTGTCCGATCTCGCTACTAATCTTATGGCTTTATCATGCTTAGGAGTAGTAGTTGCATTTTCTTGTAATTAGAGTTGAGTTTATTGCTTATGAGAAACATAACGAAGTATTTCGTGAAAGAAATGCGATTCATAAAAAATAGTCCCCGAGACTTTTTATAGTGTCTCGGCGCGTCGCGGCCTCAAAAATGTGTCAAATTGCGACTAAAGCAACTTTGGCCAGGGTTTAGCTTCTCAGCCACCACTCGTGTTGTGCATGCTATTGTTCGTTCACCAGGGAAAGGGACCTAAAGTAAGTCAATTATCTTAGCAAAATCCCGACAAAAAATCAAGAAGATTACCCACAACTGTGCTTGTGTAGCGAATAAGAGCCGGGAGGTTTTGTTATTAGTTGCGAAGCTTCAGGAATTACCTTAGCATACAGGGGTCGACGTGTATGACGTCATGTCTCTAGACTGAACCTGGCCAAAAGTCATCCACAACTAAGCTTTGGAAGCGGGCAATGGTGTTGATTTCTATCCCTTCTTTCATTTCATTTCAATTATTTATTCATAGGAACGTACAATAAGATATTTATCCTTTTTTTGTGCATTAATTTATAAAAATCTGTGTTTTTATAAGGATTGTTGATGTGTAGCAAAGTGGTGCAGGATTGGACTTTGAAAATTGTACGGTTTTAAAATTGATCTTATCAAAGATGGCAGAGAATAACACAGTCCAACAGTGTGAATGAAAAAAAAAAAAGCTCGAGGAGCATAAATGATTGCTACGAAAAGGGATAACATTAGTGGTTCGAAGAGAGCTAGTGTAATTAAGTCTGTTACATAAATACAGCAACTACAATTTATTATGGGTTTCCACTGCGCATAGGTTTTCGCCTAGAAAACTTTCGCTTCTGTAGGCTTTACATGGTATCGGTATCGCAGAGTGTAGGGTGTTTGGTTCAAGCGTTTGATTTTCAAATTTTCTTTTTTTTTTTTTCTTCTGGTTGGTTTCCCTTTGGCTTTCTGCTTTTCAAGGACGCTAGACGTTAACAGTGTGGCGTGATGGAACGACAGCGGCTTCCGTGATCGGGGTGATCGATCCAATAGGCGTTGGTCCCGCACAGAGAACGCGAACATCTTACCGTGATGGCGTGGGTGGCGTCGATCCAATAGGCGTTGGTCCCGCACAGAGAACGCGAACATCTTATCGTGATGCCGTGGGTGGCGTTCGGGTGTCGGAGACTTAAGCGTGGCTTGGGGGGTCAGTTTTGGTTGGGTTGGATAGCAACGAACATCGACGGAGTATTAACTTTCTCGGTAGGCTGGCCGCGGAAGTTTGGGAAAAAATTCGAATCAAAGGGAAGGAAGTCGGGATTTGCGAAAAGTCGGGCAACATGCTTCATCCCTAGTTTCTTTTCTTTCTTGGTTAAATTTGTCTTCTGAGAGTTTGTGCGAGTGTTTCGACTAAAAGCTTCGACCGTGCAGAAGTAATTCAAGGGTTTTTCGGAGACGGAGTCCACCGAAACAATGAAAAGAAAAATCAAAAAAGAGAAATAAGAAATAACTCGACATTGTGAAGTGTGAAGTCAATTGTCTGTAGTCCTGGCTTTGTGGGTGCTTGGCTTCTTCTATTTATTTGGACCGGGTGTTAGTTTCGTGTGAAAATTGGATTTACCACGCAGTTCCGGGGGTAAGAAGCGTGTTGAGCGGAAGAGCAACCCTAATTTACCGTCTTCAACCTAGGCCCATTTTTCATTGAGAGGCTCCCCAGCCGGTCGCCAATGGTCCAATCCCAACCGGCCAATCCCAATCGCTCTTGGGGATTTCGAAGGTAACAGATTTTTGATTATTTTATGTAAAAACATGCAATTGCTTGAGTTGATGTACTGCTGCACGTTACAGCCCAGCAAATCACGAGAGTATACAGATATATGCTCGTATCGAGAAATACCATAGACCAACAGCTTTCATTGAAACCAACTTGAAACTTACGTTGAATTTGTGAGTCGGCAAGATAAAAGTGGGTATTAACTTCTTAAGTGTTGCCAGCGGAGTATTATATGCAGAGAACCACAGTTTTCGCAAACAACCATAAATACAGCCAATGCACATATTTGTGTGTCTGTGATAGAGTGGTCACGACTTACAGCATATCCAAGACTAGTAGCAGACTCAACAGCCTTAACTTGAGAGTTACTGAGGTGTCAGGTAAAAGATCGTGATTAAATTGATTTTTCGGGCTTGGAATAATTTGTGATTTTCTTGGGTTTAATAGCAATCTATTGTGATTGACCAAGAATAGACTCGTTTTAGATCGTCATTCATTAGGTAAGCAAGTTCATCAGAAAACGGTTCGAAAATATGTAGCAGGACGTCGTCAGCATACAGATGTACCGAGGAGTGTTTGCACACAGATGCGGAGCAGTGATGGTCCTAATATTGACCCCTTTCAAGATCCTGCAGTTATATCAGCAGAATCTAAACGCCTCGAAGCCGCAAAGATTTTAACGAAACACTGCATCTGAACTGCTTATCTTTTTGACTGAGCAATTGGCTTATTTTATCAAACATTTCCAACTCAACTTCAAATGGAGAATAACCACAACACACAGATTAACACACATTTTTGAGATTTGCTACAACTTCCAATACTTTGACTAGATTGTTATTGTGCAAGGACAGATGCATTCAATAAAATCCGCATATATCATGGCAGGCGCCACCCACGGTGGCCACGCTCTGCTATGGACGCCGCATCGCAACAGGTACAGAGTACAATTAAATCGACTGCCGTTTGATTTTAAATGCATTCGCTTGGTAATTACTTTTCCGAGTTTTTAAAATTAATGAATTCGGTGATAATTATATAAATTATTCATAAAAACTCATTGAAATGTTCACTTAAAAGTGAGCAAGCGCATATATTCATTTTGTCACCTCTTTCAGTACAGAGCGGTGTTGTGTTGTACAACGCAAGCAACAGATTGTATTTGACGGGTCTTCAACGCCTCACAAGCGTACTTTTGTGTCACACTGTGCAATTGGCAATTGTGTCACCTTTTTAAATAATGAAACATTAATTGATATCGAAATCCAATTCGATTTTCTCTTCATTTTGTGTACTTTTGGTTTGCTCTTGTTTTTGCTTTTATTTACATTTCGAGTTATTTATTGTCATTTTTAATTTTGAGGAAGCTTTTAAAAATTAAATTGCTTCTTACCTCATTGGCTTCATTAACGATTTGATTTCGTTCGGATATTCAATCACCAGCTTTAACTGCGTTCCACCGTCTTTTTGATCTGAAAATGAGACAAAGGATTTTAATGCTTTTTATTGTTGTTACAGATATTGTTATATTTTGTGCAACATTTATGGCATGTACTGCTGTATGGCACTCGGATGGGGTGTATTTCAATTTCGTCGAAAGAAGGTGACACTCTGTTGACTCAGATATTTTAGAATCATAACTGCCGGCAACGATTGGATGGCGCTGTTGGTTATGTGCCTGCCCTTGGTTGGTGGTGTCCCCGGTTCGAATCCCAGTGAAATACACACTAATTTCTCACCAGTAAATCCTAAGACATGTGTCTATAACCAGACTGGTACAGACTGGTACTGGTACAGACTACTACGTGCAAACTGCAAGATCTAGCCGGCCAATTCACGGGACCACAACGAGAGAAAATTTCCTCAACGAATCTTTTTGTCAATCAAAGATCATTTATCGATCTGTATGCTGTGTGATATAAGGCGCCGTCGTGCCGGAACTTCAAGTCGACCAAGTTCAGCTGGAGCATTTTGAACGATAGCGTGCGCAATTGACTACCGACACAATCATCTTTGAAAAAATACGGACCAATGATTCTGGACCATAAACCACAACAAACAGTTTTCCGGGTAGATTGGCAAGGTTTGCATTGCCTAAGGTTGCTCATCGGACGAAGTGTGACATTCAACTAGAAATCACTGAAAATTTGTTCAAGCAATGGCCAAATGGCCATGGTCCCTAGCACTGTTCAAAGAAATCACCCATTCTTTGAACTGTAAGTCATTGTCCTGAGATTCATATGAAGGAAGATATTACGGCAAAAACATAACACCCAAGGTCGCAGTGGACCCAAGAAGCTGGTCCATGACACCCATTCATCTACCTAGACTTACTAAAGGTCGCATAAAATTACGATTGAAGTCGTAGGCTGCACCAGGGAATTCGAAACCTGTTGCAAAAAAATAAAATGGGTGCTGCTACAGATCCCGTAGAGAGCCAGGGCCTAGCTTCTCAGCAACCACTCGTGTTGGGCCTGGCATTGTTCTTTCACAAATGGAAGGGACCTACAGTGACTACGAACGGTCAAGTTTGAGAAGCTTTTTTTCTATACAGTTATTACTCTTCGAGTGAGTGACTCGAAAGAGTAGGAGCCGTGAACTTATTTTTGGTCCGGCCCGGAATGGAACCCAGGCAGCGAGTTTCAGTTGCGTAGGAACCGACGCACATGAACGCAACGCCACGGCCGGAACCTATTGAGAGCAGCAAATTGAAATCATTAGGAACGGAACCCTTAACCTGAAATCGTAGTTTTCAAACACTACTTCATTTCTGTGAGTTTTCAAACAAAATACACCTTTCAACTCCTCCAGCCGTGGCAGCCTTGTGGCGCTTGCTTTGCCAATAAACACGGAATCCCTTGCTCAGTTTACTCTCACGCAACTGCTCTTTGGAACAAGATTTTTGGATACTTTGAAATTTTCCCCATATTCGGCTTTTCGAGAAGCACGTGCAGCTTGCTGTTACAGTCGAACCCTTATAAGTTGAACAGTCAAGGGACCAAACATGTTCCATTTCTGGAATGTTCGAGTTATGGAGTTTGGAATATGGGGAAATTTAAGTCTGACTTCTTAAGCCTTTAACAAATTTAGTTCGATTTGATGTTCGTCTTACAAAGGATTGGCTGTAGTTTGATGTCCATAGTTTCTGACTTTTGAAGGCAGGACCGTGCATGTTAATGACAGTTGTGGCTATGTGTAGTGATTGATTTCTGATTTGCAGCAACTCTAAATAAATAACGGCTCAGAGAAAACACGGCCGCATTTTGGGCCCATCGCGCGTCACTTCAAATGCTCAGAACAATAGCTTCTCAAAAATTCGCTTCCTCACTTCTCCATCCACTATGGTACTGACACATATGCACGTGCGTAGATCGTTATTATCGAGAAAACCAAACCCGTACTTACATTAACTACCGACAAGCAGCAATTATGGGCCAACAAAGTATACTTACTAGTCCAAACACACAAAAGTCTTATTTTCGAGCACTTGAAGAATCACCGCCAAGTATTCTATCCAACCTATAATTTTGACATATTTTCACTCCCACAGCACACGCATTGCCGCAGATACCTACAGCACGATTCGATAATCATTTGCTTTATGAATAAGTCACAAAGTTGGCAGACTGCTCGGAGCTAGGCAGGCCGGGTTGTCCGCCGCACACGGACGGTGTTTCCGGGAAATGCAAGAGAAAACTGAGGTCATGGTTTAACCGAGTTTGTACAACGGCACAATTATTATGGTGGGTGCGCCAACACGACATCAAGGATAATAAACGGAACGTAGACTAGGATATCGGATGTCCCGCATTGAAATGTGTGTACCCGGAACTGGTCTATTGACAGCGCCCTGAAAGGAGCTATGAAGACGATACCAATTACTAGCATTGGATTCGTTTATTTTTAAGCTTTCACACGCAGAGTGTCATTCAATAGATACCGATGGCGTCTCTAATGCCCAACGATACACCCCCACCCAGGGCACAGAGCCATCCGCTCAGTTGAGCCAGCTTGTGTGTGTGTGGAAATGCAAACAAGGTGAACAATGGGGGCGACGAGATACTTACATACGTGCTGAATGGGTAAATTGGCCATGTCGCGTAAAACGGCATCCACAACTGTGTCGTTCTCACGGTACAGCTCCTTCTTTGATATCGCCAGTTGGAATTTTTCCAAGTTCGTTGCATTCTTGCTGAAATGACAAAAAAGAGAAGACGTTTCAGAATTAAAGAAAAACTGCAAACAGATTGTGATTCTGAGGCGGTGGAGAAGGAGATGGGGGAGGGATTAAACCAATGGCACCGCACATGTGCACGCGTGCATGGGTGGGTGTGGGAGGGTGGTTTTGCAAGAGTTGAAAACTTTCCCTCGCGACGCGCCATCAGATGGGCCAGGAGAACAAATTAGAATGTCGTCTGCCCGCAGTTCGGATGTCTCGTCTCATCGGGAACACACATGTCCTTCAGCGATCGAGCACAGCGCCCGTCCGTCCCTCGGATGATTGATTTGCCTTTGATTTGCAAAATGCTAAACGAATCTGCGCCATCGACGTCATCCTTGTCGTTCCACGTTCCAGTGGCCACGGTGGCAGTTCTCACACGAATTGGCCAGGTCTTTGATTTGGTATTCAAATTGATGAAACGTGCAGGGTTTATTTAGAGGGAAACATAAGTTTCTCCTTCTTCGGGGCAACTTAGTTTCGTTGTCGAAGAACTATTTGCGGCTGCAGGTGGTATCTATTGAGTTGCAAAAGTTCCATTGTTTTCCATTTTCAACTTATGCGACGACGGTGGCGGCGAGGTGTGCATGCGGGTTGCTTGGGTGGAGTTTTCCAATTGATTTTCTCATTCGACAGAGTCATGCCGGAAGAATGTAAGAAGGGTTGAGAGTTTGTGATTCTTGCGAATTTATTTCAAGACAAACTCGGTTATGAATCCGACAGAGTGGTGACTGGGGAATGGGCTCATTACGTTATGCTGACTTTAATGGAGGACAAGAGGAGTATGGAAAATGGAAACGACGTCCATTAGGCTGGGTCAGGAACAATTCTCCCTTATTGGACGAATTACAAATATGACAACCAAGCTGTTCCATCAGTCAGTTGGATGGAAACGAGTCCATAAAGTAAACGACTCTTGACGAATCTTTGCAAGCGACAGCTTTCCCCGTGGCTTGTAAGTACTCGCATCCACAAGCCACACGATATCTAATCAATGGCAGCCCCAAACTTGTGTTCTCTTCCCCGCAACTTCATTACGCAAATGAATGTCGTATACTTTCCGTGGTATACTAAAGCAGAGATCGAATCCATCGCCTCTTCGTTCGTCGTTACTGCTTTGACTTGCTTTGCAGAAACGAAATCAGTTTAATGATCCAATTTCGATCATCATTCCTTCACACCATATCCTACTCATTACCGGGAAAATAGCTCATTTCCTTGAGCGGTCTTTCCTTCTTAATTTTTTTTTTTTTTTTTGCATTTCTCTCAACTCTCTTGGAAACAGAAAATCTCTGTCATTAAAATCAACTCAACGCGACTCATGGCCGTTTCAGGATTCAATTTTGTTTATGAGGAATTGGAAATTTATCCTCTCCCACCTCCCATACTCCACCCCGCTCGGCAATAGCAGCCACCCCGAGCGGTACATTAAATTAGAGCACTTCATTGTTCGCATTATCTTTGCCGCCGATGTTGATTCCTCGCAAGGAGTAAATTGGATAGATGGGAAAATTTGTCTGCGCGCCTATCAGAGAAGGGGTGGTGGTGTGGTGGCGGTGTGAAGACGAACTTCTTAAATTGCCTTCGTTTCGAGGAAATCCGCAGTCCCAGTCCCATCGCAGGGGGAGTGTGGTGCGTGTACCTTGCTCTGCAGGTGGATAGATGTTATTTACCCGATTCCATCTAATTTACGTGACTCAATTACAAAGGATTTACGTCCTATTTCTCACCCCCACTTATCCATTATAAATTCCTATTTTAAGCTTTCGCCTTGGCCATATGCACGATTCAGCCGGGGGTGGCGACGCTCGCTGGGGATGAGCCGATGCGGTGAGGACGTCGACGGTTGCAATTTGAATTTGATGAGTGATCCCCTGGAGGTGCATCTTATGCATAAAATTCTCTGCACTCACTCGGATGTATGGATGCACGATACCAGGTGAATGCGGCCCACCGTCACAACACAACCATAGCTTGCTTGAGGCTCTCGAAGAATATAAATTAAACGTTTTTTTGCTTCGTTCACAAAAACGCGGGACGACATGAAGGTAGATGGGGAAAGAATTGAAAGCAGAGGCGCGCCTGCTGATGCGGCATTTTCCGTCGGCTTTCTACTCGGGACGTGTGGTTGCCGTTAGCGTGGTGGTTAATAAATCCAACTCCCATCCGCCACACGGAGCGGCGTATGCCACAAGAAGTGCAATGAAAAGTTCATCACAACGAAAAGCGACAAGGAACTGGAGCACCATGAAAGCAACCCTTTGCCAACCAACTGAGCGCCTTCCGCCTCGATTGTGGGTCCTTGCCGGAGTGTTACGTCGAAAACATCCGACAGCAGCATCGAAGAAGCACAAGCAGGTGGGAAGGTGGTATTTAATTGCCTGAAAGTTTGCGAACCCATACCCCGCCACAAAGACGCACGTCTGCCGGTAAATGATACCACCCATTCAAAGATACAATAACAATGATATAATTAATTACACGTTTCCCCCTCCGCCCCACGCTTCTGCTGGAGTGTATGCCTTTGCGTCTATAAGTCGAACCAGGACTCGTGCTTATTGTGTATCTTTTATTTTTGTTAGCTACGGTGATGGGCTTGTGGAAAAGGGTTACACACCAAAAGGAAGGGAGGGCATTTTTTTTCTCTGCTTGCTGTCGTTACGATGTTCTTAGAGCAGAGTTGCTCCGCTGGTGTGTTCTTGTTGAATGGAGCCTTTGCGACATGGCTTCAGGTGTGAGTCTGAGAATGATGGCACACTCAACAGATGTGTGTAATCTTGCGTACACCACGTTAAGTCATTATAATCATTGCTGATTGTTTTATGCGTGTATGTACGTGCGAGTGTGCCTTTTTCTCCAGCCAGTTGGGGGATTGTCTGTCAAACAAAGGGGAACACAACAAGCCCAGACTTCCGGTTTTAATGAAAAATTATTCTGATGGATGGCATAATGATGCTCTGTGCTGCAGGAGGATGCTTATGAAGACATTTTCAAAGTAATTTGCACCGTTTATGAGTTTTCGTTTTTTGTTTCTGTTGATTCTTCGAAGGAATCTGTCGTGCATAATTTCCGCGTTGTTCAGGTAACTTTTAGACAATTTAATTTGCACTCAGTCTTTTCGTTTGAGTTCTTGAAAGGCATTCTTAAGCCTATTTGCAAGTCAATTTTAATTAACATTGGAGGATATTGAGTGCGAATCCGAGGAGGAGTTTGTATCTGTCGGAGTGGCGAATGAAGCTGATTGAGTTAGAATGAAAGTATACTAAAGTCGCTGACTTTATGTCTGTCGTCGTCCCATCAAATATGACTCAAGCCGCCTGACCTCAATATAGGAAGCTCCGGTCGATCTCCGGTTACTAAAACAGTCACATGTATGGCTGCGACCGACGCTTAATGGTTGAAGGTGTGCAGCAAAAAAGAAATGCACATCGCTGCCGTATCCTTTGAATATCTGAACGCAAGTCAGTCCGCAGCTGCTTTCTCAACTGAATAATTGAACAGTCATTTGTGTCGGCTAAAATTCGCAAAACTCTTGAATCAATCATGTAAGGGATGGCGTTGAATAATAGCCAATCCACCGCTCCGTAGCACGTCGTTGAATTTCTCAGTTGGCGCTACGTATCGTAGAGGGCCAGGCATAGCTTCTCAGGAACCACTACTGTTGTGCGTGCTATTGTTCTCTCTCGAGTGAAAGGAACCTACAGTTTTTCGCCGGCTCCGAGCGGCCAAGTTTGAGAAGCTGTCTTCTAGACAGTTATTACTCTTTGAGTATTATCAGTGACTCGAAATAGGTGGAGTCTATTTCGAAATGGGAGGCCCGACGTCCGACATCCATAACGCCACGGCACCACAGTTCCTAGTGTACAACCCTTGCCGTGAAGGCAACGACACCGAGGCATGAAAATAACTATATTAACGAAGGGTTTTAGTTAATTCAAAAGATGATAGTATGCCTTTTGTAGTGGGTTTCTATAAATAAGGAGTGGAAGATACGTCATCCACATTCGAGCTCATCTGCGGCATCGTTCCCCGCAATCCTCCCTGTCTACAGGGACCAACCGGTGGTCTCAAGTGTGCTGCGCCGTGGCATCCAATAAGTTAAGTTGAGAGCGAATGATCCGAATGTACTGATTTCAATTTTAGCCATGACAGACCTTAAGGGCCAACTATACTAGGCATGAGCAAACATGAGCTAATGTCAGCAGCGCTTGATAAGTGTGCCAATGCAAACACCCATACGATTGACCATAATGGTGTTCACGATTGATTTGGAATGTTTCGTTAAGCTTGACCTCGGGCGGAACAGTTTTCAATCTTTAGATTGTTACAGTCGACTCTCTAGTTTTCCTAACAAAAAATTCGAATTCACGAGGGTTCCAGACTACTGTAAAGTTTTGAGCAACCGGAGTCATTTAGTTTATATTTGTTGGCATTGAAAGGAAGATGTGTCTTATAAGCGGCACCTCTTATAAGCGGACACCTATTGCACGAAATAAGCACACACATTTGTAACAATAATTTGACACACATTATTACAAAACACACACTGAATTGTGTACGTACATTTTTACTTACATTTTTTTGTAAAGAAATCAAACATTGAAAACATTTATACAGCTGAACAAAGAACAGAGATTAATCTACAAAAAAAATCGATTTACTGAAGAGAAACTAGGTACAGACTTCGAATTACAGCATGTTTGCTGGCAGCCAGACTGAGCAGATTGCTTCGTATTGACGAGCGTACCGAAACACTTTTGTTCTATTTTCCAAGGTTCTTTTTCGGTTCAACAATCGGTTAGAATTTCGAGAGTCGACTGTATTTTCTTAGCTGAATCTCAAAGTACATATAACAGGGTTATTTAGGGAATAACACATCGGGCAAATGCGCCTCAATAATTCAATATTGACTCAGTTTTTTTCTTCCATTCAACGAACTGACTTCGTTGTTAAAATTTTCAATTCTCAATATCCACGATGCCGAATGGATGGTCCTTGACTTTCGCCAACACTCTCAAGCACTGCTTCGATATTGGCAATTCAACGGCTTGTTTTTAGACGATAAGTGGGCTTAGCGTTTCCAACAGATCCGTCCATCCGGCCAGTAAATCACTGAATCAATATTGAACTCTTGAGTTCACGGCGCAGATTCCCCATCGAATTTTTCAGACATTGCTGTGGTTTTGGTGATATTTTTTACGCAAATTATGATACTGTGATCTCCCTCATAAGCGGACACTGACGGTATCAAGAAATTTGTCTGGCTATGAGAGGTGTCCGCTTATAGAAAGATCCGCTTATAAGAGGTTTCCGTTTATAAGAGGTGTCCGCTTATAAGAGGTATCCGCTTATAAGAGGTGTCCGCTTATAAGACGTGTCTGCTTATTGGAGGTGTCTGCTTATAAGAGGTGTCCGCTCATAAGAGGTGTCCGCTTATAAGAGGTATCCGCTTATAAGATGTGTCTGCTTATTGGAGATGTTTGCTTTTAAGAGGTGTCCGCTTATAAGAAGTGTCCGCTTATAAGAGGTGTCCGTTTGTTATATATATCTGCTATCTGCTTATAAGAGGTGTCCGCTTATAAGAGGTGTCCGCTTATAAGAGGTGTCCGCTTATAAGATATGTCCGCTTATAAGAGGTGTCCGCTTATAAGCCGTGTCCGTTATAGGAAAGTACACTGTGCTTATTAGGGTACGAGATTTACCTTTTTCGTTATAATGTACGCAGGTAGGAGCTTTCAATGCTATTAAATACAAACTAAATGACTCAGGTTGCACAAAACTTTACAGTAGTCTATAAATAGATGGCATTTGACAGAGATGCCCAACTTCACAGCTGATTAACCCCTAGTCCATCGACGAATTTCAGAAACTTTTTGACACATTATTCATGAATTGTTGACAGTTATATACTATTGTGAAACTCCAGAAAATAGAAAATAGAGATAAAATGAGAAAATTAACATCAAATTGACAAAAATAAACTCAAGTTCACGCTGTAGGCTTGCTCGCTTTGACAACCTCTCACGGACGGATGAAGTCAAGGGGGTAGGTTTCTAGATGTTTGACAAAACCTCACGGTTTCGTTGGGCAGAAGTGCATGGCTGTAGGAAGAAAATAAAATCCAATTCTTGGCATTCAATATGAACAGTATAGCGATGATTCTATGAATGTCATGTAGGTTTGGGTATTCGATTTCAGCAGATGCATTTTGAACTGATCCATATGCCCCTGGCCACACTAAAAAAGAAATAAATCCCGGTATGAAGTCCTTCATCCCCGATCAGGCCTAACCTGATGTTAACCAAGCGTACTATTTCCTGAATTGACTGCCACAAGCGAGATTGATATTCTACAGCCCATGGCCCAAACTTCAGTAAAAACGAATTCACATACACACTCACAGCCGGGGGCTAAAAGCAACTGACGTCAAAATATACACGCATTCAGGTGCATGCCGTTTTGCTGGGCAATGAAATTCGCTTTGCTTTTCAATCAAATGGGCAACATATCACCGTACACTTGTATTTGCAAATTGCTTCGGTGATTGAATCATTGTGTCACACACTCAGTCGAGCTTCAGTTACACTGTGTAAGCAACCAACACGTCGTGTCGCGTCCGTGTCGCCTGCAGCGGCAATTTGAGAGCATTTTGAGAGCATAAATTCCATCTGCAAACACAATTTAAGCCCCGGGGAATTGCTATTCCATTATTGAAATGAGAGCGGCGGACGAGCGGACGAGGGCGAGGCTAGCTACAACACCATTTCGCATCATTTAAGCATCAAGCGAATCCGAAATATGACAGCCCCCTGGAGGCTATCATGACGCCACCCGTGGCCGACTAATTCAATCTGAATGTGCAAAAGCGCAGTAAATGCACTTGTCACTTGTCACATCGTTCACCCCGGAATCCTAACCGCGTGCCATTGAACTGCCGCTGATGGTGCAACTGACGCCGCGGCGAAGGACGCACTGCTGGCATTTGACACAAGCGAATCGATAATGATGTGCCCTCACGCTGGGATGATTAACGATGCAACATCGTGCAGTTGGCCAGTTCCACTTTGTCTGGCATTAGGCCAACATAATTTTTGAACTCTGCGACGAGAAAATGAAGGGGACTCGCCATCTCGGCCATGATCGATCGTTTCGGTGGCTTCGGTGACATCAGCCTGCGAACGGAAAAATGACAATGCATCCGCCAAGTGGAATCTGTAAGCGTTATAATGCGGTTGCCAGACCTCACATCATCATCCATCGGTGATGCAGTTCTCGCTTGTCCTTATGACGATGGCTGTGGCGGCAGGGATGACGACGGTGGTGGCATCGATGGCAGCAACTTTGTCATGAACAAATGCTCTCGTTTGATGCCGAAGAAGAGCTGTTCCACAGCACACCAGATGGCAGTGTCCCATCATCATAAATTCAGATGGACTCTTTCTGAGGATGTGTGTGTGTGTGAAGACATCCCCGCTCTAATGTTTGCGAGAAATTGCAAGACCGAGAGATGAAAACACCGGCACCAGTAACAGCTGTCAGGATATAATAGACTTCGATGGTCTTCCCTTTATTGCATGGAGAACTCAATTTGGCGCGAACTTTGCCGCCACTGTCGCCTGCTGGTTGGCAGTGAAAGATGTCATCATGGCATCATGGTTGTGTGGTCTGGTTCAAGGCGGACATATGGTTGAGTTTTGAGGAATGTTGTCTATGGGGGTGGGACACACTGTGCACATTTGACTTTTGGCATAGTGCATCATTCAAAAACTTTTCCTCCGCAAGGATGTGCACTGGCTGGCGTGGGAACATGATTGATGATGAAACCATTTGTATGCACTCTGTCCGGCGTAGCCTTTGCGGAATGTAGTGTAACGACGTTAAAATGTGTCACATCTAACTGGGTTTGGATTGAGAAGCTGACATAATTGGCAGGACCTTGGGGAACTGTGCAAGCGAATGGTATGCTTCCGATGAGTTGGATCTCATTTGTGAAGCAAAATTAACGAAGACATATGCCCTGTCTCTGAAGGACTGATGCAGTCGACGCCATAGTACTCTCTGTAACGATAGTCCGCGGGTCCAAGTTCACGGAAGTCACGTGAGTTGATCTCGCTCGGGCTGCGACTCAGCGGGGATGATTTCGAGGGTCGCATGCGACTAAAAGATAATGGCTTTCAACATCTGAACTAGATTCGTCAGACAGAATTGGATTTGCTCAATGTGGATCTGACGACGCGCAACTTGCCTGCACAAATGGCGTGAGAACCTCGGACGACTCTTAAACCCTTAAAAGGTTGACTAAAGTTTTGCTTGCTATGTCTTAAAGGAGATGCAAGAAGTACTTTCCCAGCGTGCTGTCTAAAGCAGTATCCCCTGCGATTTGCATTCTCGGTTACTCCAAGCCGTATCCCATCCAACCACCTTACCTAGCAACTGTCTGCCGTAAATCATTTGCGATGTTCACAAATTTTAAAGACACCAATGATTGCACTGATAATAACAAATTGGCCATTCCCGGAACATATGAGAGTATACACTCTCCTTGTTCACATCCTGTTGTACACAACACATCCCGATGTACTGGAGCATGTGTTAGCACTTGTTGCCATGTAGTAAGGAGTTGTTTAAGCTACACTCGCTTGAAGGAGTTAAGTGGGGAAGCAGGTATCTTGGCACTTCGCAGGGATTCAGTATTAATCGCTGTCATGTCTGCATTGCGTTTAATTGTCCGGTCTAGGTCTTGCGAAAAATGTGAAGCCGCATGCAATTACTGACCCATTTAATCCCATGGATGCAAAATGTGTGCAAAATGTTTATGAACACGAATTAAAATGATAATGAATTTACATTTTGGAGATTTTCCGAATACAGTAGACTCTCGTTAGCGAGATAACTGGATAATGTGAACAGATTTTTTTTTTCTTAACATCTCTAAGACGTGAACAATAATTTTTGCTTCAAGTTAACAGTGAACTGTTGAGGCCAGCTGCATTTTAGCTTGAAATTCCATATTCTTGGTACAATATTTCGTACTTGCACGGTTTCCGGTTTGTTGCACGTCATCCGTTCCTGTTGTTCCTAGTCATCATCATCATCTTCTGACCCGCATGCTCCACTACAAAGGACTCGCTGGGGTAAACCACGCACGAGAGATCTCCAGGTAACTCGATCCTCCGCCATCGACTCCAAATCATCAGGAGTTATACCCAAGCGCAACCAGGCGAGTTTTTGGACTTGGTCCAACCACCTCGTCCTGGGTCTGCCAAGCGGTCGCCTACCTGATGGAATCGACTGCCTTGGAATTCATGATGATGTGGATATTTGTACCACGTCACCAAGCCATCGAAGCATAGCCCTTTCCGTTCGAAGATGCAGCTGCTCACCATTGAGTTCCTCGCGCACTGCCACGTTTCTCACCCTATCCCGGCAATTAATTCCCACAACAGCACCCAGAAATCTCATCTCAGCAGCTTAGATTCGCGGTCATTACCCAAATTTGCGAACATATTTTGGCAGGCAGCTGAAGGTATAGACTTAACCCAAGAACTAAAGCCACTCTATCATATGATCAGTATATGTATGATCAATCTGATACTCGATCAGATTGGGCAGTGAGACAAGTCACACAGCGAGTGTAACAATCGAGAAACTGTTAAGACCATGTGATATAGCAACCTCTAGATAATTGGCCTATACCAATTTGTCGGCGTCGTGAAAAGTCCTCGCAGGCGAGAGATAGCTGCGTTATGGTCGAAATGTGTAGCCGAATCATAGATAATTAGATTAAACCACCGCTGTGTCCGTTGTGCACATCACGAATTGATTTATTAACTCAGCTCATGTTTGAAGGGCTGCTGACAACGAGCGGGTAGGATTCACCGGCTATGAGCTTCAGTTTATTCAAGTTTGACAATATTTCTAACTTTTCTTAGTTTTCAAATCATTTTTGTTAAAAATGATTTTTTTGATTTGTTTGACGGGTCACCGAACTACGCGTCGACCGGTGCTAAGGTGGTTTCTGATGTTTTGAAGCGCCTAAAATTAGGCTTTAAACGTGCTGACGTTAAAAAGTCCTGAAAATGTGGGAAATAAAGTTATCTATCAATATTCATGTGTGGTCCCCACGCTGCATTGGTTGGGTTCGTCAACTGAGCATCCTGTGTTCAGGGCTGAGTAGGGAATTCCGTATTTGTATAGTTCGGCAATTCCGCAACTAAGACAGCTGAGTAAAGCAGAGCATCCGAAGAACCCCAAGAGTCTTCGTTTCTGAACCGGTGGGACAAGAGTACAGAGCACGATCGTGTCTTATTTGGCGCACGGAAGTTGAGAAGAACATCAACGAATTCGGTGTGGGTTCCTGGAGCCATACAGAGATTGCAATTGCTGGAGAGTCTTGTGAGTTCACCCCCTACTCTAGCACAGCACAAAGAAGTAGAAGAAGGCGTTTGGTTCAAATAAACCATAAGACCCTTTCGTGTCTTTGTCAAACCCTGGACCAGGCTGAGATAAAGTACTACGATCAGCATACAACTTTCCGTCAGGACGATCGGACTAAGAAGCGACGGGTGTTCTATCGCCTAAGAAACGCAATGTCAGGCCAAGCCTTTACCATAGCCAGTATGCGCGGGAATACCAAGCGGGACTTTATCAGTTTGACAACTATATACAACCCACATAATGTCGTTACACTTACACAACTGCTACGGTCTCAAGCAAACATAATTCTCGAATGTGGCGGTGGGGTGGTGGACAGTCCATGAGTGTTGTATCGGAGCAGGACAGGCAATGCTGGATGAATGGTACAACCATCCTGCATTTAGGTAGCCTATGAAGACATACATCGGAATGACAATCAGAATTGATTTGCAGTTTTCGTTTCACCAATGTCAGTCAACACAAAAAAAGCTCTCAATTTCGAAGTGACGTGACTTTGGAAGATAAATGATACTTCCAGGAAAACAAAGTATAAATATAGGCGCAGCGACTACAGGCACAGGGTTTGTGAATTGTCAGAGTTTAGATAGTCGTTGGGTACTGGTGCTATTGTTGACAGTGAAGGAAGTCGGGAAAAGAAGTGACGGCAGTGGTCTGCATGAATGAGTCGTTATGGTGATGCAGAGAGTGAACAAGAGCATGCTGCGGGTAACGTCAACACAGTTGGACAATGTGCAGGACTCTTCAACGCAGTTCCACGAAATTGAAAAAGTTCTCTTTTTGGATGCACAACTTTTGGCAGGAAAGGAAAATTGTCGCAGGTATGCACTTTGCGGTAACGCGTGTGGTTTATCAAACACGACATGCCACTTCAGTGTCTGCAGCTTAGCACCAAGTTGGTTCAGGTTAAGCATGTTCAAACATCGCTTCCTGAGTTCCTACATTCTCATTCGGTACCACGTGGACATGATGTACCAAGCTTAGAAGAATCGGGATAAACATCGCAAGGCCACCTCCACATCCCACACCACTTGGAATTCTCAACAAAGACAAAGTGTCACAGTAAATGCCGAAAACCTTGTTCCCAACCTTACTTAACCTTCACATTTAAATATTGATATCTCCATAAAACCTTAACGGGCTAACCTATCACGATCTCACCTATTCAATTGTAAACAGGAATTGAAGAGGCATTTCTCCTTTCACCTTGCCCCCCCAGCACATCGTTGAGGCCATCATTGTCATCGTCATTGGTCGTTTCCATTTGAAAACGTTACAAAGGAGATTACATAAAAAATAATCACATTGCATTAAGGACTCGAGACCGCCTTGTCTCCATCGAGACCATATCGCACGAACCAAGCACCAGCCTTCCTCTCAAAAATATACTCAACACCGAATTCAAAACGACTTTTTTATGCCGCATTTCAATTACGATGTTCCTTACACTTAAGTGAAAATGTGAACGGATGCGGATGGTGGCTGGGTGTCGGTCGGAATGTCCCTGAAGTCGACGTCCAATCCATTGGCCAGGTCCTGCGTACGGCATCGTTATGGGCGGCAGCAGCTTTTATCAATTTGAAAGTTTTTGGTTTTTGAATTCCAATCAATGGACAGGTTCGTGTTGCCAGTCCTGGCGTCGACGCTGATAACGGGGATGGAGAATGCGCGTAACGGGCAAATGGTCGATTTCGAAGGCAGTATCTGGAAACGATACTCGATGGGGGATCAATAGAAGATAGTGGTGGGGTTACGATGTCCTCCTTTTGGGGAGTTGAATGTGAAGGACGGTAAGATGCCAGAAATAACACCAGCTATGTACACGGGACATATGAAATAATCCAATACGAGCTGCAAGGACGACAAACAATGCATCAACCAATGCGCTCAAGTGTGGGGGTATCCTGCTGTGACGAGGATCCACACTGATTACAGCGCTGATGTTGCGTATTCTGTCACTGTCAGAATGAAAGTCATTTGTCACCGCAAATAAATCCCGACGATGGCATTGCAACATATTAGAACCATTCTCCAAGACGACTAGGTAGTTGAGTGCCACTTCTGTGGAAGAAGCTGGTGAGTGTCACATTACGGTGATGTGTGCCTCCCAAGACTCCCTGGACTCCCCAATGTGTTGGATGCTAACTGAATGCCACTGGAAAGTCAAAATGACATCCACTGCCACTCAGTGTCGACGGATTATGTCGTAGCTCGTTTGGGGACTTACTCTGTGGTCACATGGCGTTGGGTGGAGGCAGCTGTGGAATGTAATGATTTTGACAGCAAAATGAGGCACAGTCGCATGACTGACGTCTTCAAGCTGCCGTCGCTGCCGTCGTCGCCCGCACAAAAACGGAAGCAAACCCAATTAATGTCATGCTCAACACAGACCTAAGGTAAATTCTATATCTTTCATGTATATGTATGTATCGCCCGCATGCCGGTCAATTGCAAATGACAGGCACATACGATTACAGCAAGAAGTCGGTAACATTTGCATGCCTGCAGCAATGAGGTCCTTGTGCAGTGGAGTCCTTTGCCAAGCAACAGCCAACAGATATGTTTATATATAAACCCAAGACCATAGACCACTCCACCCACACTTTAGTGACACTTAAGTGCACTGGAGGCGAAGCCTCTGCATAGGAACGCCGACGCTCATATCGAGTGTAACTCTGGATTGCAGTATAAATACAATGTTTGTGAGTCAAGTCCATGTGGGGGAAGCAATCGAGTGAAGACACACTCATCCGAGCTGAATTACCTCGGATGACCCAAAATGGGGATTTAATTGAAAACCAAAAGGAGTCCGATTCTAATGGATCAATGGTGACTTACTTGAACCCGAAATTAAGGGCGGATTGAGTGGGCTGTGCGGGAGATGGTGCATGTTTTCCTATATCAAAAATACCAAGATACACTTGACTGAGTTTGATACCTTGCCTCCAAGAGATTTGACGTCAGATGAGAGTTCGAAATGAAGTTTATCAATATTGGGCCGAGGATTCATTGAAAGTTGGTTTATCACGACTCGGTCAGATTGTGGCAGAGGAGAAGTAAGGCAGTCAGAGTGACACAGCAAACCAATCTGAGTCTGAATGCAAGGGGCTGTTCCTTACAATCATGTCAATGCTGAGTGAGATTTCATTTCTATCTCTTTAAGGAAGGATGACAACATTTATTAGGGCTTGCAGATTGCCTTTACAAGGATCAGTTGAAACGTATCCAATTATTTAAATGGAATTCTTCTGAGAACTGCCCTTTGATTTAATCGAGATACTATGATTGAATGTTTGTGGAAACCATAGATTTTATTCAAATTTGCGAGTACACTTAATTTGTTCGCAAACACTCAGCTCAATTTTACTTTTAACGCAAACAACTGTACAAAATTGAGTAAAAACTGAGTGGCGCAAAATTAAAGTCGGCTAAATTGGGCTTTTAAATTATGTTACCACGTGACAAATTGTTTCGGTAACTATACAGTGAAAGAATCTTGAGCGGGCAAGCCGTCATGACCGTGGATCTTGAATGCAAGGTCCATACATTTTATATTCCCTTTAGCGGACAGTCCCTAACCCTCACGCGGGCAGGGACATCAACCACAATTTGGTCAATTTGATTCTCTTAAGCGGATAAACAATTTTTCAGAAACAAAATAGCAACAGCACGGTGTACATGCCATCAAATCATGGTGTCTACAGCTGTGTTATATTGTTGTATTGTGTTTTTGATGTTTTGTCTTCGAGTTAATTTTAGTTAATTTCATGGACCGTAGGTGATGTAATTCAGGAATTTTTTTCCCATGGACGGACAACTCCCTTATCCGGACGAAAGTGTTGCGACCGTCGCTGTCCGCTTTCACTGTAGTAGACATAAAGCCCACCTTATCGTTATCATCTCATGTCAATGTTGAACTCACCCGAAACATAATTTTAAATATTTATCGTGGAGTTAAGCTTACGTGTGACGGCATTTCAGTGAAAGAAAGTCGTAAACAAAATATGGAAGATATAGAGTTCTACTAAATTGTACTAAAATAATCGATATTCTTGCGAGGCCGCATCCTTCACAACTCAAATATATGAAGCAATTGTATTCTCAATTCAAGTGTATTCAAACTAGAAGCAAATAGAATTGTTGAACCGTAGGTCCCGTCCGCTGATGAGAGAACAATAGCGCACAACACGAGTGGTTGCTGAGAAGCCACCCATATTATAAATTGTGTATATCAAAATTTAAAAAAATACATGAAACAATGAATTTGCGCATAGTCCGAAGAAAGGGGCTTGCGGTAACATTGCAGCTCGTCACGGGATTATGCGAGATAAAAAAAAACATTAGTTAAGACTAGAGCGGCATATGCGTGGTCAAATTTTAACTGTCCTCGGAGAATGTTGAAAGAACGAATTGGAGAAACTTGTATTTTTAAAAATATGGCAGAGTTTTAAATCTTTTTAAAAATTGATTTTGAAAAATATTTTTTCAAATTTGTTTTTTAATTTTTTAACGAAAACTGTGTTCATATTTTCGGCTAAAAAAAAAATGAAAAAAAAACGTTGTTCAATTACAATTTAATTTATAAGAATAAAAATAAATAAAAAAATAATTTCAACCGGCTCGGTAAAGCCGTTCTCCAGTTACAGTGATCACCGACTTCGAAAACATGGTTTCGAGAAAAGTACGATGAGCATGCAGATAGAGATGGCTTCACTCAAGTTTATATATATAATATGTGTTGTGCTACAGCCAGTAGAGGGCCAGGGCATAGCTTCTCAGCAAACTCAAGGTATTTACCTCCATAAATAATAGTCCAATGCAATTTTCAGAGAATACTTTTGAAGCATTCTACTTTAAGAGAATATGACTTCCGCCCCTTCTTTATATAGCTCAATCTCAAGCCCTCTCCAACCACTAAATTTTAAGCACAATGCCAATTACAGTAGCTCAAGAAAGATTGGTAGGTTTGTATATAATGTCAATGGGAAGAAAGTTATTAAAGCCCTAAGACTGTACCAGAAGTTGTCTTGGGCATTCTTCTAAGAACTGTCCTTTGATTTAATCCTGCTACTGCGAAGAAGCTGCATCCAATCCAACCAATCATCCTACCAATCTTCAGACTGTAATAACCCTGTATCAGAACTTGTCTTGGGCAGAAAAGTTATTTTAATCAATCTATACGAATTTGAGAATAGGGTGGTAGGCGTAGGGCTCTCACAGGGCGCTCATTTGAGTGGGACTGGCCTTGCCCGCAGTATCACAATGCTAAACATCGCTGATTTGGTGACGAAACAATGCATGTGAATAACACAACGTTTGAGCTACTGAATGACAAACCCCAATAAATACATTATTGGCATGCAAATGCATTATGAACGAACTATCTGTAAAGTATGTATTCCGGCAGTACTCTCACAGTCGTGTCAAGCTACAAATCCAAGGAAATGAAGTACAGTGAACTCCTTCATATGCGGACACTGGCGGTGCCAAGAAATTTGTCCGCTTATGAGAGGTGTCCGGCTACCTGCAATAACGACATTGACAACCATGAAGAAAATAAGCACAATAGACATAATGCACGTATGGTATCATCTGATGGGATATTTTTACTACGCGTTTTAACAAGTAAAAAGTATGTATGGCAACAAGCCGTTTAAAAAAAAGCTCTTTTTCATACACATTACCTTTAGATTGGCACATCGGATAAATTCGACACATCAGAATGTGCAAGGGGAATTATAGTCAGATATGCGAAAGACGGCTGCCCACAGCTACTTTAATGCCTTGTTCTTTAATTTTTGCTGACTAACAAGAGCAGAAAACAAAGCAAGCTAAATGAAAAATAACCAAGTGTGCTAGAAGCGTGTTGTCCGTTTATGACAGGGGTAGCTTATGGGTAGCTGTTATGAAAATTCCTGTCCGAGTCCGGTTAAAAGAAACTCCGTTAATAACAGAATTACATTCAAAATCGTAAATGATTCGGTTCCTTGAAATCTGTCCGCTTCTGAGGGGTGTCCACTGGGAGAGATTGCACTGTATTCCATACTTCAAGCTAAAGTTAATGAAACTTAACGAAACTGCTTGAAGTTCGCTTACGTAAGGCTTACCAAACTTCATCCCCACAACACTGAGGTCTGTTGAAACAATTTTTTGAATAGCAATTGAAAAATATGACCCCAGTGGTAGAATCCTATCGAGGCGCCATGACAAGGCTCCTGTTGAAACAAAAGCATCCTGTTGAAACAAAAGTGTATGCACTTACCTGACTTTCATGTCCATGACCTCGCCCAGGGTCGGATTTATTGTGTCCTCCTCCAAGTGACTGTCAACAACGACGTTTGAGTACTTGGTATTGCTACCATCCCTCAATATCTTCAGCAGATCCTCGAATCGATCGTGCGGCGACGGTTTCTTCGTTGTTGTCAGGCTGCTTCTCTCATTCGAGTTCCCCTGACTTTTGGTGGTTATCGTCGTCGAGGCCTCTTTGGAACCAGACGAATTGCTGAAATGAAAAACAAAAAGGAGAGCAGTAAATAAACGGTCGTTATGCGAAAGGTCTGCATAAATTCATTCCCAATCTACCGCCCACCAGTGCCTGAAATGGTTCTATTCGTTGAATATCCCGAGACCGTAGCACCGATTAGCGTGCGCATCCAGACATAAATTACAGTTATTTTTAATTTCAATACAAGACCCCACGTTTATGGCCGCGTTTTTTGCGCAATTCCCGCAAATCAAGTTGGGATAGTAAACATCATGTTTACGCCCTGAAGGGTGAAAGGGCGAGCGGTGATTTCGAAATTGAATTTAACCCTTTGGCTCGGGTTTACGACATGATCTATGGCAATTACCTCCGCACGTCGGAAGCCAGTCTGCGATTCGCTTTGAGGGAAGCGTTGCGAGGCGTTGACTTTGCTTTTTCCCTTTTGCTATTAATGTGGACAATAACGATTATTATTTTCCAACACACAGCCAGTGGAATGGCCGCAGCGGAGGCGTGACGAAGACACACCAGACGTGTGTGCCGTTGGGGAACCCCACCCCAATGGATGGGGATGAGCACACTCGCGTCGTTGTGGGTCTGAGGTACCCCACACAACCATAAGTTCCTCGCCCGGCAATAAAAATATTATCTTATGTGAGGCAGTCATTGCGGGGCGCCGGCAGACGTAACGGCGACGTTGGCTACGGGAAGACGACCTGGAGTGCCATTGCTCTATTTGCTCAGGTAGGAGCTCGAGAAGAAAGGACTTTGTGTTCCCATTGTGGAGCCTGCTAGGTGGGGCGGAGGTAATGCTTGCTGCAGCTGCACGAGTTTATGGTTAGCTGCCATTTTAGCTGCATCAGTGCAGTGCAGCACTTTTCTTATACGAGTAAGCAACAGTCATGCCTCCGTCGATTTTATGGAGAGCGGAAGTGAAAAGGCTACGTGTACGGCTTGCAGCGTACCGCTGGTGTAGCGGTGTTTTCTTAGTTCGAGTGTGGTGGCCTGTGGTGGGGAGGGGGGGCTGCGGTAATGTGTGCCGTGCCAGTGGCTCTGCTGCAATTTTAAGAAAAATAATTCACCAAGGCATCCTTTCACGGCTTACGAATAAACTTTATGCTCGATATTTAGTTTAAAAAATAAAAACAAATGAAATGTGTTGGGGGCGACATGTAAGGAACTCTTTTTTGTCTTGTCCCCCGGTTGTGGTGAGGCGCTGAGAGGGAAATGAAATTTGCTGTCGTCAACATCCTACATTTACGATCAAGAAGGGCGACGATGTTTCAGTGTAACAATGAGGTGATGACAGTTCATCAAAACAGGTAACTTATGAGGGAAGGCGTGCCTGTTGACTCCCAGAAGGAAGACTTCAAACTTAGTCAGAATGACTAACCACATAGGAAATGAATTCCAAACGACTGAATGTGACTGAGTCGCGTTATGTCGCATTTTCTCCCCCTTGCACTCGTGCACGAACTTCACGTGTTTATGCGAAATTTCTGATTTGATGTGGATTCGGAATTCGGATTCATCGGAAGTATGTATGCAACGGATACTCCTTCGATCCACTTTTGTACGAGGGTGACTTTTTGGATGAGCTCAATGTGCAAACTGAGAGAGTTAAAACCTTCCGACAGACACCTCGCAATAGCAGTCCACGCACAAGACCAACATTGAACGTGTCACATTAAAAATTTCCGAGACATCTACTTAAAAAAATAAAACTAAAAAAACATTTATTATTCCGTTAAGTAACCTTCTGTTGATTGAAAATATCGTGTCCTTAATCCAAATCCATTAGCGGATCAACACGACCGGCCGCGGCAACCGGCTGCAAGCACTTGTCAAATACAGATTTTCATACACAAACAATCCACCGCAACGTGGGAGGGAGCCTCCAAAATAAACAAATAAGAGGAGATCGTGCAGACCACGGAGGCGACTGGAACGTCTGTCAGGAGGATTAAATTCTGAATTGCCGCGGATTCGATTGATTAATTCTGTTGTTCAATCCAGTGTTGCGCAATATTTATTGTAAGGCCAAACAATGAACGGGTTACCATGACAATCCAATGAAATGATGGAATCCTTCCAAGTGCTGTCACCAAGGCGCAGACAAGAATTAAATTGCCCCCAAACCAGCAATTCCGTCAAGTGCGTATGTTATTTTGTGTGTGTACCCTCGCAGAAGGGCGGCTCTGTCGGTATGCTGGGTGGAGAGCAAGGGCCGCTTTTTGTTTGATTTGCAAAATCATTTTGTTTCGGTTGTGTTCGTTTGCTGTTTTGTTGGAGACTGTAATGATTGTGATGCCTTGAAATTGTCGCGTAACTGCGAATGCTGAGGCGGCGTGCGAAGGCAGATCGGGAATTTGGCGTTTTGGTTTCTCTCAGGTGGCGGTTTTTTAGCTGTGCAAATATTTACTAACCGCATGTTTGACGTGTTCTTGAGTTAATTAAACTCTGCGGCGCACTCTGGAAGAGTATCAATTGAGTCAACAGACGAATTCTTTGACGAACAGATAAATGTGCGTGATACTGCTAGAGTCGGGGTCGAGGGAGGAGATTTTATTGAACAGCGGTAACACTTTCATCAGCTTAAGGAGTCGTGACAATACACTGGAATTGAGACTATAATAAACACTTCGTTTGACACTTAGGGTAGGGTGGGAAGGGGGCTGTTACTCCCATGATGGTCCATTGTGATACCCACTGTCAGACTACCATCACCGACCGACCACTCCAGTGATAGTGCAGAGTTTCGAAGTATCACGAACACTCTCTGGTCTGTTAGCGTAAGAACTTCGATCGGGACCACAAACCATGATGACATATCATGCCATATCAGAATGCGTTTTTAGTTCCATCGACACGTCCTGTTTGCAAAAGGACACGTACTTAATTTGTGTACGCGATAAACGATCCGTTCTCGATTAAATGACTTGACAAATTTATCACGGATTTATTTCACGCCTTCCTCACGAGCTGATTCTTCAGAATTTTTACCTCTCGAAACGTAACGTTTTACTTTATTATCATTATCTATTTCTCCAAGAAAACAAAAGCACTACCGACGACATTGAAAATGCAAAGAGAATGCTTGCTTTTATTGATTCCGCTTCAATTAGTGGTGAGCACAATAATTTCTCTAACTTGACTCAACTTATCATTTTTCAATTGAACGCTTATCACTCGCACTTTTCCTGTTGGGTGCAACGCTAATTTAGAAAGCTGAGCACTATTCACTTTTCAGTGCTCAAGTAGATTGCTTTGAAATTAACTTTTGTTGCAACAGAAATTAATCAAAATGTATAAGGGATAGAGCCTAGGTGCTGAACGTTCTCCTTAGACAATCACATACCCGCCTCCATGTCACTATCAACATCACTAAGCGTAAATGGCTAGAAGGTACCACTTGTCTTTAAACAAAGGAAATGTGGCCATCGCTTAATATCAAACAATCACTCAATCTGCTTGGACTCAGGACGCTCTCCGACGTCATAACAGGGCACTGCACAATTGGCACCCATGCCCGTAGGTTGGGGGTCCCCTATAATGACTTCTGTAGAAGCTGCATGGTTGAAGAGGGGTTGAAACCACAGATCAGCTACTCTGCGTGGAGCGCGCTAGCAGGTCGCAGTACTTTCACCTAGAGGCCATTACTTCAACAATCTCAATTAGCTAAGAAGCGTCAGTATTAGCCAGCTAAATAGCTTTGTCACAAGTACCAACTGGTTTTAAATGTAAGGGGGAATCAATCCGCGTGGTATCACAATGGGCCTACTTTGGCCGAAGTGTGACTGCCTTCACTATAACCTAACCTAACCTAACCTGCCCGCCTCCATGCATTTCGTTCGTCAGAAAGTAGCGGAAAACCTGAAATGCAGCACAAACCACACTCGCATTAATATCCATGTAGACAGTCCGGCAGCGCTCAAAGCACTTAAAAGTAACGTAATAAAGTCCAAGACGATACTCAACTGGTTCGTAGCTCTTCAGGACCTCTGTTGTAACAACACAGTCTCCCTCATATGAGTTGCTGGCCACAGGGGAAAACAGGGAAACGCAACAGCTGACGAACCAGCTAAGTGTGGAGTCACAATGTCATCTTACACACTAAGCATCGCAGCTCCGATAGAATTTTTCTCTTCTGAAAGAATTTTTCTGCATGAGCTCGACTGTGAACTATTCATTTTTGTTGCAAAAGAAATTAAAAAAAAGCGATAGGGCCTAAATGCTAAACGTACTAAAGCCAACGATGCGTGGAAAAGTAGTAATTCATGCCACATGACCAAAATCTTCTGGTCCACATACAACATCAAAATTAATAATATATAATATCTTGAGTGCCGGGCTGTAACTTCGTTGCTATAGAGGGTGCCAGAGACAAGATTGTCATTAAGTTGCCTCGTCATACATAAGATTTAAAGGAGCGATCTCCAGACCGTTTCTGCGTCTTCTGAGTGCTCGAAAAAACATAGTCTAAAGCAGACTTTTGTGCCTGTGCATTGATGTGCTCCTTGGTGTTGCTTTCCAACAGGCATCACACAAACTCTTAAGTACACACTGGCTTTCGAAAACGTTAGAGCGGCTCTTTGAAAGATTGACAGGGACACTTCGCTATACCCTTCAATGTTGACAAGTTTCAGCCTCTATATATACCCATAGCGTCACTCTCACACGCAACGACATTAAATTTAAGAACAAACACGACACATGACTGCACCTCAAGTCCGTTTAGAGAAAATCTTGAAACCGAGTAAGAAATGAGAAAATAATTGAAAACTTCTGCAATCTTTCAGAGCTCTAAGGTGGCTGCTTTAACGCGACTGGACGACAAAATGCACTTTTTCCACTTCACAAATTCCAAATTGAATCATAATCCGGGAAGGCAAGCATCAGAGGCTATCTGTGTGGAAGAAAAAGCACGAACACTATCTCAGAGTAAAAGCGCCCACAGTTCAACAGCCATTTGCGGAGATCCTGTTGAACGAATCGTGATCATCATCTGTGCAAAACCCCACACCACCTACCCGGACCAACTAACCAACTATCTCAGGTCTTCACTATTGCACCCTCTCTCGTCTCTGTACGTCCGCCCAGAAGATGCGATGACATTACCAAACACTGCGCCCAGGTCCATCATAAAGAACACACACACACACACCAACCAGCACTCACTCTCAACTTCGTCGTTGGGAACTTGGGAACCTTCCCCGTTTCCAACACTTGCGACTGTCTTTGCATAATTACTCACCTCTTCTGCAGAAACTTCCTTTTGAAATCCCGAAATACACCGCTCTTGTCCTCGTCGTTGACGTAGCGAACTTTTGCGTGCGATGGCATCAGGTGTCGATTGGTGACACCGAAATCCATTTGCACGTCGATCACCAGCAGGAGGGTGAAGAGAATTAGTGTGGCCCCCAGGCTGATGGCCAGGCGCTCTTTTAACTTTATTGACCGCAGGATTCCCATGATGATGGTCTCTCTGGCGGACTTGATGGGTGCACTGGATGCTTGTGCTGCGGCTGGAGGCGAAGCAACTCCGGCAACTTTTGAATTTCCACCGAAAAGTTGGTCTAGCTTCCGACAGGCATAATCAGTGATACTCTCCTGCGGCTGCTGCGCGTCTTCGATGCTCGCCTGATGTGACGCCGGTGGCGGTTCACCGCAATTTACTGCCGAATATAAGGACTTTCGAACACGTCTACGCACTAAGCGCTTTCGCTGCTTGGGCACATCATCGGTACTGACTGATTCTAACTCTCGGACGCCTTCTACAGCAGTAGTTCTCGACAGTGGCTGTTGGCTTTGGCTGCAATAATCAATAAGCTTCGATGACGGCTGTGGGTTCAGGGACGAACTATCGAAGCTTCTGTTGCGGTCAGCAACACACGCCGCACCTAGTGCTGGCGAGGGGGTGTCGTTGGCAGTAGTGCAGTAGTGCTCATCAGCAGTTTCTCCAAGCAGTGACGCTGATGTGCTAAGTGGCGGCGATTGACTTCGGCTACGCTGTGTGCCGCGATAAGCACTTGACCCAGCTTTGTCAGCGATTGAGGCAAGTGACAGCGATGGATTCACTCGCGATAGGGGTAGACGCTCGAACGAATCAACGTGCTGCTGCGCAGATACTAAATCCGCCGATCTGTGGAATTTTCGTAGACGTTCGGCTAGTGTTTTATTCTGCTTCCGTGGATGCCGCTTATCAACCGAGTGGGTCTCACTCGGCGACAGTGATGGAGGCGGCGGTACGGGTGTTGGCGCGACGTTCTCTGCCTGTTGATTCCGGCTGTCGTCGTTGCGATGAGTGTTGTTGGCACAGCTGAAATGAGACAGAGAGCAAAACAAAGCGTGGTTAGACAACGAACTGAAGTGTGTATCTGTAATTTGGAAAACAAAATAATCTATCGGGCTTAGTAGTGAGATCTATCTAGATCCAAGTGAACTGGTGGCTGGGTGGCAGGCATGTGAAAAGCTGCCTCCCCTTGCCCCAATGCTTGACTCGACTTTTCATTCAAGGTCAGTGAAATGTCAAGTTCGTTACCGTAGTCACTGTTATCTGGCCGTAAACTGAATTTCATTTCACAGGTTCGAGCTGCCCGGCTTCCACTCTCGGCGGGGTGGCTCACCGGAGATTTGCATTTATATTAAATTAAATTAAGGTACGAATGTTACACGTAATGGCTTGGCACGCGGGGAGACACGTCAGTGGGTTGGTATGTGTGTGTATTATTTAAATTGAGGTCAGGTGCGTATCAGTATCCATTGTTGCTGGCGTGGCGGAGAGACCACGCAGAGGGGTGACCGTGCAGCAGGTGGTGCTACACAAGTTTTCTTTTCTTCTCCCTGAAATTGGAAGCCGTTCGGCAGAGAAGGAAAACTTTGTCTAATCTTAATAAAACTGTAAATTGGCGAAACTATTTACTGAAATAGGACGGCGCGGAGTGTTTGTTTTTTTTGCGTTCAAGCTTTGGCAAGTAGTAAGGTTCACACTTCGTGTGTGCTCAAGAACAAGTTGAATGAATGTCGAAAGTTTGATAGGAACTTAGGCCATTTCGTGACATTTGGGGTACAATCGCTGCTAGGACAATAGGACGAGCGGATCAGGGGCATTTAGTTAAACAAACTTTTGGGAATTCACTGAACTTATGACCGGTGGGAGTCGCTGTTCCTGCACCACTTCAAGTTGCCCGCCGTAAGTGGTGATAGAGAAACAAGCCCTCAGAAGTTATCAAGAGCAGTTAACAGGAAACTACTCAATACGGGTCTACTCTAATTAGTCATGCAAGGATCAACAATGTGTCGATGGATAACGCCTAACAAATGCTTTGTAGGCGCAGCTTCCCTCGATAGGTGCTGCAAATTCAATGATTCCCAGGCGGCTTTTCGGCGACTCAAGTGTGTCCTATTTCTCGTGTATTATCGATTCATATATTGATTGCATTGCAGATTGACTATCAGGCTGTGTCGGTTGGTTACGTCTCGGCGTAGCTCCATTTAGCGCAGCCGACTACTCTGTGAAGACGCTACTGTCACCTCTTAGTGGCAGGGTTCTTTCAAAGTGAGATCAGATAGACTTCCAGTTCCAAGTGAGTTTTTGACCCATCTCAGGGTCGAGGGCATGTATGCCACCAGTTCTGGTTCAGAAATTGTGCAGAGAAGGTCCTTTTCGGAGCCAGGGTTGGTGGTTGGTGGTTTATCTGCTTATAATTTCAGTCAGAGAACATCACACTTGTTTTAACTTCAATCTCCCCACGAATTGTTATGGCACACCAAGCGTTTACGATGACCATCTAAGTTTTCTCTTCTTCTCAGACTTTGCGCTTCAGTTAAGTTCGGGGGCATATACAAATACATTTCTGTCTTAGAAGGATTGAGTTCAACACCTAAGAACTAACGTTAATGTGAGTGAGTGAGTAAGTTACATGTTCAATGTACAATACAATTTAAGAATGCCTTCCAACAACACCATGGAGTTATCTCTCCCATGCTGGCTGAAACCTTGAAGCTGTAGAAGAGAGTCCATGTGAGACGTCCGTTGGTCTTACAACATTATTTAAAACAATTAATTCTGGATTACATGAAGGCAATAGGGAATCTGCGAAGCCCAGAAGCTTTTCTGCAGACGATTATCGATTTTACATTTAGATTAATTATTGTATACTTTTATAAGTTCAGGTTGTTCAATAGTAAATGTTGCTTTACTTCTTTTTTTTCTCGTATGCCCCTGCTGTATACTCAATAGGGAGTGGGGAAGTTGGTTGAATATTCTTGGCACCGCAAAGGAAAGTTGTTTTCTTCCATACGAGTTGTGTGTCCTTGTCAGTTTCAGATGCCCACTTGCCCTTTGCCTAGTGTTGACGCCGTGATCAATCGGTTGTTTAAATCGTTGGTCGTTGTACATCTCATTAATTCAATTGAAAAGAAACAGTTTTTTTTACATTTCAATCTTCACTAGGACTAAATGCATGGCAGAGACGCAAGTTTAACATTAAAGGGAATCCCGGAAATATGATACTGGCCACGTCGACGTGGCATGTATGAGTTTGATGATTGCTACGAGCCAGAGGAGAACCCCTGACAGGATTCACCCCTGTGATTTCCCCCTGTTTAGCATCAGAAGTGACCTATGAGCAGACGCGACTGTAAACTACGCCCTTTACATTCGCAGATTGTCGCATCGAGTCGCCATTTGGGCAACAAGTTATAAAACCAAAAGAGCCAACAACCAACAATCAAGCGCGTACATACGAATGGTGTACCGTGAATACAGCAACCAATTCACTCAGTTTCGTTGGGTTTCGTTCACTTTTCCTAAAATACACTATGCGTGCAAAGGCATGGCTGCTGTTTGATGCTTCAGGCTTCTTTCAAGTACACGCACGTCAATTATGTTTGGCCATCAACCGTTATGGTTCTTGGGATACTTAAACTAAAGCGTCCATTGAATCTAGTGAGAGTTGCCTACAATTTGTTCAGGAATAGTAAGCACCAAACCTGTTGACCAGGTGCTTAGGTTCACTTCCCGTTAAAAAAAAAAAAAACAAGTTTCACGGCCCCTCCTTTTCTAAGTCTGAGGTAATTACTGTCTAGAATAGGCTTTGAGATTGTCTCCGCTCCAATCGGAGTCGGCGTAAGACTGAGTGCCCTCTCCTCTCCTGAGATAGCAAAAGTACGCACAAAAGTGGATTCTGGAGAAGCTATTCAAACATTTTAATCACCAATCTCCGAATCGCCCGAATATCTCCCATATCCCAATTCACGAAACTTCTTTAAGCTAATTTATGTGCGATTTAATGTTCAAATCCCTTGTACGTCCAGTTCGAATCCCTTAAATAATTCACTTCAACCGCTTAGTCCATCGTTTATTTAACTGATTCCAAGCCAACCCCTGTGCCTCACACCACATAAAGTGCCACTTGACATGAGTCTGTTTCATCCGTAAGTTCTGATGAAACCACCACAGCGCACGTACCCTTGCAAGTCCTGGTGCGTTTGTTGCAGAAGCCGAGAAAACTTTGTTCCCCACCTCTCGGTCCTTTTGTGTCATTCATTATCCAGCGTTGAGCTCTGAAAAGGAAAAACTTTCCCCTTTGTAAAGGTCGAAGTGTTGCAGACAAAACCCCAACACACAACTTATCACAAACTGAGGTACCCACAAAATTACCAGAAAAGTGAGAAAAAAAGCACTCACACAACTGGAACAGAGGTATCCTTATCAAAGAACACTGACTAGTGTCCACCGGTGGATGGGTGAAAGACGAAATCTGTTTTGATAAATATTTTAATTCCGTACCCCTATCGTCGGCGCGGTGGCACAGGAACAACCGATGAAACTTCGTCCTGCGGATGGTGTACGTTTTTTATTTTTGCTTTTGTTCGCAGTGCCTATCGAGGGCATAACTAAATCTGACAAAAACACTCCTCGACGTGTTGCACGGGGGTGAGAGTGGACGGGAGTAATCAAAATACATAACAGCATATAATAATACAGTCTTCACGAACCATAGGATAATCCGAGCTCCTGGCAGGGGAGACCAGTGCAAGTGGAATAAAATGCTCGCTCTACCAGCGAGCGACTCTGTTGCTCATTCGGGATCGATGGTGTTCGGCTATGGCTTACAACGACTAACTTTGGTATCTGATGCTGTTAACACGTGCATCAGCTGGTTGCGACATAGACATTTTGAAAAAAAAAGAAAATCAAAAGTTTAATGAAGCTTCACAGAAATTGTAGCGTTACTTGATTAGAGGTTCATCAGAGGCCGCTGTTAGGGATTGTGTGGCTAGAGGTGATGCCACGTCAGGCTGTGGTGGGACAATGTGAGTGAGAATAAAGGTTGTTAAATCTTCCAGGATATCGTCATACAACCCAGTGAGTTTGTTTTTGGCTTAAGATTTGCATCCAAACACACTGGGAGACGGCAAGTGCTTGCCGATTTATCAGAAATGCTTCAAAATTAGTTTATGTGTGCTCTGTGCATTAGTATTTCAATAAGGCATACTCAAGACCCGACGCCATGCCGTTCTATGTCAGGTAGTCCAGTTACGTCAGTGTATCCTGTGTTGTCTATGCATACAGAGCTGGATGGCATTCATGGTAAGGCTCGACAACTGAACTAAGGGACACGTTCTAGCAGAATCATAGTCGTACGTACAATTTTGAGGAATTATTCTCCAGACTATTAAACTGCGACGAGGGCCCACATTCAACTGGCAATCAGAAGATGATCTGTTTGGGCGTATTGAACAGTTCATCTGTAAGGATGGCAGGGGCGGAATCCTGTTTCGTGTGCCCAAGGAAGTCCACGGCGGACCATTTCCTCCCACTGCTGGAAAACCCCCCAAGATGTTCTATCGATCGCATACCGATCCAAAGCCATAGCTGGCTAGGAAAATATTCAGGCTCCGGCAAAAAGCGTAACTGTCCGGATAACTAGTGCCTTTGCCGGAAAACGTTCTCCATCTGAAAAGTGAATTAATTTGCGCAAAGTGAGAGAACATGAAATTCCAAAGAATGTGTACTGGACACCTTGCTAAAACCGTCATCTTAGCGCAGTCGAATGCTGGTCCTTCTCCTTTGGTGCTGCTACCATCCCAGGTAGACCTGACACTCAACCAACAAGCCTCTCTGGCTACCATCCATTGATTTTCAATGTACGCACTTTCAGGAACACATAACCATGTTATTCCTTTTCACTGGCAGCACACCTGTGATGCCCCTGCTGATGACGAATCGATATTCCCGTCCACTTCAAAGATGACCTGTACCTTTCGAAGCACGTAACTTCAAAGGTGGTATGCCAAAAAGTGAAAGTCAACACCACAAGAGAAAACTTTTCAGCTATGAAGCAAGTACAATGCAAATTAGAACCATGAGAACCATGGCAGCCTGCAGACCGAGACCGTACGTGACATGTTCCGGAACAAGGTAATTCACAGCAACGACATATGACGCCGTATAATTCGAAAACCCCGCCCTGTGGTGGAAGAGAAAGGGCACAACTCCCCCTCCACCCATACAAATGCTACATCAGTCTCCCTGACGCCGCAGTAAATTGTGCATTCACCACTCTCACACTTTAAGCATTAACTTCAAAAGATTCCCGCCCCGAAAAAACAATAGCGAACGCACAGAAACAAAGGACTCTCCTGCTGCAGTCTTTCAATTATTCGTTACTCGTCCTTTATGGTCACACGACACAAGAAACGCATACATCTGCACACAATGGAGCCACCGCGACGTCGACGCCATCCAAGTCGATTCTTGAATGCATTGTTGCGGGATTGACAGCGAGCTAGTCATTTTCTAATGCCGTCATCAGCGGTGGTGGGGAGTAATTAAAACTGTCGCAATTGTTTCCTTCACTTTGCAATTAGTTTGCGCCACCAAGCGGCGTCATTCACACTCTGAACACCCGTACAGCCGTGTTCACCGGCGAAGGGACGCAATTATTATGTTGCATAATTTGCATTCACACACATTCATGCAGGCCTAGCAGGGTTCTTGTGTTTGTTGCAGCCGAGCAGAGAATGCATTGTCCGTGCAAATGTCTGTGAGGGGAGGCAGATGCGGCAAAACAAGAGGGATATCTGACATCCGCGGGATGAACATACTCGTACGTATGTTGTACTTGTGGAACCATTTGGAAATGCCAAATTAAAATACAAAACGCCACCCAGACAGTGCCAGGGCACAGTGAATACAAAAGGGGGGATTTGGGGCTTGTCCTTGGCCACTCCGATGGACTCTCGTATGTCCATCTGGCCTGTAATGTCCGTAGATTGTTATGATATGAACACGCTCGAGAGGCAGACACACGAAATCGATTGCTTCCATCGGGAATGAGCTGATTCGCACTGCACCGGATCGCAAATGGCACTCCTCCTGTATGGATTGTGTTGATGTGGCCAGGAAAGTGTCCATTTGATTGCTCATCAACTAATTGCGTAAAACTGTGTTGACAAAGTCTACGGACATGAATTGCAATAATAAGAGCGACGTGTCTGTGTGGCGACGGTGGCAAAGTTTTCAAGGTATTTTTAATGATATACGTGTTCACATTTTTCTACTAAGGACATCGTCCCAAACATGATCTGGAGTGAATTGAAGATGAAAAGGTCTCATCCGAGAAATATTACATCGGGCCCGCATGCTAGTCAGAACTAGAGAGAATGCTGTCTCTCTCAAAATGCCCAATATCATGAATAGTCCAAAAATGTAGCAATGGACTGATCGTAACTCGCCGTGGTGCTCGAGACATCGTTGATGGTCGCGATAAAAACGGTTGGACTAAAATGCCACCCCTGAGGGACTCCACAAAGTGCAAGAAAGGGAAGTTACATAGGTATGGCGCTATAGTCAGCTGTGAATATGGGTCTTCTACAGCAAGCACTCGTAATGTGAAACTCATAACAGAGCAGTAGATCTTATGAGTTGCGGGTACCTGCAGTTTTATGGCGGCTTTGGACGTAAAGTTTGGGAAGTCTTTCCTGGAAGGAACATATATCCTTCCCCAATGGATGTTATTCGAGGAATTACGTCCTAGGAGTCGAAGCGCTTTCCACGATGTACGGGCACATCCCTGAATTGTATTGAAGAGCTTCAGTTGCATCAAGTAAAAAGTAAAACAGAGCAAAAAAAAAGTATGAAAAAAGCGAGAGAAAGAGCACAAAAATACTTAGAATCGAACAAGACATATATGCCAACATTGTGTCCAAGGCGAATGCTTATGCCTACGCTAATGTTCGGGACTGCGATTTAAGTGGGATTGGCCGAAACTGTGACAAGCTGCGGAACTTAAAAATAAAACCTTTACCAAGCCTTTTCTTAAAATCCGCCACTATTTTCCTTTTCGATCCACAGTTTCAAAACTGGAATACCCAACACTGACTGTGATCGCTGTTGACTAGAACTGGAGTGACAAATGGTTTAGTCCACGGTTTTTCAAACTGAGAGTCGCGACCTAGGAGGTGAAGGCTATCAATTCGAGAAGATATGTATGTTTCTTGTCATACTTTTTTCTGCTGTTTCTAACAATATTATGTACAGCTGCCTCTATGAACTTGCAGTCTTCTTGTATGTTTCTGACTTACACCATGAGCAGGAAGGGTGAGTCGACGAATTTGAGAGGCTTTTTGCCATTTATTCATCAATTTCTGACGGTTATTCACGAAATAATATGCTGTTCTGGTAAATTTGGTTGTCAAACATTTTAAGGGGCAAGAGAGTTAGAAGTTGGCTATCTGGTCTGCTAAGCAGTACAATTCGATTTGTGTAAGAACAACGTTCATGGGTATGTTTAATGTGCTCACTTTGTTTTCACAAACCGAAAGCGATGGTGTGTTTACTTCACACCGAGCCGAACTGTTTGTAGTTTTACTGTTAAGTTTTTCGTTTCAATTTGGTCTCGGCAACTCGGTTTGATTCGGTAAGACGGGTTGACTCGGTTTATCAACTCGAGTCACTAAATCATTTCTTTAAAATTATTACATTTGCCCCTATTTTCTCACTTTGTTTCCTTTTGATGTGGTCAAGACAACTTCACAATTTTGACAGTTATTGTGATGCTCACAAATTACCAGGCAGAAAGGAAGTATTATTATTATTTTTTTTTTTTTAATTCATTTTTATTCCAATAATCCGATCGACTTACATACTAGACAAAAATTTTTAAAACTATTTGGACGAACATTGTTACTATTTCTAACTAAAACTTATCCTATGTCTTTCGACTTAAACTAAAAATTCATATGATTAAGACTAATTATCTTAACTGTACATTTAAGTATTAAGAAAAATTCTTTACAAAAAAACTTAATGAAAGAACTTTTTTTTTTTTAAGTAAAACCTATATACTAACTTACTAATAACTTACTCACTACCTTAAAAATAACTACCTAGAAAGGAAGTATTATAGAGATGCCCAGCTTCGCAGCTGATTGACGCCTTGTCTTTGTATAAAAGAATTTCAGAGGCTTTTTGACAGTTATTCGTGCACTTTTGACAGTTATTCACGAAATAACGTTCTCTGCTTGGTCAATTTGGCTTTAGAAAACGATATAAAAAATGTATGTCAAAAATGTTAAGGGGCAAGAGAGGTTGAAGTTTTCCGTCTCTATCATACTTCATTTCTGTTATGAGGTATTGTTCCGAACAGGAAAACGTCACAATTTGTGACTCACCAAGTGACAGTTGTGACTTGTGACGCATCACATCGGTATGCCAGAAAGGGGCTACAAATAAAAAAATAAAAGGACCGTGTAACTGTTAGGCCTTCTTTTGGCAACACGAGGAAAATTATCACAGGGAGTAAGTAAGTAAAATCTTGAGTAATTAGACCGGGTTTGGAAGAGGCTGAGTGTATCTAACTTTATAAATAACACTTTATGACACATTATTATAATGTGGGCGTCGCCAAAATTGTTTTGTTTGATTGTTTGATTAACGGCGTGCTCATAAGGTTTGCAAGACACTGTTCTATAGTATTGGGACTATAAGGCGGGTGGGGTAAACCTTCCCATTCACTGTTTTCCAAATAGTTCTTAAGCGGAATAGAAAGGTGGGGCCGAGCTTTTTCATGATGGAAAATTATTGCCTCGTGTCTGGTCGCATATTCCGTGCGTTTTTCGGCTACTGCTCTCTTCAAAGGGTTAATTTCGTTCGGTAGCGTTGTCCATTGATGATTTCACCCGGTTTTAGCAGCTCATAATACAGCACACCCTTCTGATCCTACCAAATACAGAGCATTACCTTCGCGCTATGGATATTCGGCTTTGCCGTTGATTTGACGGCAAAATACGATGACTTTCGGCAGCAGTTTTCTTCATATTAAAGAAATGAAGAAGAACTCCCAGCAAAAACACTTTTTCAGCCACAAAGTTTCACATATTTGAGTGAAAAAAAAATTATTCTTGTTTACGCTTCAAATGAATGACATATACTGAAATAACGTACAATGACAGTAGCTTTCCAGCGCATGTTCCAATGGAATAATACAAGTTACGCCATCTCTTAGCAAACCGCACGAATTAAGTTATATATGTTCCAACGAGACGAGAAATTCAACAATTTCGGGATCGCAATTTCTAAATTAACCAAGTGGCAATTTGGTTTGACAGTAAAATGTCTTTACATCGACATTGTATGGACAATTTAAGCACATAAAAATAAAACACAATCCGACAAAATCTCCCGGTTTTGTTTGTTATTACTGTACGATAACTGGGATAATCTGTTATAATACACAATTTCGTTCGCAATTTCATCGAAATGGAGGTAATTGAGACATTTTTGAAATTGGTTCGTTGCATGGGAAATTGCGCAATTTCGATCCTAATTTCGAGGGAAACTGCCGGGAACATACTAGCATATTAGTTGAAGAGCCATCGAATCTTCACATGAAAAGCTGAAGCACGCGACTGATGAGAATAACCGGTTCAGTAAACGCCTCACTGTTTACATTGAATCCGTCAGTGCCATATGCTCTAAATTTAGCACCCACAGGACACACTTCATCCGCTCAAATTAATAGAGACTTCGACTCCAACTTCTTTCAAATTCATCGAAAATTTACTAGAAAATGGTTTATTTAAAGAATACAATTTGCTTTCGTGTGATTGGTGTCCAGTTTGAATGGACAAAGGGCAGTCGACCCAAGTCTATGGGCTGAATGTCTAAGATAGCAAGGGCTTGTAGAACGAACGATCGTGTGACGCACAAAATATGATGAAGGCTTATGGACGAAGCACGATATCCGAAACCATAGCATGCCTCAGTTTCCAAATCAGTGACATCCTGACGGGTTAAGGCAAATTGTTTGCAGACGTGGATTTAATTGCTCACCAAACTGCTTCACTCAAGTGAATAGAGCACATAGACGAGAAACATCACGTTAAACTGAAAATGTCTCCAAAAATGCAAAACAAAAATGTGACACCTGTAAGTCAATAATCACTAGAATTATGTCAGCTGTCAGATTCCGATTTAACATTCAAGACGTTTGATGTCCCCCATGAAAAGGATCAAATCTGAACACAAGAGAATATATAATTCTTGTTTAACATTGTCATGCCCCTTAGCTATCCAGTTGTTGGGCAAAGCTAATGCAAAGTTGAAAAATTAACCAGGAAAGCTACAGAAGTGGCGTTTCAGACACCTATTCCGGTTGTAAACATGAAACGTGCATGCAGTGCCGGAGACACAAGTCGATCATATCGCAGCGGCTTCATCATTGCAGTTCAACGTTCTTTGAATGTCTGTGACCGACACTGATGTTTACACCAAAGCTCTTCAAAAACAACCATCAATTAAGTCTTCATGCAGAAAATCACATCAACAAAGATTCGATTTTAGTTCGTAACGCTCGGTTCTAAGGTCGTTGCAAAGAAACGTTGGCCGGCTCTGACTTCAGAATTAATTTCATTCTTTCCATGCCAGGGAGTGCGTGTAAGTAAAACGCTATCGATATGCCAAGTCATTCATGCAGTAGTTTAGGATCCGTGCCGCTCTGCAAAACCCCACCGGACCGACACATGAGCACTTGATACAATTTGTGCTTAACTTTCGCCTTGTCATCCCAAACTGAACATGCAAAAGCAGACGTCTTCCCTTTGCTCAGTCGTCGTCGCGTCGGTTACTCGAGGGAGGAATAAAAATACCAAACCGGCACAGACCTTCGGAAATGATGAAGAAGTCACGAACATGCCCTGCATTACTAATAGGGTGTGTCGTTGGCGGAGTCCTTTAGTGACACAAAACTTGGCACAATTTCATTTCCCGCACATCACTGGATGTGAGCTCAACTCGTTGCCACCCTTTTCTCTCTCGCCCTTCCCCCCCTCCCCACACACACCAAGCCCTCACCCCTTCGGCCCACATCAACTCATCATCAGAGCATTCATATGCTTATGAACTTTCGCAATGACTTCAGCACATATGTGTATCGTCTAAATAAGTACTCGTACAAAGTTGCTCGCATCAGTTTGCAAAGTGTGAGAGGAGAGCTTCATCCTAAATTAGTTTATTATGGGTATAAATTAAGTGAAAACAGTTTTATGGCGGTGGGACTGAGACCGTTTTGTCGTGCCATCGCACTGTGAGTGTATACAGTTTCCGGGGGGCGACAGACGGCAGTCTATGTGTCAACGAGTGCCTTTTTGATCCTTGATGTCATGTGGGTCGTTAGACGAGTGCTCACATTGTGAATAGCCTGGCGGCTTTGCTCGAAATGTGTCCCAGTTAGGTTCGTTTTGTGAATCGTAATTGACAACCAGTTGATTACGGTTTAAGGACGGTAGATGGTCGCCACTTTGAGCTCATGTCTGACTCATTAAATTTGAAAATTTAATGGGCCCTAATTAAGAAGTGAGCGAGGTAATAGTTCTCTCGGCGGCGGTGTTATAATTTTTGGTAAGTACAATTGTGGATAATCGATGCGCGAGGTGCTTAATTAGCTTGCGCTTAATTGGATGGGGAGATGTTGAGGGGAACGAATTAAAATGTGGTGATTATACATAAGTGCCAAGCACTCAATACTGAGTGTCCCCAAGTACTGCTCTGGTAAGTGAACTGCGTAAACTACTTCAGCAAAGTGTTTAATGCCGCCTAACTGAAGGTGTCAGGTGTCAGAAAGTGTCCTGAAGCATTGCGAATAGGATCCACTTTGTCCAAAATATTGCGAATCAAGCCAATCCATTTGAAAATCATTCACTCTCAAGTTATTGGTTAAGAGGTGGGCAGGTGGTCGAAATAAAAATGCGTGTGTATCGTACCTCTCAAAGTAGCAACAGAGATTAAATGCATTTGAATCTTAACTTCGCTACGAATCCAGTTCTGCTCTACGTCACAGAAACATAGACAATTTCGGAAGTGGATAAAGACTATCTTGAGAAGTTAATCAATTGTATCATGTGCCACGGTCGTTGACGGGAGAAAGGCCTGTAAGAGGGTACGTGTGGAGTACGTGCACTCCCTTCTCCTCTCAAACTATCGCGAAGTTGTAGCTGTCGATAGTGACGTTTTGGTCAATGTGCTGAGGGCCAAATCTATTCTTGCTCGACTGTACATTGGTATTGCCTCATTAATCTTGAGACCTCGTTTCGCTTTGCCTGTTCTTGAATCGTCGTAAAAACTTCCACTACGCCACGGTCGAGTTGATGTCGGAGTCCTCTGCTTAACCTAACAGTTGGACTGATTTGTAAAAGTCCGTGTTGGAAGCATCTTAAAGGACTACATTTTCCTATAGAGACTCTAGCAAGGGCTTTGTTTGCTTCTTAGTCAGCAGCTGCTACTTGTTCGAGAAACCGATGCCAATTTCCATGCCCAGTGAGGCTATTGCATTAATGCTGTGTCGATGTCAGTCATTCCCTGTAGTTGACGTCAAAGTAAGGCACTTTGAATGAAAAAAAAAACCGCGACAAAAAAGAAAACATCTTTAACTGCAAATTTACCATCGCCACAAGCACGTACTAATGTAAACGAAAACCTCTCATCTAAATAATGCACTCCACTCCACACGAGCTTCAACGACAGTCGCCGCGCCCACGCACGCTCTCCTTCACAACAGACGGAAGAGTCAATTGCGCAATTGTGTGTTTCGCTTGCCATTCGTTTACCCGAAACTGAACGGAAACACAATCCAAATGGTGGAAGAGAAGTAGAATGATGGAAAAAAAAACCAAGAAAGCAAGGAACAACGAAAACGAAACAACAGTCCAACCTAGAGTAACAAGCGTAATCACATTCAGCCATCCTTGGAAAATATGATTATTCAAAGCGTGCAAGAAAGCATCTCCCGGCGCCCATAATCCGGGGGTAAACGTACAAAGCAGCACTTGAAACACCCCAATTCACTTATACACATCATCACCCCTAAACATCAAAAGCACGGAACCGATGCAAACAAAGGCCAAATGCGAAGGAAAAAACAGAGAAAAGAACCACCAAGGCATACAAAAGGAAGCCGACGAAGGACCACCAGGGAAGGGGAGCACGTCCACGCTGGAGCTGAAGTGAAGGCAAATATCTATCCCTATGGATCCAAATTGCATTACCCTCTTCGTTAGCATGGAACGCCGCGCCGGCAGGATACCGTGCTGAGAAGAGTGTGTGTGAAGGGGGAGAGGAGGCAGGCGGAGGAAACCGTACAAAAAAAGCCCCACACTTTTGCGGCGGCTAAACTAATCTAAGACCTCGCTAATAGTGTTGCGATGCCAAAGGACGACAAGGACAGCGACAACGAGCACGATAACAACACAGGAGCAACGAGGCGCGGCGTCGACCGTGGCGGTGGCGGTGGCAGTGGGATGTCTTCTTCCTGACTTGTTCTCACATGAATAGAAGGAAACTTAGGATTTGTTTGCTATCTTGGCCGAGCGCATGCATGTGTGTACGGGTATGAAAGGCCAACACAAGACTAAACAACACGGCGAGTCAACCTGCTGGGAATATAAAATAACAAGCAATGCAAACAGCTAACAAATAAAAGGACAACAGGTCCGCCAGGACTATCTGCCAGACCAGACCGAATGAAAGAAGGATTGGACCGCTCAGCGCTCAGCGGCACATACATACACACACGTGCACTTTGTGTCAGACACTGTCGGCCACAGTGCTGGGCATTGGAGGGGGCGTGGTGGCACTGGGTCGAAAGGGAGTAATGAAAATGAAATTCGCCTGGAGCAAATTAAAAATTTATCTTACCTTTGATTATGGTACGAGAAGGAGTGTTTCCCTTTCGCAACGGAATCATCCTCTTGGGCTGCCTGGCTTAGTCGGGGTTGCCCGGCTGACAGGAGTGGATTGGTTTGTGGTAGCGGTGCAGGATAGGGGACAGTGGAGGCGAAATGCAGCAAAGATGGCGGTGAGGAGTTTCGCAAGCCAAGGTGTTGTCGACGGCCAGCTTCTCTGGCTGTGCCCACCGACGAGGACGGCGACAACGACAACGAAGGCGATGTTGTTGTTTGAGTGGTTCGTCCAATTATATCTGGCCCCAACCGCTCGGCAAATTCACCTGAGGATAAGCTCAAAGGATCACTAACATTCCTGGTGCTGCTGCTGCGGCTAATAGAATTTTCCGGTAAATAAGAAATCCCATTCGTTGACTGTGTGGCTGATGCTGTTAACAACGGTTCACCGTTGTTGCATGGCAGTGTTTGTGATGCGCCACTTGCGGTGTTGGTGGTATACGGTTGATGCCAATTTTTTCTCCCGTACCATTGCCAAGAAGGCGATCGAATTCGCTTTGTCTCTGGCCTGTTACTGACGGTGGTGGTGGCCGCTGATTGCAATGACGGCATCACCTCGACCTGATTGGAAACGTGATGGTTTCGATCGAAGACGCATCCGGCACTGGATACGGACCCGATCGGGGGGACTGTAGCACAAGCAGTCTTTGGCAAATTCGGCGAAGAGATGGATATCCTTCCGCTGGTGGTGGTGTTCAATTGCTGCTGGTAATGGTCGTTAGGCAATTGGAGCTCTTTGTCATCGTGATTGCTTTGTGCTGATGGAATTCCTTTTGGCCCTCGTCCAGCCGTTCGGTCTTCAACGTTCGATCGATATGATTGAGGATTTTCGAAGTGTAACCCGGGGGATACCTAAAAGGGATGAGGGAGGTTTTTTTTACTGCTGGGCTCCTTGAATTGTATAAGTTGACACACAGGCGGTTAGAGAGGCAATCACATATGCTATGCAGTGCTGGGCAGCGCGGTGAGTAGTTCACACGAGGTAAATGATAAAATTATGATTTTGTTCGTATATTCACTTAATTGTTATGTCTAGCAATAGAACAAGATGTGGCTAATGAAGAGGAGGAATTTCAGCAGTGAGTACGGGATTGGTGTGGAATATTTGAAAGCAAGGACTGATGGTCAACCGAGTGGAAGGTGCGGGCTCATCGAATAAATGGGTTACATTCAAGGGAGGGACGGAATTAGAATTGAATCACTAATATATTGGCGACATCATAGAATGACGAGAATAGAACACATACATACTTCGATATTTTAAACCCTAAGAATCTGTCAAGAACTGACTTCAGACTTCACCTTATCGGCTATGCTTACCGCTACCTATCACCGAGCTTAAGTTACATGCTCTGAGCAGGGGAGGTTTTGAGCCGCCGTATTCGTAAAAAGGAAGGATAGCCTCCCAAGTATAAGGTATGAGTGTAAGGTAACGCGTTAAAGTATAAGGTTGAAATATGCGCATTTCGTTATTTTCATGTTCATACCGATTACTCAGGTTGTCCTCCAACCACAAGTACAAGGCGGACTCGTCAGAACGCTGAATGGCATGCTATTTGCTGGAATATCTTTTATTTATTTTTTTATTGGTAGCTTACTTCTCTTCGTTCAGTATCTCACAGATCACATCAAAAACTTACGTTTAATGAGTAAACGTCTAAATTAATGCACTAAATATGCATTACTCTAGCAGCGAAAATTAAACAAATGCTTCATAGCAAAGGGGATGGCCGCTAATCCTTTATTTTGAGAATCCTTATAATAAAATAAGAAAAAAAATTAAGGATTAAGCTATCAGAGCAGACACAATAAATTCGCATCAACGTTTGGCTGGAAAAACTTCTCAACATGCATCCTCCCCAGATCTTACTAGGAGTCTGAAAACCAGATGGATCGAAGGTGGATACAGGTGCTGATGCTCGTGTCTATTCCAAGGATCTAAACATGCTGCATCCTCTTTCCGTTTACCGAATCATTGTAGCGTCTTTTGGGCCGCAACTATAGCTGTTATCGAAGCTCTGTCTTGGCTAAAAAAAAAACAATGTAATATCAAGGCGGACATCAAATCTCTGAACTCAGTCACTTTCAATTCCAAGACTTCCATTAATTGCCGCCTATCTCTTAACGAGATGGCCAAGTATTTTGACATCCATCTTAAGTGGGTACCGGGGCACTGTGACATTGCAGAGAATTGAGAACTAACTAGACTGGTTAAAAGCTCTGTACTCTTTCCGGGTGCTGATGCAACTTTCTATAAAACATCTACTGAAGTTTGAAACGCTTGCTCAAATGAATCGTAGATAGCCAACTGGCGGAGGATGCCTCATTACTAAACAACTCTGGCCCACGCTCGAAGCGATCGCGTAATCTGATTAGATTGAGCAGGCCGAATCTTAGAACTCTCATTGGCCTTGTAACAGGGCATTGCGCCATAGGAACTCGCGTCGCTAGACTAGGCTTCACCTACAACGACTTCTGCAGAAGCTGCATAAACGAGGAAGACGAAGAAAGCATTTCACACGTGCTACGCAACTGCGGTGCTCTCTCATCCCTTCGACTTCTGAGAGGCTATTATTTTGATAGACTGGCTGAGCATAAGAGTGAGCCATCTTCCATGCTTTATCAAAAGCACTAACTAGTTTGCGGTACTCATAGATTCGCGAGGGCTTATCCAATAGTCAGCCACTTCAACCTAACCTAATCTTGGTAGGGCTCTTGATGCAGAAAGTTTGCTAAACAAATCAACAACATGAAGGCACGGTTGAAGAAGAAAACGGACTTGAACTGGGAAATTCAATTGAGAAAAAGGAGATTCAATTTTTGGATTGGGAGTAGCGTTTACAAATAGTCAAAATATTGAGAGAAAAAGTAAAACCGTCCTTGTTATCACAAGTGGCTTGGACATTCGAAGTAGGATTACCTTTTCGATTAATGCACTCATCTCCATAGAGTCTCAGGATCCCTACGTGGATACAATCGACTACACCAATAGCTGTCGGAAGCTTAAACTTCCTTTGTCATAACTCTTTGGCTTCCGGTAGTGGAAACTCGATCCAGTTGGAAACTCGACCCAGTCAGTTGCGTGTCCAACTATGCTGCCAACTGTTGCATTCACAGTCCGCTTGACTAACAACAAGTTCCTCACCAAAACCTGTCTGATATCCAGGATCACTGAGATATCGCACACATACCTTCATTCTATGGCCAGTTGACAAGGAACAGCGCAGGTTTAAACTTCAGTTGAACGATTTATTCGGAATCACATTTTCGTTTTCACCTTGAACTCAGTTGTAGTTTAAGTTAAACGAGCAACCAACACAGTTGCAATTTGATTCGCTCTCTTGTGAGCGAGAGTTGGATAAATGAATCCACGTCTTCCTCATTTTTTCTTGCACTTTACTCTTTGTTATTTTCGACATTTGATGTGACGATTGTGTCCCTTTTTATGCACAGCGACTAGTTACTCAGGGCTCAGGGATGGATTGTTTGAAGTGATTTTGTATGATTGTTTCCTTTGTTTGTGATCTATCTCGCATTACCGATGCCCGCACGGGCGCGCTACAATAGTTCCAAAGGACGGAACCACAGGCATTTTAAAACTACAAAGTATAGCAAATGCATCAACAAAGGAATAAGAATTGCAGCAGCGACACACACCAGTTGAAAGGGTTGATTTTCTTTGTCAATCGCATTACACACAACGAATTTCAACTGAACTGAAGTTCGATTTTACTGTGAAACCGGACAAACATTTTAACTCGACCGTACTATGGACCAATAGGTCTATGAGAGGCTGAGCCTCCACCCTCTAACCTAAGGTCCAGCTAAACTTAAGTTTAAACCTTCACTCTCACATCGCTCTGAAATCGGATAACACAACCGTCTACTACCGAGATGAGCATGCTACTTACCTTACTCAGACTTTTTGAAGAATCTGCTTTTTATTGAAAGGAAAAGGGCAAGTTTATGAATACCCGTTTACTTTTATGTGCACAAAGGGATACGCATTAGAGCGCTGCTGAAACACATACAGGCCAACCTCTACATCATCGACGTAAACGAGTTGGCAAACTGAAGCGACTTTAACAAAAAAACAAAACTTTGCGGAACCCCTATCTACACAGCGAGGTAGATAGGATGTACCGTGATTAAGTCCAAAACCACCCAAGCACATTTTGGCGTCCAAAATCAACATCTGAGATACAACAAACTCAGCTAAGTGATATCAAAAAACAGGTCACTAGTAGGTCTACGAAAGCCTTTCCTCCGGTCATTGTGAACCTTTAGTTCGTGAAGATATCTCCTGAGCCGAGAACACATCCGCGTCTTCACGTCCTTGGATCGAAGTGCAATCCGCCCCATAGTCTGTAGAGGGTCAAGAAGATTTGACTTGTTTATGGATTGGCTGGACCAGTAGTCACTGCAGACAAACTGGCCTAAAGTTGTGGTTTGGAAAATAAATTTCCAGCTCAATGGTGGAAGACAAAGAATATGTGATTGTAAGCATATTTGGACACTTTAGCAGTGGAACAAGCGATACAACAAATGTGTCCCATTCGGCGATCAGCGAACGGCGCCATGAATGAATGAAAACATTCAAAGAAGAAAGGACAATTAATAGACTGATATGCCGAGACTCTAGTTGCAGACTCTAAAGTCAAGTTTATTTACTAACTGGACTAGCAGGTAATGGCACGGAAGCCTTGAAATTCTCAAAAGCAGATGAAAAGGTCCTTGGTCTGCGTCCAATCGTTGGTCATGTTTTCGTTGATAGTTTTTGGAGAAGAAAATTCAACCATGAACTGCACCAGCTGTACAGCGACATGAGGTAGGCCAGTGCTGGCTTCAATGCCAAAGTTGGCTAGGCCATGTAGAGAGCATGGACACCACTGCTCCAGCCCGAAGAGTCTTCGACTCCGAACCAGTGGGCCAATGCTGTAGAGGACGACCACTGAACCGATGGCGCACATAAGTGGAGAATGAAGTGCGGAATTGGAGGCAGCTGGCTAAAACAGATCCACCCCGGACTGTAGCGCCAATAGAAGAAGAAGAAAGCTAAGAACCAAGTCTAGAGTGTTTATGGCTTGAACATTCACTCAATCCTGCTTCGTGATGGCAAAAGGAGACGGGTGTGGGTATGCCACAGAAGAAGTTATCGCTGCGAGCCTCAGCATGTGGTGATGGTAAGGTCAACCTGGACTGAGATTTACTCTGAGGACACATCAAGGAACACATAAGCAATTGCTAGATGCAAGCGCTGGAAATGGCAGATCTGTGGTACGCGTGATTGGTCAACACACAACTGACTGTACTCTGTATGGGCAGTCCTTATCTCCGCACAAGAAATAATCGTGCATGCACTGTAACAAAACAAGAAATCGGTTCGGTTCTTTTTGGTTCTTTAAGTGACCGAAATTGCTATGAATTACTAAAAGCAGAAATGAAGAACGAGAGCTGCGCTTAACCTCTACGGATCCTTTGACTAAAAATAGGGCGCCAAACTTTGATAGCCTTCCCGCTTCCGCCGCCAGTGGAGTTATCTCTTCAATTTCAACACAGCAAATCTAGGGGAACATGTCTGGGCCTAAATTGCATTCAACACCTTCCATTAATTTTGGAAACTCCAAAGTCAAGCAGCAGCGCACCTTATGCAGCACAAAATACATAACAAGCTGAAATATCACGTCATTATGAGCGGCATTCCTCAAAGGGTAACATTGTGAACGCGAAAGCAAATCCTTTTTTACTCCCACTGCCTTTGAGGGTTACTCCCGTTTTTCCACTTGGTTGTCAGTTGGTTAATGAAAAATCACACATCACACTCAGCCAGAGTATCGTCAAGGAAAACTGCCTAAGTTTCGAAAGCGAAATACAACGAGCCATAATCACAGCAAACAACAAAGGATGACATACTATTTATTTGCATGGCTTAGCCCTGATTTTAGGGTAACAAGTTTGTTAGTTCGTCCTCCGGCAAACGAAAAACGAGAACAACAAAAAAATGGAGTAAAATGGAGTGAAAAAAACAAAACACAACAAAACAACCAACGCCAAGGCACACAAAAACTGTTGTTTACAAACAGCAACAGCAATGCAAAGCATTCCAAACAGACACAACACAAGGAAAAAGTCAAAAAGAGTAGCAAAAATGCTGCGTGCCCGTCCAGGACACCAGCCCAGGGATGGTGTCAAGCAAGTGGGTGAATGGATGCGAGGGATGACACTCAAAGGCCTGAACTGCATCACTGGGGCAGGCGGGACAGGACACGAAGAGGGAACACAAAGTGTACCTCAAAGTTCGGCATTTGGCTTTATTTAATTTTTGCTGGCTTTTGTTGCGTTTTTTACTTTGCATACGTTTTGTTGTGACAAGTATCTCAAGTTTGGTTCGTCCTCGCATAGTCCTCTCAACAGTGCGCCAGTCAAGTTTGGGATGGAGGAGGAAGATGGCGGGCCCGTCGCCGACGCCGTTGGTATTATTCCCGTTGGGATTGACGTCGTTTTGAGTAAGTTTTTGCAAGTGGCTGCAGCGACAGTGGCAGCGATGTCGATGGTGGAGGTTAAGGGAGCGACTACTGTTGCGGCCGTAAGCGTTGTGTCATTTGTAGACATGACTCTGTGAAGAGAATACACAAAGAATCTAGATGAAAAATTGTACAAATTTGCTTGTGGGTGTGTGTTTTTTTTTTGTCATTAGCTTCAACCTCGCTCTCTCTTTTCTTGGGAACACAAAGACTGCTAGTTAAACTAAATATTGTGAGCTACAGAAAATGTTCTCAGGCACGTCGATCGACCGTGGTTGCGGCATTCCACCCACCGAATGGGTTAATCGTACTCTCTGAATCGTACTCAATGCTGAAATCGATTCAATGATATACTAAACTTAGCCGGCAGTCACCAGTCGTTTTGATGTCAAGCTTCGTTTGCAAAGCGCTCAATTTAGTTCGGTTGTTCCTACAGACTTTCCAGAAAGGAAAGGAAACCCAGACCGGCGGTTTCTCATTGACTGATCATAAAAATAGTTTATGGTTGCGATTGTATTAAAATGCTGAGTCGTTCTGCCTTAAATGGGAGAACTTCTTGCTAATCTTCCGGCGGATTGTGTTGCTATTCTTTGGTAAACAGCGACGGTTATTTATTGCCTTACTTTAATTGGAGTACCAGTGCCCGTCATTGGATGCCACTTGTACTACTGCAACTCCAGAAGGGCAAGATATGCTGCCCTAAGTCTGACGCCTCATTCTGTAGTTTGTATTACTCAAAGGGCTATGGAGTGTGGGCGAAGACGTTTCACGTAAACGTTCGTTTAGGAAAAATGCCAGTTTCTGAAGAAGGGTAGGGGTAGGGAAGGGTGATGCTAGTGAATTCACCAGCACACTTAGACCATGGTGGTGCATTGTTATACCCACAGTCAGACTACTACAACTGATCGACCACTCCAATGATAGTGCCGTTAATTCGATCCCAATGGCAAGTGGTCACTGGACCAGATATGGAACCCAGAGAAAAGCGCATTAACTTTGCTTTCACCCACTAACCAAGGGCTGGCACTGAACCAACTGCACCGTCCAGTTTCTGGGGAAAGTGTTTACTGAAATTCTCGAGGTTCTTGTTTTTTGGCATCAAACATTGTATGGGTTGCACTCATCTGAGATGAGAGCTCATCTTCAGTGGTTCTCATGACCCAGTAAATGTGCCTCGGGGAACAAAGCACCCATGTTGGAGCTCCAGGCCACTCAATCCTCCGACATTGACTCTAACTCATCAGGAATTCTGCCAATGCGCCACCAGTTTTGTTTGTAACTTGGTCCAGCCACCTCATCCTGGGTCTCCAAAGCGGTCACCTAGCTGTTCACATTCAAGGCACGCCTTGGAAGACCTGATGATTTTGCCATTCGTGACCACAATAGCACAGAGAAATCGTATATCTCCAGCTTTCATTACCCAGATTTCATGACCATATGTGTGAGCAACCGCTAACTTGGTTTTGATACCCAAATCGGCCTTCCTGACTACAGATCTTTCAAGATGATTCCAACTGAGCCAATCCTACAGGGAAGCTCATCATTACTCCTCACACCACTCCTGAAAAAAGACCACGAGAGACTTACACTTCTCCTCCTACGACTCCACTAAAATGTAGAGGGCACAGATCTTCTGGAAAATTCCATGGCATTGGATTCGTCCAATTTAACCTTCATCCCAGCACCAGCACATGCGGCCAAAAACATGCCAAGGGCGGGCTGGAGTTCCGCCTGAGAGGATGTGAGGATAACTAAGTCATCTGCAAGTAATAATATAATATGGGTAGCCCTACAGCCTGTAGAGGGCCAGCGACTAGCTTCTCAGCAACCATATGAGTTGGGCGTGCTATCACGAGTGGAAGGGACGTACAGTTTTATGCCGACTCCGAATTTGCAATTTGAGAAACTTTTTCTAGACAGTCTTACTCTTCGAGCGGTGTCAGTGATTCGAAAGAGTTGGGGCCTAAAAAATTATACGGGGACTCTAACCTGGGCTGCGTACGCTCAAGTACGTAGGGGTCGACTCACAAGCCCACAACGCCACGGCCGCCACTTTCATCTGCAAAAAGAGATGAGTTATCCTCAGTTCTTCCAATGTGAAACATTCCTCGCCTCGGCTACGCTGCGACATCCAGTCCATGTATACAATGCAAAGGAGTGGTGGCAGAACGCACCCTTGGCGAAGTCCAACGTCGACGGTGAAAGGTGTTGATTTAGCACCGTTAACCGTATTGTGTATAGGCTACGGTTTTTGTACAGTGACTGAATGGCCCTCAGAAGAGGACCTTCAATCCCATACTCCTGCAGAACACTCCAGAGTTTACCTAGAGGAACTCGGTCGTATGCCTTTTCCAAATCTACAAAACAACTGTAGTTGGGCTTGGAGTACTTTCAAGCCTTCTCAAGACCCATTCTTAGAGTAAAAAGCTGGTCGGTTGTACCTGGACAACAGCCGCACTGTTCATCCCCCATCCTGGGCTCGACCATAGCTCAAGAACACGCTTCTAACACCAGTTTGTCAATCGCCAAGTGTTTCACCATGTTCCCAGGCCACTTTAATGGCACGAGAGAGCCATAAAACTCGCTCTTTACCCATTGCTTTCAGCATTTCTGGCCGGATTTCATCCACACCGACGAAATTGTCTCGCTTTTTGAAAAGATAGATTAGAATTTTGTGGAAATTTACGAACACGAGAAGGACAGCTGAAAAGAAGCTAGGGGAAGCTGCTAGTCGAATTCACCAGCACACTTAGACCATGGTGATGCATTGTGATACCCACAGTAAGACTACTACCACCGGCGGACCACTCTAGAGACAGATGGAGCAGATTTGAAAACCAGATAAAAGCGTGTTAACTTTGCTTTCAGTGGGATTCGAACTGGGGACCCCACTAACCCGGAGCAGGCACTTAACCAACTGCGCCACCCAGTCTTTCGACTAGAAGCTATACAAAATATGGTCTGCATCTGTGAGATTGCATGTGTCTATTAACTTATTGGCTAAGTTAAATATATATAAGCTCGTGTTTAAGCACGGTCCGGCCATTTTACATGAGCTGAGAGGACAGTTTTGAAATTTCAGCACACTTCGAGATTAAGCTTTCATCCAAAGCAGTTTCCCGGCAGCTAGAAATTCGGAATTTTCAAGAAATATCGAGTATGATTCGTATATAGCAAAACCAAACTCATGTGTACAGCATTTTACACCCAACTCACAGCCCTACCGCAGTTTCTTCCTACACATGGAGCTCATAGACGCATCAAAATCGTAATCGCCCAAATGCGATTATCTACAGTTCTGCATATTCCAACAGCGGTCGGGCAGAAATTGCTATCGTTTGTTTCATTCCCCGTTGAGAGCGCCATAAATGCGTATTACCTGAACCCCACACACAATGGGTCCATACAAACTACAACTGGCACTCTGCACACAAATGTTCGTACACCCGTGCTCGTATATTGCTAATAAATCGACTCCAGACACCGCAGAGCGTGCTGTATGAACACACAAATTAGAATTCACCTCGCATTGGTGCATTTATCCACTGGATTTTTTTTTTGCAAACAGAATTCAATTAAAATTCCATAACCGTAGATGAATTCATGGCTCGCACCCCGCCACATAACACAGCGAATAACCGGATCCGCCGCGCTGCGAGCAAACAGGACATGCTTCATTATTGATTGAAAAAAACAGAAAAAAAAAACACACATAATCCGATGTCAACGGAGTAGGTACTGAACACAAAAAGCAGTTGAACAAAGTTAAATAACGTTTCTGCACCAGTGATTCACACTTGCAAATGTACTTAGTCCTGTTCTGCAGGATATCGTGAACATCGTGCAGTGATAAGTGGATTCAGGTACGATAGTTATTCTGATCAAGTTTATACATATCTCGGGGATATGTGGGCGCTTGTGAGTGTGGTGCTTTGGCATTGCAAACGGATGTTCGAAGTCGAAGCTAAGAGAAATCAATTTGCAGATGCAGCCAGAAGTATAGCAATGACAAAATAATACAAGCATTGCAGTTTAACTCCTTATCGTAGCTGTCGTCGTCGTTGTCGTTAAGAGCAAACGGATGGCGAGTCAATTGAGTCGCTGCATTATTTACTTTGTGCCAACCCTCGGAGGGACACTGTATATTCTGTAAGTCCAACGATAAAGAAGATTAGGGAAGGAAAGCAAAAAAAATCTGAATCAGTTGAGAAGAGAGATGAAAAAAATCTGTTAATTTTGCAAACGACATGCATGACCGGAAGACCAACTCCATGCAGTGAAATATCCCGGGAACTGGATATGGGAATTAGAGAGAACGATTTGCCCACTTCTTGAAACAAAGAGTTTCTGCTGTAGTCGTGTAATTTGCTTTATTGTTCCTCCCATCCTTTGCATGGCCGGGACAAGGAAACTATGCGATTGCAGTACGTGAATCCATGCAGGGAATTAAACAAACATCCACGGAAATTGTTTGCAAATCTTTAAACTAGAAAAGGATTGAATTCTTAGGGCTGAAATCATAACGAGTCCGTATGATACTTCGTTATTTTGCCATGAAAGTTGACCGGAATTCGAGTTCAGATCTAGGCTTAGGCAATCCAATGCGCAAGAGTTATGTCCCCGGCCCTGCCCGGCCCCCGGAATCGTGACAGAATGACAAATAGAAAAGATTTCCCATGCCTAAATTTTCGATTTGGGATCAGGGTTTTGGAAAAACGGCGTTCCAAAGCGACCGCTCTCCCTTAACAGACCGAAGTCGATCCCAATTTAAAAAATACGTGACTAATGTCTGAAATACAGTGCAGCACTTGCGCTGGCCTTGTCTTTCAACGTGGGTATGCAATTGTGTTAGCAGTGAGAGGATCGCAATAAAAATTCATACGGAACGTAATCCAACACAATTCGAATGTGTTCAGAGAGAGAGAGAGCTGCGTTCATCTTACTGAGATTGTCTTTCCAATCGAGAGATGTTTGTGACAAAAATAATTTGTTCGGCAAAAGTCATTTGAAATCAGTGTATGCAGGAAGGAGACATTTGGTATTTGAGAGAGAAAACAGTTGATTCCACTCTTTGCGTAACATAAAGTGAGCTTACGCAACGCACTTTTCCGTTTCGGGCATAATGATTCTTGAAGGATATGATTTACGTTCCGTTTCTTGACTTCGTAATACCCTTCCGGTGCTACTTCCACAGAAGAAATGATGGAACAAGGGAAGTCATCAACAATTCCATTCTCTTTGAATTGTTAAACACGAACTGGTCCATCAGAATCTTTGACAATGGCAGTGTTTATAAGGGGAGGCCCTGCCAGTCAAGGCAGCGACCCGAATGATATGAATGTTGGAAGTCCGGGCTGATATTACAGCACTGTTCCATCAGAATCTTTGACGATGGCAGTGTTTACAAGTGGAGGCCCTGCCAGTCAAAGAAGCGACCCAAATGATATGAACGTTGGCAGGCAAGCGTGTGCATTAAAGCACTTTCGGCAAAAGAAATCAAGGACAAACTCGCCGCATGCTGCCGAGAAGACTCATCACTCGATTCGTAAATACACGATCCCAGGTCAAAGGTACAGTGCCGGCAAAGAAGAAGATAGACTTGACGGGAATCAAACGGGGCCCACACACTCACAAACAGACTTTAGGGTTGTCAAGAGTGGATGACACAATCATAGAAATTGCAAATAAAAGATAGAATTGTCTTACTACCTGCGAATCCACTCGGATGATCTGGTCCAGGTTGAACGATGCAAACTAGACAAAAAGTTGCCAGCGATCGCAGTCGAATTACTAACCGATCACTAGCAACTGAATTGTCAGGAAATGAAATTTCGACTAGTCAACGACTATAACCTACCTTGAGCACTGGCCCAGTCTCTCCCAGTTGAGATATAGGACACTGGGACAATCTTCCTTCCAGTGGCTGCAGCATCAAACAAAAAGTTCACTATAATCTTTTTACATGCTTATAGGGATATCATGATGGCTAAGCAATGCATAAACTAGACGGTTACAAGGGATGAGTAAAGAGGGACATTCCCCCATCGGACATCGCAATGAGTCCAACAGGACCTAAGTGGGACAAAACCTACGCCCGTCTACCCATCTACTTTACGTCCTTACCTAACTGCTCCTTGAATAGACCTTTCGTTCCAATTTCGTCCAGGCTTTTGAGGCTTGGCAAATATTCCTTAACTTGGTCATCCGAAATAATAAGTTAATTGTAGGCTGTATTTTCTTAACCTGCTTTTTGTGTCGATTCCTGTCGATTAATGTCACCCTGTTCTCTACACAACTATGGGAGTTGGCCAGCGAATAGCATAAAGCCATTGCATACTTTCAGTTGCAATGGTCATTTAGTCAGGTTTAGTGAGGCCACTAGTGCAAAAGTGGCGTAACTCACAAAAATTTAAATTAATGCCGATACTCACTGCAGAACTCTGAGGGCCACAAAAATTATTAATTTGGTTTTGTGGGTTACGCCACGCCACATAACGCTTTTCTTTCTTAAGTGCAAGTAAAATGTTCAACACCAACCAAAGGAAAGAGACGCATTAATTGCGAACTGTGGGTAAATTCAGAAGGGAAGGCACAGATGTGTTTCCGTCGAAAAACGAAATGTACGACAAATGAACTGTGGATTGATCATTCGAATATGTCAAATCAGTACAGTACATCCATAAACAGAGGACACTGTAAGTATAAGGATTAATTGAAAGTTAATTTGACAGGAAAAGTGTAAACACTGAATGCAATTATGCGTCAAGTGTGGTCGGCTTAGAAACATGTGAACATTTGGAATTCTTGAAATGGTGCAAATGCCCCACTTTTTGACAGAAAATATTCCACATACGCCCGAGTCTTTTATGTTTAATGTGCGCAAGAACGATAAGGGAAAACCATCGGATCTCTAGCAATCCCGAAAGGTATACAAAACAAACTACGACATATATATATACTTGACTGCCGAAAGAAAATCCTTGGGAAGCCCTCCTTCACAGGGAGCCAGTAGAAGTAAGACATAACAAATGTCTTGCTCATGCCCATGACAGAATGACGGGTACATTAACTATTAATCGAGGATGGGACTTTATTCACTACGGCTTGATGTGCCATGATGAAGTTCTGAGTTTGGGTATATCATGAAATGCTCAATGCAGGGAAGTACGAGTGGCTCTAGAGAAAACGACTGTGAACAAACTGAAGCTTGGTTCCAAGGGGTCTGCGACATTTCCCCGGTTAATGATTAAGTCAGAAATGAACTGTTATAGAGACAGCCAATTTACAGTACTTCATTTCTGATTAAGTCTTCGAACTGGTGTCTATTCTCAAGACCTTAACTATCTCTCTGAAGCACCCTGATCACTGTAGCGTATTCGAGGCAGAAGCCACTGCGATAAGGGAGCTCTGTCCTGGCTCAATGGCGTAATATCCAAAAGTGATATCTGTTCAGACAGTCAGGCAGCAATCAAGTGGGACAATGCCATGTTCAATTCGAAAACATCTCTTAATTGCAGGCTGTCTCTTAATGAGATAGTTGAGCATTTTAACGTACAACTCATGTGGGTGCCGGGAAACTGTGACATACCGGGCAATTGTAAAGCCGACGAACACGCTAGGTGTGGCACATCCTCCACAGAAACCACCCCACCTTCCATGCCAATCGCTACAGCCTACCATCTACTAAAAATAGACGCAATCAACATCACTGACCGTAAATGGCTAGAAACAAAGCTGTTGTAAAATAAAGAAAATATGGCCATCGCTTAATATCAAACGATCACTCAATCTGCTTAGACTCAGGACGTTCACCGGCGTCATAACAAGGCACTGCACAATTGGCACCAATGCCCGAAGGTTGGGGTCCCCTATAATGACTTCTGTAGAAGCTGCATGGATGAAGAGGAGGTTGAAATCACAGATCACCTACTCTGCTCGTGTAGCGCGCTGGCAGGACTTAGATACTTACACCCAGAGGCCTACTACTTCAACAAAATCAATGAGCTTAAAAGCGTCAGTATTAGCCAGCGTAACTGCATTGTCACAAGCACCAACTGGTTTTAATTGTTAGGGGGAATCAATCCGTGTGGTATCGCAACGGGCCTACTTTGGCCGAAGTGTGACTGCCTTCTGCAGCCAGCCACTATAACCTAACCTAACTTAAGTCTTCGAACTTTCAATAAAGACTGAGCGATCACATCGTTTGCGTTTTAAAGCTTAGGAGAAGCATTCGCAATTAGCTAGCAGCTCTCTGCTTTGCCACGTTTCAGTTTGATATTTACAGAGTCTAAATTTGACAATCATTTAAGAGAGAAGTCAATGAGGCGTTTGCTCACCGCATCACAATGTGCGGCTATAACTTCGAGGTGCCTCAGAACTTCTTTTTCCTTTGCACGCAGTGAACAGTACGGAAACACAAGTGCCGAGATCAAATGCAGAGTAAAACTTGTTGCTCGATGTTTTTTTTTTTTTTTTGACTCCAGGGGCAATTGAGCAGTAGAACCGTCTCTCGAAGGACCTAGTTGACTTCATATAAGACACTGATCATTTCAGTTCCGCTGCACGGCGCAGAGGTATGGAGAATCCATTCCACGTAAGAAGGAGCCCTCGAAAAAAAATTCTGCGTGCGACCTTTGGTCATGTTTACGTTGATAAGATCTGGAAGAGAAGATCAGCCCATGAACTTCACGGTTTGCACAGCAACATCAGCCTAGCCAAGCGTCTACGAATCCTCGAACTTGAGGGACAACCATTTGAGGCACGACACTGATGGCAGCTGGCCAGAGATCGCACTGACTGGAGAGGCTTGTTTGAGGCCCAGGTCCGGACGAATTATATCTTGGACACTACACTGTCAATTTGATACATGGCGGTACAAGTGCAGAGGAGGTGTGCTTCTGCAGACTTCAATGTGCGACAGACCGGCACAGTGTACAGAGCCAGCTTCCTCATTCATCATGGTCAACAGGAAGATCAACAGAAGATCTTTGAACCTAATTAATATTATTTTTTTATTTCCTTCCAACCCAAGCATATTCTTTGTGGAATTCACAATAATTGAGGCAAAAGTGGCATAACCCACAAAGCCCGCGAATTTCTGGAATAACAATTTTTGAGGCCTTCACAGCTCTCTAGTGACGATCAGCACAGTTCAAATTTGTATGGCTTACGCCACTTTTGCATCGATAGCGTCGATTGGAAATATGCTTCCCATCACTTTCCGATTCAAAATAACTTTCAAACACGGCATCCATATATCTCCGTTTTTGCGTCCAGCATTTAAATGATCTTCAGAAGTCTTTTAATTTATTATTTTTTTTTTCGCCTCACTCGCAAACTCAATGGATTCGCAAATAAAAAGTATTCCGTTGTTGCCCTTTTCTTTTAGTCAGATACTGCTGAAGGCCTTTTCTGTGAAATAAAATCCTTCTCAATCCCTTTCAATTTTAATTAAAATGTTTTCCTTTACGCTTTTGTAAAGGATACAAGATAATTTATTCATTTTTTCGAGAAGTGTGAGCGTTTTTTTTTGCCTTTTATCTACTACCGTGCTCTTTGAAATATTCGCCATATATACTGTCAAAGCCAGACTGCTGACATGATGGTCCTCCAGCAACAACACCATATAGGGACGAACAGTGAAACAAGATGCGGAAGGTCTGTCAGCTCAGAAAGTCGATGTGTGGGTCGGTGTAGACGGGAAATGAAGTAAAACAGGAATCCGTGAAAAAGGTTAATGGATCGGAATAATTCCCATAATTCATCTGATACGGAAGACACTGCAAAAGTAAACCCCCTTAATCGCTGCTTCCTCCTGCAAGGAAGTACATTACGCAGAGTAACCATGCGAACGGCAGAACGAAGCAAAAAGTGAGGAAAAAAATAAGAACAGAAAACAATCAATTTATTGATTGTCAATTATTTATATCCTGCGTGCACGTTGGCTGCTTAAATCTACCGTAAAATTGAAGACATCGTTGGGCTATCACATTCTAAGCTGCGAACTCATAAATGTTGCATTTCCATATGCCATGGAGCTGGGTTATCCCAAGGACTTTCCGCTCGGTTCGCTGTAGGATGACCAGTGATATACTCTCCTCCTATGGCTATGGTGTCGTCAACTTATGTGCGAACTAATGATGGCAAGTTTAGATATGGCGGACTGGACAAACGGCTAACAAGTCGTCCCCCTCCATGTCACCGTTTGTATATGTGCCTGGGACATGTGGAATGAACTTTCTTACGATGAAAATCTGTGGTCTTTCCTTGGAGCGAAAAAGTTCCTTTCGGACGAGTGAAATTGGCTTTTTTTCAGTTTTCCCCTTCTGGGTTCGGTTCGGTTTGGTTCGGTTCAGTCTTGTCTGTGGGCAGGGATGTGTGAGTTCTCTTGCAGGATAAATGTGATATTTGTCTCAATTTGTCTGTGTGACAGGCTTTTGGTTTCAGTTTCGGTTTCGGCTTCGGTTTCTTTATTAGGGACAGTTGGATGTTGACATGCAATTTGTTTCACTGACGGTCGACTGTGGACGGAATTGAATGTCACTCCTTGTGTGCATGGATTATGCACAAATGCATAAGATTGAGATTTTTCATTTCTCTGTGATGTATGTGGGACGCCTATGCTGGACAAAGTTTTCCGGAGTATTTGTTGTGGCCAGTTCAATTTTTCAACCAATGCTTCTTTATAGGAATCGATCAGGGAGACTTAAGAATAAATCGATGCGAGTACAAATCGAGCTCTGAAAACGGGGGAAATGTCTACGATTTGCAACAAGGCGTACAAGGCTATGCCAAGCACGGCTTGCATCACTTGAGCTAAGTGCGTTTAATGCTTACTACGAGCTGCTTCTAGTAATATTTGTTAAGGTGCCTGCTATAAAATGTAAATATTTTCTATCTTCGATTGTGGATGCAAGGCAGCAATTTCAGTGACTTAATCGCCAGCTATCGGCATTTAATTTACAGATCAGTTTTTTTGCATGAGCTGGGCAATCACATCCGCAGCAGGCTGAGCGCGGCAGGTAGGTGGAAGGTAGGTGATGCTTGTGGTTGCTCGATGCAGCTTGGCGGATGAGAGTGTGCTCTCTGGTGCACAACTCAATTTGCAAACAAACAATCTCGTGCCCACTAAGATAAGGTACAAAATAGTGGAAGAGGCAGAAATAATGGGCATAATGGACCCAACACATTGGTTTAAATGAGCCTCGGTCATAAGGGGTTCCAGGCAGCCATATGCTTAACATAACTGCCCACGGACGAACATCAGGAAGACCCGATAGTGAAGAAGGTCGAGGGCTGGTATGAGGAAGCGGAGATGCATTTACGCCCTGTCCCATTTCCATCAAAAGAGGGGAGAAGTGGGTCTCGCGACTACACAAGAGGCCTCCCCATCCCCATATCTTCATTCAACCTAGCTTCAATCCACCTACCTCAAACCTAAAACTGCGATGTTTGCCCATCGACAAACGTCAAGAAGCTTGATGATGCATTGGTGAGGGGAATATGCAGCTTCCGTCTGTCCCGGCCTCACTAGATGATGAGCTGATGAGCGATCAGCAACGAGATAGTGGATGGAAGCAATCCTGTTCAACCTCTAGGCTCCTGACCAACTAACCAGCGAAAGTGGACGCCAATCTGGTACACCGATAATCCCGTCTCATACTAGTCAGATATGACGACAGCTAAAAATGGGAGGACAACCAGATATGGGATGCGATGGCTCGCGTCAGCCGAGTCAAAGAAGCCGCTATTAATTCGATCACGTCTGCATCCAGCTAGCCTCTACCCAAACGACAGTCATCCAGTCATAGCCTCCCTTCTTCAGTACTGAACACTGCGCTCTTACAGGATGGCATTGAATGCTGAAGAAAACTAAGTTCGCATTTTTTTTAGATCGGTGGCAAGAACAAGACTGATTCATGAACTAGTGGTAAGGGATACTGGTTAACCCAGGATCGTCAGGTTTGGCTTTCTTGATATCTGACTGACTGGTAGTAGGATGAAGATGAGATGTGTTCTTTGGAATTTTTACTCCGAGAAATGTTCCTCCACATCTACGAATCATCAACTTCATGTCTACATTCATTGAGAAAAACAGCGAATTCAACGACCGCCTACAGATGCAGCAAGAAGACGTGCTAAGTGTCCCTCCTAAGGTAACAAACTAAACGATCCCGGTCATCGCCTTCTGGAGACCTCTAAATACCCGCAAGACTGTGCAACAAAGCCTTAATCGCATCTCAAAATTCGTAAGAGCGCTATAGAAACTGAGAGGAATTTAAAATTATGTTTTGCTCAGAAAATCACAAGTTGAAGTAGGCTGACGGATCATTGAATTGTGCTTGCTCAACGAAAACCCCAGCACGTATAACTGCAACATCGGCAGCTGTGCGCTGCACATGTCACGTAACGACTATCTTACGTATCTCCAACCTCATCGGAGGTTGCAATTGTGTATCGAGGGCACGTCTAGCTGCGGACACACGCCAATGAAGGCAGAAGGGCACTTGAGTAATTAATGGCGCCCGGCGAAAACCGGGCGGGTTTGGTTTGTTGAATATTTGCGCGCATACAAGAAACCATTAATCAATCGAAGCTCAATGGAAATGGCTTCCCATGAAGTGCCATCAAATCCATGAATTCCTAACATTGCCTTACCTCGCCGATAACTGCGTCATATCACGAACCCACGCCATACCACGATCCGGCGGTGTGTACATGGGTTTTCCAAAAAAACAAATTTAATTCTTCGAGCATAAGCTCCGCTTTGGATAAACATTAGCAGCGAGTTATTATCGACAAAATGCGTCGCTTAATTATCGCGAAGCTCTTCCAACTCAATATTCCACTCCAGGCCGAGCGTCGGCCAGACGCGCTGCGCACGTATTCTGTGCCGAAGACCAATAATTTAAATAATAAAATAATTAAATAACCGAGAGCGCTCCAACGCGACCGCTCGACGGTCATATGCACTGATACGATCCGAAATTCAAGGCATGTCCTGTGCACCATGTGCAGTTTTTTTTTTCGCCCATCCCTCCGTATCGCGCCTGTGAAACGTGTTACGGACGCGTCTCAAAGGCGAAGAGACCCGATTACCATGATAATGGGCAGACAATTGTATGTGAGATTATCTCGGTTGACAATCGTTCATTGTGTGGCGGCGGCAGCGTTCGCGGTTTCAAAATTCATATGACGTGCCATCGAGACCACAGGCCCGTATCTTATGCCAGCCATGAGCTACTTAAGTGTTTAGCTTTGTGGATACTGTTACCGATGTGGACCTTGACATTCGCGCACTCGACTGACTCGAGGTTCGTGTGGCTGGCTTTGTGTGCGCATCTTTTCAGTGTTCCTTTATTCCGATGACTGACGTTGTTGAACTGATGAAATGACACAGCAAAAGATACACGTACAGCGTAACCAGAGTGGTGTCGATGATTCCAGGGTACTCTCACTGTGACCCAGATAGGGGTTCATTCAAACCTTAGCACCGATTCCCCACCTTTTGTGGGGCACGAGACGTGAATACGATGCCCTCCTAGTGAAATAGAACTCGAAACCGAAGCAGACGCTGACTCGGTGGAAACGACGGAACATAATCTCATGCCCGTGGAACGTCGAGATCTGAACTATTGCCGCAGGTGTTATTCGTGCTCGTTTTCGTGTACCTCACGCGCGCCGTGGCGGTAGCGGTGGCGTCTGTGTGTGTACCTTGGAGCTGCGGTTGCCAGTGAAGAGACACATCGGAGATACTATCTGATGATAGTTGTGTGAACTTTAATTGGGGTTCTTCCGTTTCAGAGCACCCACTGACGAGGATGCAAAGCTTTTGGCTGCCGCTTGAGCGTTGCCACATAAAAGGAACTATGTGTTGAGAGATCAGTTGGCTCAATTGGATTTAATGAGTGGCATGTTGTTGTGAGGTTGTTTTCGTCTGTCTCTGTTTTGTGTGTGGGATTTAGACTGAACAGGGAACAGCTACTACGTCCAGGACTTCCGACAAGAGAATGATGCATGTTTATTAACTGGTTTGAGCCTCACCTGAAGATGGTGGTTCTGTCATGATCTGCCTGATTCGACATGCGAATGAGACATGAGCTTGTTTCGATCCTTAGACTTCCAAGGTTGGTTGGTAAATAGTAGCGGGATCAGACTGGGTGTAGCCCGGGTGGGATTGAGTTGGAAGTCACTCCAACTTATTACTCAGGCAAACAAGTGGAGCTATCGATGTAGTCTAGGGCACATCATTCAGATCGCTTAGGCCATCCTAGAACGGATCTCCGAGTTATCGTAGCCTTCGGCTTGCAAAAGCGCAGATGATTGGGTCGTTTTAAGTTTTCTACTTTCAGTAATTTTAAATAATACATAAGTCTCTTAATCGAGGAACAAAATGGCGCCCAATGGAATGCCCTTTTCCATATGCCTGGCAACAATGTTTAAATTAGACTGAATTAGCCAACTTTAATCAGACTGCGTATAGAAGGGATATGTGTTGTCGCAAGTCCAGTCTTCGCTATTTTTTCAGGACTACTACGATTTTATCCTTAGCCGGGCGCGTATTTTTACACTTGTGGTTCTGGAAGTCATGGGAGTCAATTCCTTCCAATTAAGTCGGTTTGCGAATAGCTTCCATGTGCGGGTATAACTGACCTGACCTTGTGAAGACCAGTGATTTCTTTCTGCCAATTTTCGAATCGGCAGCCTTCAACTGCCAACATCGAAGGATCGAAGGAGATTCCGTCATCGTCCGTGGCGACATGTATACGACATTCCAAATGGTGTCTGTATATCTTCGACGTAATTTTTGAACATTGTGTGAGCTGATGGTGATCTTCTGATAAATTAACATTCTCCTGTGCGAGCAACTCCAGTCCAATCATATAAGCCCATCCCTCATGCCGCCTGCTATGATTCAACGTTGGTAAGTTCCTACGAGATCAGAAATGATCTGATCTTTCTTAAGAGACACAAGGACGTACCAAGGTGTCACGGGGACACTCCAAAACGACAGTAAAGTAAAGTCCCATTCCATATCTAATCGCAATTAGATCCAAGACGACTACACTTAGGAGACTGCTTCATTGGCAATATAACTTAAGTGAAGTTCAAGTATTCATTAAGGGGACAACAGCCCTCACGTGCACTCCGCGTGGCAGGCCTATGAACCTCCTCGGGTGAGTACAAGCTATCAAGCCACGTCAACCCACCTGCCAGTGACAGTTGAAAAAAAGAACCCACTTGCGGAGGAAGTCGGTTGTTAAAACGAGAAAAAACATGAAGCCCCAATCAATTAGCAAGCCCACCGGGCTCCGATGCCAGATTACGGACTTGCATTACATCACAAAAACATTGCATTGCACCTACGACAATGGCATTAATTTATCATTGCGATCACGAGTATGTCGTAAATGATTTTCTTGCAATTGCATCACCAACCGCCGAACGTCTCCAGGGATGGAATTCGAATATTTATTTAAAACAGATTTAATATGCGTCCATCCTCTTATCGTGAGCTGTCCATCCCAAAGGGAATTCATTAATTAACCAACCGGGGGTTCAATGAAATATAATTAGACGCCGACAATGGGGCTTCAACTGTGCAGAAAACACAAGTCGCGCCGCGCCCGCTGTCATGTACACTTGGTCATTTATCTTCACATGACTGTGCAGTGCTTCTCCGATCTGTTGAAATTCATTTGTTTTTCCTCTTTTTTTCTGCGTACAGTTCGGCTATTGAAACATGAACGTGAGTGGTATCTCACACTCGCGCGGAAATTAATACCAAATAGTGGCTCAACGGGGGTGTCATTAAGTTTTACGGCAATTACTTGATTTAAAGTAACGTCGACGAGAGCAATTGCGCATCCGTTCGGAGTGATTGACGACTTGAACACTTGAACCAAGAGACCATCAAATTTGTATCATGTCTTCCCCTTCAATGGCAATAATCATGACACGTGTAAGGCACTTTACGAAATGCGTAGTGTTTTACTAGCCCCGTGATCATAAAATGCCCAAAATTACACCATGACGTGCTAAATTAAAAGAATATCACCCACATTAGTATGCATGTGGTGTTGTACGGTTGGTAACCCTCTCATTTCGCTGTGGCGCCATCAGCCCTGGGCGGTAATGTTTTCTCAATCGTGGACACGCTTTCGAATGGCTCGAACGCGCAGTCTATTCAATTCGATGTCAAATCCACCGGAATACGGCTGGCCACCAGCTACAACAGGGATCACAGCACATATTCTGATCCATTTGCATCTTAATTGCTAATTTATTCCACACTCGGGCACTCCACTGCACCAAGGCCGGGTCGCTGTCGTTAATAATTGAGTTATATTTCTCTCCTTTGGCGATCCGTTCGTGCCTCTGGGGTGATGAGTTCTCACCCGAGGGCCGACCGACGTTCAACCAATTGCGCAACTTCCAGAAATGGCTTCTCGAAATTGGTTTGTCTTAAAAATTGATGAGAGTGCTAACTTTCAAAAATCTGCATAGCGTTGGGTACTGAGGCAAAGTCTAATTGACCTCGGTGGTGAATGAAGTGAAATCAAATCGTTAACTCAATCGAAGTTACTGCTGCAAGTCTTTGCAACATTGGACTCACTGGAAGTCCGCTGAGGGCGGGGACTGTTTTGTTGAAGGCGCCATTGGAGGAAGCTCGTTTTTCCTTTTCCCTTTTCCTTTATATCTCGCCTTTGAGGCATTTAAATACTTGCAAAAATCTCGACCACCAAATTGAATTGAGAAGCTGCGATTTGTAACATTTATTGTCGCGAGTAAGGTTCCGTGACGTGGGCGATGAAAATGAAAATGAAAAACAAAAAACTCAAGACCCCTTTTGTATTCTAAATGAATGACACAATTCACATATGCTTGATGGAGGTCCAAGATCGACGGCTTGTTCGGAACTCATACACTTAATGAGACAAGCACTGTGCAGTTGGTGAAAGAATGAAAACGACGCTAGCACAAAGAAGTAAACAATTGAATGCAATGTTGCAAGTGTAAAGTTGCGCGACGTAACTTGCGCCTTGCCAGTTAAACCTACCCGTACGCAGTGATGTCAAACGGCATGACGTTGTCACGCCATCATTGCCCTATCTACCACAATGGAGTCGATATATTGCCGCTGAACGAATATTATAGTGGTTTCCAGATGCTGCAAGTGCTGGACATGTGCCGAAGTGATCGAAGGTTGTCTCAACCTCAGCCTCATCTCTGAAGTTTCTCCAGAAAAATGTTAAAGAGCAGTCCCGTTCTGCTTGATTGATTTACCATAAGACAGTGTAAGTAAGCAAAATCAGTTACATGCGACATTTTTTCATAAATCCTGGAGGTCTTACTGCCCATCTCTCAACGATTTGTGAGAGAATGGCATAGCAGTCCGGTATCCTTATAGGATTACATTTAGTGGGGGGTTGCGCGTTTTCTGATGTCAAATGTAAACCTTATGAATAAGGCTAATAGCAGGGTAGCTTCGGCTGCTATTGCCCGGAGTACAAGCACAGGGAGAGACAGGGAGCTCTGAGATTGAATGCTAAGTCGTACGATCATGGAGTTTCTGATGTGCATAGAGCCTTTGTGTTTATACGGGTTTCATTATCGAAACGAGCCTAGTTGCATTGCAGTGTTCAGTCAACGTCTCTAGATGCTGTATAGCGTCTTAAGCCATTCTGGACCACACTAATCGGCACAAAAGTAGATAGGTGTGTGCCCTAGCTTGAGGCCGTTGCTCACTTAGACAACGATGAGACTATCCACCTTGTCGCGTTATCGGACATTCTATTGGAGGGTTCGCATCTATTTGAGGACTGAAGACTGAGGTAGTGCTCAAAAATGTACAGATGGGGGTTTAAGCAGGGAAGAACAAGCTGCTTCAGAGGTGTCGGTGAAGGTCTGTTGTATATAGCCCTGTGCATGGAAGGTCTTTATGGGCGAACAATGCCTTCCCGACCAAACAATAAGCACAAGCAAAACAAATAATTATTTGCAAGTAGCAGTGCGCCTTCCAGACGTCAATCTGCAGACACTTTAAAGTCGCATACGACAGCTTTCATCGCAAGGAACTATTCCATGTTCGAATTTGGGATCCCGGTTGTGTTGCAACGCACAGCACCGTGCATTTTTGCTCAATTACTTCCGAAGCTTTTGAAATCTGACAGCGTTGTCTCTTGGAGGGAAGAGTGCTATAGGCAGCTGTAAGCACAGAAGGCATTCTAAAATTTCTTCTACAAATCAGTCCGCATGTCGGATAAACACAATGAAACACTCTGACCATGCGTTACCAATACGTTCCATTTAGCTTAGGAGTTAAAGGGATCGCTCTAGACATGAAAGTACGTTGGCGTAAATGTTTCTTTTTTTTAATCGAGTCTTTGGGTTCTTTGTGAATATGGGATATTTTCCCCTAGTTTGTCGGATCATAGCTGCTCACTAGACGAAAGAAAATCATGATTCCATATTGCCAGTGTGCAGTCTGGTCTGTATGAGGCCTAGCAGTGTATTGGTGCCTCTTATTAAAAATTCTGCGTCGGATATATGTACGTTTCTGTCGACAAAGAAGGTGAGCAGAGTAGAAGTGACAGCGAACTCTATGAGCTTTACAATGATGAGAGAAGGCAATCCGTCCACTATACGGGTTATGCCACATCGTCCACTTGAAGGGAAACAGCGTAGTCAGGACCAACAATGGAAAACAGCTTTCCTTCAGGCTTGGAACTTCCATGGTCTGCAAGTCTGATGATTAAGCAAGTAAAGATTCTCATCGCTATCCAGCACATTGTGACGAATTTCACAATGCCAATAATACTAATACAACAATAGAGTAGCGAGCTGGGGAGAGGTGGACCTTGTCCTAGATTCTACAGCAACCACTGGATTTGTGCCAGCTATTTCACTTTCCCTGTGCAGGTGACCTATAGTTTATTGCCAGCTCCGATTGGCGAACTTTGATGAAACTGGGATGCCATTACTCGACAAAATGCTGTAAAGGACATTTTAGGGAAAAATTCTCTCTTCCTCAAAAAAAAGTAGACGATTGCTACCTCCGACGGAGCGTAATCAACCTTGAAGACTGAGGAGTGTTTAGTTTACCACTCCGAATTTTAGTCGCACCTCTCTGTGTCCAAATTCTTCCACCCTCGCAAAGCGGGATTTTCAAGTTTACAAGTTACAGCTAAAAATAATCTCAAGCATGGTTATTGCCCCCAAAGAAGTTGCTAAAGGCGATAAGAACTAATTCAGCGAAAACATCTCAAAGCACCTTAGACAACATCTCTGCTGTGTTTAGAGATATCTTATCTAATCTGCCAGTCACACACGCACACATCTCCCACGGAATGTCAGAGAGATTAAGGAGCGGAAAAAGCCATCAGGCTGTCCTCAGACTGTAGACTCACACGGGAGTCTTTTATTACCTTTTATCGTGAGTTTTTTTACTGTCAGCCAACATGTACTGGCGCTTTTGTAAATTATGAACTAACAATGGAAGTGGCTTCAAGTTGTTTTCGCACCAAGATGTTTTTCTCTTTTTTGTTATGAAGTGGAATTGTTTACTGGAGTGTGACATGTCAGAAAAATGGATGCCGCATGAAGGGCGTTCGCCGGAGTTTCCTCGAATTTTCGATCAAGGTTTATACTGTTGCAAGGTCGGGATTAAGCAGTCAGTTTAAAGCGCAGTCTGCAATACTGATAGAATGGAAGCACAGTACTAGCACAATCAGTGATAAGGAAACAATCATTTTTTACATTTCAAATAGTTTCACTCGTGACTTAATTTATCTTTCCCGCGTTTGGGTCTGGAAATACAAGTGTGCGGAGCTCGTTAAGAATTGTCAATTTCAGTTAGAATCTGCGGAGGAAATATAAACAACAAATAACTTCGATGTTTAAGAATCTGCACAGAAGACAATTTATGCGCGCTCATTGCGAGATCTGTAGGGAGGCAGACTCTGGTCCGTCTCGAACTGTAGCGCCATATGTGCTTGATTCAGTTCAATCGCGGAACGAAAAAGTCACTAGCCATGTCGCTGTAGTGAATTGGACTGATTAGGTGGTCCGATAACTCCACCAGCCGTCACACCATGCTAAATTGCGCATTGTTCAGTAATTGCAGTGACGTTTCGATAATGTATTGTGAATTGTTTTCGCTCGAAAAACAAATATTTTCCTGATTAATGCTACGTCTCCATTGAACAACAAGTCGTTTCCACAGAGCTTGAGGGGGTTTCGCTCAATTTTCAAGTCACTCGCTGCCAATTTATAGATGCCCACCAAAATAAATGTCATCCGCTCTAAATGGCCGCCAGAACAGCTGTCTGTTGACAGGACAAATGAGAAAAAGAGACAAATAAGAAAATGAACACAAAAATAAACTGACCTGCATCACGCTGTAGGATTGCTCGGTGTGACAACCTCACATGGACGGAGGAATTCAAGGGGGCTGCAACGAGGCTTATCAAAAACCGAGAGGTGTCCAGACCCTGAAAATGTTTGGCGCAACCGGTAGGTTCGGAGAAAATTCAGGGAACCTCGCGGTTTCGTTCGGCATAGCATTACATACCCATTGAGTCCATACAACGACGGATTCAATGGCAGTGCATTGTTGACACATTTACCGACACTTCGACGGAATCTTTACAAATTTGGCTCGAATTCTTGCACAAACTGGATCTAGTTTTTTTGCAAAACAATGTGCAAAATTTTCTCTTGAGTTTCTCTGTTTCAAAACTAAATCCGTACAAACTACGGTACACATTACATTTTCCATTCACATTCCCCATACAATCCGATACTGCTTATTTTAATTCTTTTCCTACACAAGATCCTTCGCAATATAATTGCAACAATCTTTCCAAAAAATTACTTGTCTCTTCTACAAAAATCCGATATATTAGAAAAATGTGGTGTAACATGGGCATAGGCATATGTTGTTAGAAAACGGTTAATATCACACAGACACGTCGCTGCAGACCTGAAGTCTGTACCAGTATGGCTTCAGAAAACGCGCTCTCCCATGGACGCCATGAAGACAGTGGTAGATATCGCGGCGGAAGCCATAAAAGGAAAAGGGTGTTGATGGGGAACAAAGAATACTGTCACGTCAAGAACGCGTTTAACACGGCAAGCTGGACGCACATAGAGAAGTTTGTCCAGAATAGGGACAACTACCTGTTAAGAATAGTCATGAACTATATCAGGAAGTTGATGTACCACACTGAAGACGGCGATGTCAATGCAGGAGTTCCACAATGATCCATCCTCGGATCTCTCCTGTGGAACATAATGTACGACGGTGTATTGCGACTGGTGCTGCCGGAGTCACCGGATTCGCTGACGATATAGCCATCGTCACCGTAGCTAAGCACATCCACGAAGTGGGGAGTGCGACAAACAAAGCCATAGTCAAAATCAAAAATTGGCTGGAAAACGCTGGCCTGTAGCCTGCTGACCATAAAACTGAGGCTGTTCTTATTACCAGCCGCAAATCCAAGGAGTCACTAAAGTCCCTTGGTGTTATGCTCGACCACAGGCTTAGTTTTAAGACCCCTGTCAAGTATGCCAGCAAATGGCGTCGCTGATGTTAACAGCTCTCTCCCGGATGCTGCCAAAAGTCGGACCTGGATATGCCCGTAGGATACCGCTATCTAGTGTGTTTACTTCGGTTCTTCTATACACTTGCAGTGGAGCAACAGATTAGAAGGATGATGTCCGTGCACAGACGCTGCGCAATCAGAAGATTCTGTGGCTTCAGAATCAAGCAGCTAGCGTTCTAGGTATGGCCCCCATAGACATTATCGCAAACCAAATGCAAAGGCTATACCTTCGGCGAACCGCAAACCGGCAAGAAGAAAAGAAAATCATACAAGCCCAGGAGAGGGCCACATTAACTGCGCAGTGGCAAGAGCGGTGGACCAACTCCACCAAAGGACGATGGACCCACAAGCTCATACCAAACATAGAACCATGGGCATCAAGGAAGACAGGGGACTGCAACTACCACCTTACGCAGTATATGCCTGGGCACAGCTGTTACTGGGGTCAGTCTAAGCGAATTCTACTGAATTTTAAAAATTATTTATTTTAAATGAATAAATTTTTTAATTTGTATTAAGTACTATAATTTAATAAAATTTTACGTGACATTTCAGGGAACTTTACCACCAGATCAGAGTGAACCACTGTTGGAAATAGACTTACTATCGCACACTGGCGTACATCTTTGTCATTTTTAGTAGAATTTTTTCGTTGTTTGTACAAAATTAATTTTTTCCTGTAAAAGCGACAAACGATCCTCTTCATAAATATAACTTTTAGAGTCAACTTTTAATCACCCAACTATTATTTAGTTCATTACTCTGATTCGGGAATCCGTCAGTGAATTATTTTTAATGAAGCTTATTTGCATGTCACTGAATATCTACAACAAATGAATTGTATTTTCGTTCTTTGTTAATAGACAAATTGTATTTTTAAGTGCGTTTTCGGTAAAAAAAAAAGTCGACTTCCATCACTGGTGTGAACCATCGTCTGGACCTAAATAGCCGGCAGTTGAGTGCAGCTACTAGATAATTACGAGTATACATCACACAAGTGTGTAAAAGTTGTATTGTATTCCATTTAATTATAAATGATTAATTGTTTATTGAGCCAAATTACACGCTTCGTTGCAATTACTGCAGAATCGAATGACATTAAATTACGATTTTCTGAAAAATAAATACACTATTAAATTTCATCAACTATACAAAAAAACACAAGGAAATAATATGTGGCGCCCGATCAGAAACACCTCATTATTTGCCACCAGTCGCATCAAATTGTACACAATTTCATCCTCTTTCGCATAGCTAACATTAACATTTTGTTTGAAAACGAGTACCGAACACTGACGGCAATTGAAAACAATTATGCTCATTTCCGCACCTGCCGTTTGTTCTTTTAGCAAATTAAACATTTTCAATCACTTAATGTTGAATGGTTTCTCATCGGGCCAGCAAAATGTCTGCTCCACTTGTGCGAAGAGCTCTGCCGCACAAGAGTGCCAACGAACAATGCAATAACAAATTTCCACACATTGTGTGAGGGCTCGGATTTGTGTTCGCTGCTCATTGCGAACTGAAAGGCGAGTGCGCCATCGGACAGAGTTTGCTGTTATTCAAGTTTCGAGGCTGTTTAATTAGGCCCTTGTTGTTTGCATAGCCTGGTGACTGAAATTAAATAAAAATAAAAGCGTTTGTGTAAAATTTAATGCATATTTTTTCTTAATTAAAATAACCATCGATTTTGCAGTTACCCGCCTGCCTTTTGTTAAACTGTTGATGTTGACTTTCACGCACTTGTGTGCTGAATGGGGGGAAACAACGTGTGCAGTCCGATATGTGGAGATTAACAGAGAACGTAATTGGGGGGAAACTGCGGGCAGCTTCGAAAAAATCCAGAAGGCTCTAGATTCCGTTAATCAGTCTGGATGCTTAAATGCTGACCAAACAGTCATTGAGGCAGGTTTAAAGGTCATCCAGAGCGAACTCAATGGGTTGGTAAACAAGGAAGTAAATAATAAATCGTGTGAGAGCTTGTTAAAGAATTTATAATAAACTTTTACTCGAAAAATGCCTGGGACGATGCTTCTTTAGTGCTATCCTAAGCTATAGAAGGTAGTTGGCTGCTGAGTAGTAGTAGTGGTAGCAGTACTAGTAGTAGTAGTAGTAGTAGTAGTAGTAGTAGCAGTAGTAGTAGTAATAGTAGTAGTATTTCTTCATTATATATAATACATTTTACACATGTATTATACATAATTAGAACATAATAAGTGCCACAATCGTATGAAGAATCAAGAGACTACTAGATGGCGCAGTTGGTTAAGTGCCTGCCCTTGGTTAGTGGGGTCCCCGGTACGAACCCCAGCGATCAAATCTGGCCTAGTCACCATTTGCCGGTAGCTGCACTATCACTGGAGTGGTCGATCAGAGGTCGAAGTCTGATAGTGGGTATGACAACCTATGTACGATGGTCTATTCACTGGCAGCCCCCTTCCCTATCCTACACATCATGAGACTAAAATGCCAGTCATGGCCAGTCCTTGTCAATTGATATGCGGAGATGCTGACTTGGAAATTTAGCTTCCAAGAGATTCAAGAAGTAACCTTCCGGACTCATTAAGGCACGGCGGTGGCTGATCACCACAAGACTAAATGTCCAGCAGGACCTAGTGGAGATTTTGCAAACAGCCGTTCTAGTCCACGTGGAGCGCACAGACAACTTGGAAGAGTCTTCCACTCGCAACGGAGCTCAATTATCTTGGTGTACCAAGAAGCAGCTAGTCAGTGACCGTGCTAGTTGGGGAGACTGACTAGTTGACACTCAGGTTCACCCCGAACTGTGCCGTCACTCAAAGACCACACAGAAGTATTCCCGGCATCCGTAACCTATGCCGTTTGTATAGAATATTGCAGTGTTCTGTTCGTTGCCTACAATCTGAAGTAATCCTTATATCATTTCCCACATTTCAGGAGAAACAACTTTCAAAATGAAACGTGAGGCTTCACTGAAACGGGAAATCTGATTTTGCAATTTCATCCATATGAACCTAGTGCCTAATCGAAATTCATAGGAAAAGTACGGAATGCATGCATTCTCCTGAAACGATAGCGATGATTGATAAATATTCAAAATGAACTGAAAGAACCTGATCCTCTGCCATTTCTCAATCAAAATCAATTCATAAAATGTATGGAGATGAAACTAAATCGATCCATCAACGTAGGGACTAATGCATACCAAAATGTGGAATCCATCCATGAGAACTAATTGAATTCTGGGGAAGAATAATCTATTGATTATTATTTGCCTTGCTCTTCTCACTCCAATTCGGACTCGAAACTATTCAGAATCAAGTCGGATTGCCGGAAATATGTAGATTCTTTGGATATATAGGATATGCCAATTTGTGTGTTGTTTTAGACAGCGAACAAGAACAGGCTGCCGTCCAATTGACACGCACACTTTTGTTGTCTGAAAACGTTAGAGTACATAAAAAAGAAATTTTTCAACTAATGAGTGAATAGTCAGAAATGAGACACTGGATGATGTGACTCAAAATTGGACTGTACATGGTCGCTGGTTCATATCCGGCTCCAAGGACCAAAATGCTAGATTTGAACTATTCAAACCTTTCCACTGGTGGGAGGATAGGAATAGAGCAAACCGAAGTAAATAATTGAACGGGTATCGTGTCTGAGTTAGTTGTTCGCACTCGCCTCATATTTTATTGTCTTCGTCTTTTATACAAATTCGTCAACAAATAATCGCTGTCCCAGCGCCTGGGTCGTTGACTAACCTTGAGCCGATATTGCAACTACAGCAATTGACGCATTGGCACATGGTCACAGAGACAAATTGAAGCGAAGTCAATTAATATAATAATGAGTATATTACAAAATTGTGAGTATTCGTATTCGTATCGCAGAAACGATTGGAAGCACTTACAGTGCGAGAGTTTCCTCAGCAATTTGGAGGGAACTCCATCTGGTGTGAATAAAAAAGTATTTCGTTAAATTTAACGAAACCCCTTCTCTCACATTTTTGACAGCTGAATGCTATGGTCCCTTAGTTTTTATTCCCACCACCCAGTGTGGCCATAAGAACCACCTGGAATAGTTTCGTTAAGTTTCGTTAATTTTTGACTACAAAATGAGAACGATGTGAATCGTTCTTCACGTATATAGACGACGGGTTGCCCTGAATTATTTAGCCACTTCAGTTCTGTTTGTCAGAAAGCAACCGACAGCTGAAGTTTCCAGAAGCTTTTTTGAGCACTTGGTGTAGGTGTGGGCACTGGTTGTACAATGAGGGTGTAGCCTTGGTACTATTGTAAAACTCCCCCTCGATTACTCAACGGGGAATGATAATTACTGCGTGACTGACTGACTCAAGCAGCACTGTTGCCTGCCATTTCTCTGTAGCCTGGCCGATCAACCTTCGCCTGTGCTAGGTGCCAGACATCTGTGCAGTGGATGCGTTAGACATGAGTGCAACAATTTAACCGCCGCTTCTCTAGTTATGAACGACAGATTGGCATATGACTCAAGTCGCTGTGAAGTTGCACCACAGCTGCCACCTGGGACACATCTACTGTTTGATGCCGAAGAGTGAATTTTAAGAAGATTTTTCTTGTCTGTATACTCAATGATTGTCGTCACTGATGTCAATTACGAATTTTGTTGTGGTCATTTGTTGGGCGCCATTACTAAAGCTTCCACACTAATACTTTATTTTTGTGTTAAACTGTGATGGGAAATTGTAGGCAACATACAATATCAACTCGTGCTCATGTTTTTGACACGACAATTTTACCCTCTAAACTCTGTCAACCGAGAGAAGTTTTGCTGCCAGAATGAAAATTGGTGTATTGGCCGACACATGAGTGAAGCTGGATTTGTCCGATTCTACGCACGTACTCAAAACGCTGCCGTGGTAGCTATATACTGAACATTTTAGGTATTGACTTGTATAATATCGGTTTTTGTGAAGGCTTCGTCGATTTGATGATCTTAAGCTCGTCATATGCGACGATTTACAAGCAGACGAGGCTAATGGTTCACTGATAAATGATATTTAGTTGAGCCTCCAAGCATCCTTTGAGAATTTATCCTGACTGCCTTTGTTGACATTAAGGCAGTCTTTAATAACGTCGAACTCGGCGCGGGATGAAAAAGTCCCTCTAGACTTTATCTGCTCCAAGCTTGGTGATTCCACGATCTGTAAAGCGGTAACTAGAGGGACCCCACAAGGTGGAGTACTCTCTCCTCTCCTGTGGAACATAGTAGTAAATGAACTTCTACTAACACGGGATAGGACAGGGTGTAAGGTCATGGCGTATGACGCCGATGTTGCCATCACGGACTCTGGGAAATTTTTATCCACGATTAGGGATAGATATAATGCAGGCGACTATTACAGCCTTCAATCCTCCCCATTATGAGGGGAGTCCCGTTAGACCTACTGGCAACAGTGCCAAAATTCTCATTATAGACGCAAAGCTAAGCAGGAAACCCAACCTCCAGGAACGCGTCAAAAAAGCCTCCACGGCAATAGGGTGCAAATAGGGTCTACAGCCGCGAGTGGTTCACTGGTTATTCGTATCGGTAGTCAGACCCATACGGCGTCGGGATCTGGTGGACTGCTTTAGACAAAGGCACCTTCTGCAAACAACTTGAAAGGTTGCAGCGGTAGGCATGCATTTGCATTAGCGAAGCGATGTGAACAACCACCGCCCAAGCTTTAAGTACACTCAGCAACCTCCCGCCGACAGATCTCTCCGACAGGCAGGTCGCTGCCAGCACGGCGATTAGATTTAAATCGCTACGTATGTGGATGGAGCTCAGCTCCGGCCACTCTACCATCCTTGATGAATTTGGATCCCTACCAGGACACACCGACCTCGCGATACCTAAGCTCATCTTCGTGAACAATTTCTCAACAAGCATACTCCCCAGATCTGTACTCCCCAGTCCTCTGAGAATTTTCACAGCTGGTTCGAAGATGGGTGAAGGAGTGGGTGTGGGAGTCTATTCTAAGGATCTGAATTTTGAACTGTCCTTCCGACTACCCTCACACTGTAGCGTCTTTTAGGCAGAGACTATAAAAGCGACTATAAAGGCAGCGATAAAATCTCTGAGTTCAGCCACATTTAACTCCAAGACGTCCATTAATTGCCGTCTAATTCTTGACGAGAAGGCCAAGTATTTGAGCATCCAACTTATGTAGGTGCTAAGCAGATGAACTCGCTAGAAAGGGCACCACCTCAACACTCTTTCCGGACGGGGAACTGCCGTCCATGCCTATCGCTTCTAGAAAACATCTGATAAAGTAGATTCATCTGCAAACGTAGATGGACTTCCGGCACTGGATGCCTCTTAACAAAGCAAGTTGGCCTACCATCGATCAAGATCGCTCACGCGACCTGGTCAGAATGAGCAGACCGAGTCTCAGAACTATAATCGGCTTCATAACCGTGCCATTGGAATTCACGCCTCAAGACTGGGTATCCCCTAAAACGGCTTCTGCAGAAGTTGTAGGGATAAAGAGGAAGGCAAAACTATTTCACACCTTCTTTCCAATTGCAATGCCCTCTCATCTCGCAGGCTCAGTCACTTGGACGCCCCAGATGACCTACGCATCCTTGGAGGCATCATGGACTGTGAATTTTGAGTGTACACTGCGAGGATTGTATCTAGAGGTAAGGGCTTGCGGAGATATGCAACTTATCTTCTCGTTCGCATTATCACATCGACAGCGTTTCGTACAACATGCTCACAGACGTGTAAACTAAACGAAGCTGATAACTAGCAAGTAATACCAGGGCGCTGCTCTAAGATTTCCAAGAAACCACAAATGAGATGTGTCAACTTACCTTTACCAATTGAGGGGTTACGGCATGTCCTGTAAAATAAAAAAGGGACACAGTCAAATACACATCATCTAAAAAAAGAGGTCAAGAGTCGGACAAAAAAAAACAGAAATACATTCGATTTGATGTAATATATATGTCGGAGAATATAACCTAAGCAGAATTGAAATTTCAAGGATCAGCACGTATCAAGTAGCTCCACTAGTCACATGGACCGGAGGCCAGTTCTTCATAATTATGTTCCGAATCAATAAATGATTTCAGGAAGTGCATTGGTCTCGATGGAGTGCCTTTTTTGTACGGCATATTTTTAGGTTACTTGTGGTGATTTCAAAAACTAAGCTTAATTGGGTTCTGGTGTTGGAGTTCACCTGGATACACGCTCAGCTTATTTTCTGAACCATGATAGTCTAGTGACTTGCAAAGTTCACGCCTCCACCTCTTTCGACTCGCTGATAATGCTCAAAGGGTTTGCGTGGCCGGAAAAGAAGAGGAACTTCCCCTCGAGGACACTCCGCCTCGTGGGAGAACAGAGAACAACGCGCAAGACACACGTGGAAGCCAGACTCATGCCCACTTCAGGCTGTAGCAGCACACACATTACTCGCACTATGTGCTGGTGAGCTGATACACATTCCATATGTTAATCTACATCTCTAATGTCATTCATACTGACCCGGCCTCATTTGCATACACAAGCCTCAATAGAGACCAAATGATACATCAATCACACTAGAGGTCATAGCTTTGTCGGCCAAAATGCATTGACAACAAGTTTAATGGGACTGGCTTGAAATGTGAAGTGAAATACTTGCGTACCATACTCAATCGAGTCATCATCGCAACAGAAATAAGGTCAGCAAAAATGTATGTGACCTGAAAACTAGGTATTCTTCAATTCTGAATGAGACTGCATTCAATGCACTTACACGCGCCCAAACTTTTATCGCGGCCGACAGCAGACAACCTTTGAAGCCATTCCCATTGAATTGATTCGTAATTGTTTCTGCTTATTTCTTTGGCAAACACACACCACCAGCCTATAGACATCGTTGCAAACTCGTTCCGGGGCGCCTAAAACTTTGCATTCACAAGCAAGCAAATAAGAACTCAATACGCTGAATACAAATCACTTTGACAATTTCAGCGAGGTTCGGTGTTCAAGTTTCGATTTAGACAATCTTCGTCCATCATCAGTCGCAGTAACTCAACTGCAACCTCCGTTTATGTGGAATAATTGATGGTAAATGTGTTCAAATTGCCGACAATTTTCCAGTTCAGTGCTCTCGCCAGCGCGGATCTACGCGTCTCACATTATAGGTTTATATAAGAATGCTGTTCTACATCGAGTGCAATTGAATGCATAGCGTCTGGTGTAATGGCTTACATGCTTGGCGTTTATTCAATTAGCGCTGAGGCGTGCATTCGTTTACGAGTCCAACACGCTAGGTATGCAATTATGAATTTCGAAGACGATGCAGATGAGAGGTAAAGAGGTTCGTGCATTTTCGTCTTTCAATGTTACCAACGTAGCTCTGAATTGGCTGATGTTTCAGTGGAACCCTCTTCTTCATTTAAATGACATAACGACGGTTTCGATTACGACAAATTATTCAGTGGATCTTCGGCCGGAAGGGGAGAATCAGTAGAGAGTGCGCAAAGATAACTCAAGTAAAACGGCAACTCGAGAATAAATTCGATGCCAAAAAAAGAAGTTGTTCGTGGATCGACACATCGAATAATTATCGAACAGTGTGTTGAATATACATCAAACCGGTTTTTATTTTGTTGATTGATTTAAACAAAGGCGGGTGTGACACTCCACAGTTTATGTGGAGTATCCCTCCCGCGGTTAAGCTATATCCGAATGCTGCACAGAGCACAGAGAATTCGAATCCGAAAGTGGCGCACTGCAGGGTTGCATGCTAGCACCATTTGCTTTTTTTTCTCTTGCTAGCACGCGATGTGCTTCGTTTGGCCCTGTTGATAATCAACAGAGAATTGATATTGATTCTGATGACTCCACTAATGAAGTATACCTAGTTTCTGATAGAACAGTGAGTCTCCACGAAATAGTGACAAACGTCGAAAGATAGACGACAAAAAACTTGCGACCTTGAAGAGGCTCAACTGCTCAGTAAAAAAGTAAAAGAATTCTATTGCCTGATGGCGGAACTGAACCTGTCCATACGTGTGAACAAAGCAAATGCCAAGTTTTACCAAGTTAAATCTGTTCCGCGTTAATTTAGAATCTGTGCTGCTAGTCAAATGGAGAATGGCCACCACTGGAGCACCATACAGCAAGCAATAATGAGTTTAAGAAACATTACCGAACGAAAATTTCTGTGAATTTTCCTTGCCCCCCATACAAGGATAAAATTAAAAGGGTGGAGGCGTTAGTTTCTAACATAGACGTGATAAATGGACTATTCATGAATATAAAGAAGAGCATAGGAGACAGTACAGAACCTTGGGGAACACCAATTGTTATTTGGTTACCATCAAACTGGTAATTGCCAAAAAACACAAGTCAAGTTAACGCCTTATAACGTGCCCATCAGCTTAGAGGAATCTGATTTTTATAGGGACGAGCTGGACAAATGCTTTTTCCAATCTTCTTGAAAGATACCAGAAGAGTAAGAGGGAGTGGAAAAGATCACGAAGTGCCTGCGAACAATTGGTGGAAAAATTTCGATACATCTTGCAGAAAACAATGAGTGTCTTGAGCGTAGGTCTGCTCATTGTGATCAGCTTATGCGTGCGTTTGAGTTGGCAGTTGGTCATTTCGTTATGACACACAAGGTGCATCTAGGCCATATTCGACTAGTACAATCAATCATTTAACGCAGTTAAAAATACCCTTTGCACTAGGCATGGAAGTGAGTTAGTTCTCCGCGCTGAAAGATCTTATTAAGACAAATTTTTGTCAGCTTTTCTGTATTAGGCAATGTCACAATCAGGGTTACTTATGAATAAATTTAGGTCCGCCGGTTAAATTGACAGATACGTTAACGTGTTCCAGCCACAGCCACGTACGTTACAGTCAAAGTGGCCTAAACTTAATATACCATCATGCACTACATATTATCAACTTTTCGGGATTTAAACTACTGAAAACTGACATTTCGGTGGATTAATCTTAAGGTTGGAGCTCTGTCAAACTAATCAAAATTGAAGAGCCGAAATCGACATATTTGTCATCTTCTGTTTTAAATACAATCCCTCCGAATTAGGACACTCTGTAATTGGGGCACCTCCGAAATAAGTCGCACTTCATGCATACACTCGGTTTTTTCATACAACCGAACGGGGCACCTCTGAAATGAATCATGGGGCAACGATTTTATTAGAAAAAAATTTTTTGTTGCCTGAAAAGCAACCTCTAAATTGTGACAAATAGCAACGAGAGGTAGGAATCACAAGTGGCAGAGCTAATTGTGTGGTTTTGTAAATGGTGGTTAAATTTGAAGGGCTTGTTGAATGTGAACCACACCTAAACGTCAAGTTTTTTTCTGCATTTCATTTGACATTTCTCAATTTCAGACTAACTCAATTTGAACCATGGAAAGATACACAATCGAGCAACGCGTTAAAGTTATTCAGGCTTATTATGAAAATGAGCGTTCAAATCAAAATGCATATCGTGCACTTTCGAAGAAAATCATCTTCAGTGATGAGGCACATTTTCACCTCAGTGGATTCGTCAATAAGCAGAATTGCCGCATTTGGGCGAATGATAATAAAAGAGTGACTGTCGAAAAACCAATGCACCCACAAAGAGTGACTGTTTGGTGCGGTTTATGGGCTGGCGGCATCATCGGGCCGTATTTTTTTCCAAAATGAGGGAGGTTAGGCAGTTACTGTGAATGGTGTTCGCTATCGTGCAATGATAACAACCTTTTTATGACCCGAATTGGAATATATGAATGTGGACGATATGTGGTTTCAACAGGACGGTGCCACTTGCCACACAGCTAACGAAACAATGGCTCTTTTGCGCGACAAATTCAATGGCAGTGTTATCTCACGTGGTGGCGATGTCAATTGGCCGCCAAGATCATGTGATTTGACACCGTTGGATTTTTTTTCTTTGGGGTTATTTGAATGAAAATGTGTACGTCGATAAGCCAGCAACAATTCAAGAGCTAAAGGATGCGATAATTCGTCACATGAACGTCATAGAATCTCAATTATGCTTCAACGTCATTGAAAATTTGGACCATCGGACGGAGGTGTGCCGCCGCCGGTTTCCGCGGTTTGTATACATAATTGAACCATACAAATAATAAAACAATAGATAAACAATAATTTCCTAAATAATTTGTGTTTTATTCAAAATCAACATCGACTAAAATTTAACCACCCTTTACATCTACCAAAAATATGCGATTTCCCCGAAGTGTCGGAAAAAATCCTTGCCCTGGGCATTTCAGGAACATTTTATTTCAGAGCTATGTATATTTTCGGACATAATGATATCTGTCTAATGATATCTGTCTGAATAATACACCTCCAAATTGGTTTGCATATTCTTAGTCCCTTTGAGTGTCCCATTTAGGAGGTTTCACCGTAATTCGAAAATAATAATAATAATAAATCCACGCAAACGGCAGCTACAGCGATGATAATTGCAGTGTTTAATATTGCCCATTTTGATTTATTATAAATGTAAGTGGATGTGTAAGTGGAGTGTAATGTAAAATATAATTTAAAAAAGTAAAAATGCAATGTTAAATAAATGAAAAATAATTTAAAATTCGTCGTGAAATGTTGTAGGTTATTTTCAATGATACCGTCGTTCGCGGTCTATCGAAAAGTTTGTTTCTTTGTTTGATCACCATATCCCTGCCCAGTATAGCCAATGCAAGCATTATGCTCATATCTCGGATAAATTAATGAAGGATTTCATATCACAACATTTTGTTTACTTTTTCATTATCTACCCATTGCCAAAAACGAATCCTTAATGAGGTCACAGAGTTTCGACAAGCTGTCCAGCACAACTTGAGTAGAAAATAGTACCAAAGCGCCCTCGTACCTGCACGGATTCAAACCGAATACGAGCAATGACATCATGGTCTTATCCGAAAAAGAAGGCGATGTGCAGACAATTAAATTATATTTGAGTTTGCAGACGTCGCGTCGTAGAAAACCAGCTGAATTTTATTCAAAAAACGTCAAGAATTTGTTTCCCCATATTTCACTTTGAGCTTTGGAATTACGTCTTCTGTTGAAGACATGTCCGGGTCGTTATATACGAGTACACAATTTTATTGTCCTTTTCAGCTAGCGAGTATACTAATATTTCTGTTTTGTGAAGGAAGTGAAAGGCAAGGCGCCGACAGAGCATTCATCAATGTCAAACGCCACCCTGCTGACTTCATGTTTTTATTTCAGTCCTCGTTTCTTCGCGTCGGCACTTCTATGCAGGGGTTGAATGCAATAGCAGCTCTGTTCGATGTTTCGACTACGTAGACATATACGGAAGGAATGTGTGCGAATTAATGACAATACCGCGAATGTATAATATGCGAGTTTTGCATGCTTAAAGCATCGAAGGTCAGGTAGTTACGTTGGAAAGCGGACTGAGTTCGTTTCCTCAAAATATGCATAGTTTCCATTCTCTCAAGGTTGAGAGAAAAAGCTTCCTTCTTGTAGTCCTAAGCGGGCAGCAAGTTAGAACAGGTATTCGAATTGATTCTGAATAAGAAGACGTGTGGACCTGCATTGAATTTGTATCGGAAACAAAGTAGAGTGGCCACCTTGGGGTAGTTCTGGCCGTATTTAGCTGATGAACAGAGCAGCCTTTTCGAGATTTTTGGTTGCTGTTAGGTGACATGTATAATGTTGCCATCAGGCTATTCTTTATATTCACGAATTTATAAGTTAACACATTCACTTGAATTAAATCAGTAGTTGAAGTTGAAATAGTCAGTATACGCTCGACGAATACGACATTCGCGACGAGAAGAAGAAATTATTTGGAAGGCAGCCATTGCTCAGGCTTAGAAGGGTCGTTTGCCTGATAAGAACCACACCAAGCCTGGCAAGGCTAAAGGCATGCACCGCAGGAGATGATGCCCATGCCGACGCTCGACAAACAGTGCTCAACTAAAAGAAATGTCTGCTATCGATGAGGTCGCAATTACCATTTAGCCAAAACATGCAAGTAAGTTAAGACACTGTGCTCAAAGTGAAGAAGAACTCTGTCATTTGTCGCAAATATCATGCAAGGCTTGCAAGTCCGACAGGAAATTACATCTCTGATAAGTAATCGTAACCAACTGCAACAAAAACCTTCATGCGCCGAGCAGGAAAAAGGCGTTGAAGAGTATGACCTAAATAACATCAGACAACACGGAAGAAAAATTGTGCTAGATGTGGTTTCAATTGGACTTGTCAATCAACAGCAGAGGAGCGCCAGAAACATCATTGTTAGTGCATGGCCAGGGAAATGCATCGACAGACCTGCGGCCAAGCTCGGAGGAGGTCCCTTCCATTCGGGGCAGTACAATAGCAATAACACCCACTTCATCGCTCAAAACACCTTGATATTCAGCCGACCTTGCGCGCATTAAAAACAATCTGACTGCAGCGTGATGTGTACCAAATCTCCGTCCGTGCTACGGCCAATCGATCATGTGTCAAAATTTAATTGAATACATCACCGATTCCATACACGGCACCCTTCCCGCAACCTCACCGTCAATCTGAATTTTTCCACCCGCTGACAGCCACGAAATCCTTCTCTTTTCAATTAAAAATGCTAAGCCCATCCGTCACCTATCTATGTGGTGCTCGCAAAGAAAATAGACCTCAACCTTCCGGAAAAAAAATCCCATATCCGCTTTGTGCTCGTTTTTCAAATCCCTTCATCGCCGTTCGTTCGAACATTTCAAACCACGATATTTCCACCAGCAAATTGGAAAATTCATTAAAAAAGGATTGCTCTCCGCTTTTATGTCGTCTCGGTTTCGGCGCATATGGATGAGTGACTACGGCGATCCACATTTGAGTTAGTAACCCGTTCAGTCCGTGCCGCTAACGGTAGTTTGATGTTTGGTCGGTTTAATTGATAGTTGCCTCAAATGAGTGGAACGTCACTCAACTCTGAGCATGAAGCATCCTTCTGGCAGAGAATAGACGCACCCACAACCCACCACCCACCACCCACCCTTCACCAGCATGCTCCGAGGGATACATAGGCCTAGAGCGGATCCTAATAATATATTGAAAATTAAAAGCGACCGTTGTTTGCATCGGGGTCAGTGGCAGTTGGTGGGTAGACCTCAGCACACGCCTTTGCACACAGACACACACTCGGTATCCTGTTGATTGTATAGTTTTGCATCATAAATGGTCAGATAATCCAAATATGGAGCCACCCTCTTTTCATCGTGTGCAGTGTGGTGATAATAACAGTTTCGTTAGAAGGATAATTGGAAGGCCAATGTGGCGGAGGTTAATGCTCAAACAACAGATGCGCTGCAATAGGTCACTCCCCCCGCACTTAACTGATGGCAACCGCGGATTCTGTTTTGTGTAAATGTTTGATGTGCATCGGTCTGGCATCATCTGGCTTTTGCAGAGATAATTCAATGATGTCAGAGCCTCGAAATCCTCTTTTCGATTTGTTTAATAAATCGTGATCTGTTTTTTTTTTTTTTTTGAAGCACTCTCCCATCCTAAATCAGCTGAAACATAGGTGCTCTCCATTTACGTTGCGATCGGCGATGTTTCGACAAAATCTCCTGAACTAGGAAGCGATATGCCAAGAGAATATTTTATGAAGCCCGAATCAATGCTTTTTACACTACAATAGTCTGCTGAGTGAGTACAGACCGAAGTCAATGGATAGACCGGACTTTGGAACCATCAAATTGGGGTTCTTGTAGCTGCGACAAAACGGACGTCGTTGATTTTCGACCCAAGACTGCTAGCTTGGTTGACAAGAACAATGAATGCTTCAAATGTATCTTTTAAATAAAAGACTCATGCGCCTAATTGAAAAAGGTCCCTTCAAAGGACCTTTGCTGAAAGCTTTGACAAACAGAAATACCTTGAAAACTGAAAAAAGTGCAGCTAGTGAAGTCTTAAGACTTACCAAACCTGATGTAAGGCTTTTACACGTATTTTGGGTCCTCACTTGTATGACCAGTGTCGTCATATAGCTGCCACCTGCTCAGAATATGACAGAGCAAAAGTACACTGCGTGAATGTCAAGTTCGAGAAAAGAATAAGTCATCCTAAAATGGCACTGACTCCCAAATCATCCCATTTAGAGGAGGCGTAACTTTTCTCAAACAAACACTCAAGTCCTGGATCAAAGAAGGTGCTAAAATAGGTATATTTGGTCGCATTGCGTGTGTATTTATCTGCAACTTTATTCAGCATAGCTGTCGAGTATTTCCCTTTCAAACTCTTAAAAGTTTACGGAACAAACATGTACATTTTTTCGACACACAAAGGGAAATAAAGCGTTTTAAAGTAGGGACGTCCTAGCTTTGACAGTGGATAGGTGCCCTCTTGTTGAACGTCCTCTGTTGCGTTGTCCCATTACACCGGAATCGAAGACTCTTCGGGCCGGAGCTGTGGTGTCCATCCACTCTACATGACCTAGCCATCTTAAGCGTTGGATCCGAAGACGCTTAACTAGGGGCTTGCCGCTGTAAATGGTTCATAGTTCCTCCAGACGCCATCAACGGGATCAAAGATCGCACGCAGAACTTTTCTCTCAAAATGGCCAAGAGCTTCTTCATCCCCTTTCAATAGCGCCCATCGTTCACTGCGCCATAGATCAGGACAGGGGTGATCAGTGTGTCATATAGAGTCAGCTTGGTGTTTCGAGAGATGGCTCTGTTACTCAATGGCCTCTTGAGCCCGAAGAAACAGCTATTGGCAAGAGTAATTCTGCGCTTGATCTCGGTACTGGTGTTATTGTCCCTGTTTAGACAAAGTCCTTGACTACCTCAAAGTTTCCGCTGCCCAATATGACGCTATGTCAGAGACGTCGATATGAGCGACCAATGCATGGTGAAAAAACCACTCCTTGGTGTGGATTTCCGGCTGGCAGAACGGCATCATCGGTGCATATTTCTTTGAAAACGACGGTAGCCAGCTGATCTTAACGGCGATGGCGAACACAAAAGGTCGATGATTACCAACTTATTTTGGCCTGAATTGGATGATATATATATATACGGTGCAACGCCCCACGTAACGGAAATTCTGCACCAGCGATTCGTGGGAATGGTCATCTCATGTGTAAGTCATTTCAACCGGCCACCGAGATCGCGCGAATTGACCCCGTTGGACTTTTTCTTGTCGGGTTTCCTCAAGTCGCAGGTCAATGCGAATCAGCGACCAACAACAGCTGCCCTCAAAGGCAACATAATCGATGCCATCAACTGCAGTCTGATTTATGCGCCAGAGTCATGGAAAATTGGACATTTCGGACGCGCGCTACCCAAAGATGCCTGAACGATGATATATTTCATGCATAATGACATCGATACGCCTTCCAAATGAATAAAAAATGTCGCGATACCTCGCACACATTTTGTGGCGCTTGATGAAAAACCCTTTTGTATATACGGTTCACAACAGCCAAAAGCTATAGAATTGGTTCAGGAACCTATCGAATTGTCGGATTACGAAAACCACATGTCTTCCTGTCCAGGAAATTGTGGACAACACTGATAAGAAGAAAAATGTGACAACTGAAAGTAGAAATGGAGCACAACACCCTGTTTTCATTATTGAACAATACATCAAAGTTCGGTCGTTATAGAGTCATAATTTCGCCAACTGTGAAGAGATTAACAGAAACTGGAGACGCTAAGCACACTCATCGTCCCAGAACACGCCGTTCACACCGGCGGATTTTCAGCTGAAGGCATCATTTCCTTTTTCGAAAATGAGACTGGTCAAGCAGTCACAGTTACTGGTGCTGGATATATATAGTGTGATTTGCATTTTCCACCAAATCAGAGAGATTTGGCAATTTTGGGACGCACTAGTGGACCACGAGTGAGCGTGTATTTCTCAACAAATTGATATTAATTTCATCAAATATAACTGCAATCCGAAACAAAGAGGAATCAACCATGTGCTGCATCGAACCTGTACACATTCCCCTTTAAAATCACTCGGTTGAGATGATTTCTGTGCAATACAGAAGCATTCATAATTGCCACCGCAGACACATAACTTCGACAGCTTTCGTTAAATGCACCCCAATTGTTTGGCTTCATTCGCGGCATGCAGCGCACACGGACTGCCATCACGTTAAGCGGGTACCGCCAAATGCCATGCTTATCGCCGTAGGTCATTTTGCAAAATTAATTACGCTCCCTATCGACCACAAAACCCGTTCTGCGCTTGAGTGTGTCCCGACGGACAATCGCCAGCACGATTGCAACCAAATTAGATTCCATTCGAAGGCCATTCTGTTGTGGGAGGTAATAGCCCATTTGCGTGCGTCAGTTCTAATCCCCGCAGCGGGAGTAATAACAATTTTGGTTGTTATGTAAAATGCATAGAAAGTCTATAAGGTCGGTAAACATCACTCTGTGGGGAGTCAATTTTATGGTTGACTGATTTTTGACAGATGACCATGCATCGCTGGCGACTACCTGCCCAAACTGGACGGTGCAACAAGTAGCGAGATTTATATTGTTATTGCAATTATTATAATTGACCGTGTGCGGGTGAGATATGGCGGATATGGAGCCGCATTGTCGGGGCGGTCAGGCGACCGGTCCAAATAGTCCGTCCCATGGGCGATTTAATTAAGGCGTCCTTTGTTGGGCCACAAATGGGGTACAATGAATGTAATTAACTGGCGATTTTATTAAACTGTGGTCGGGCATTTTTGCACTGGTGCAAGTTATACAATTAATTTCCAAAAATATTCACTTTTGAAATCCAAGAATTTGCTTGACGATTCTTCGCGGTTCTAACTATCTGGTGCTCACACCTTGGCTTTGTTTGACTGGCTCTGGGTGAGTAGGTGTCGTTCCTTGGCATAATTTTTCGTAGCGTGAGATGCGATCGCTGAACCGGTGAAGATATTATATGAGTTGATCGTGGCTTGCAACTCACTTCTGTTCGTCCATGACTCGATACGGAGAGTCCACTCTTGAGTCAGTTTTCGTGTGAAAACTATCGTAATGGTGTGTAAGTCTGGAGATGTCAAGATAGTGTCGAGCGTGGGATGTGCTCTCCGACATGTCAAAATACTCATGGCAACTCATGACTCGATACGGAGAGTCCACTCTTGAGTCAGTTTTCGTGTGAAAACTTTCGTAATTGTGTGTAAGTCTGGAGATGTCAAGATAGTGTCGAGCGTGCTCTCCGACATGTCAAAATACTCATGGCATCCGTCTTAGCTCTTATCTTTGTTGCCTTGCGCGCATGTTGAATCTTGTCTCAGGGCAGTTGTAATCAGCAAGTGCGGTCGTAGCGGTGAGTCGGTACTACAGACACATGCCAAGAGTCGTGCGTGAACTGTCAAAAATACAACGCCGAAAAACCAAACAGCTCGACTCACCGTCCACACACTGAGATTAGGTTCCGTGTTGATACATCCTGTTCACGTTGGCCTCGTTGGACAAGGCCCATTAGGATAGTGCTGTGGCGTAAAAACGATTGTTTCCAAATTGAAATTCAAATTGAATTGCTATTACTGAACATTGTGGTATCCAGCCCCGGCTTGTCGGATATAATCTTATTCTCCCCAACTTCAGTCAGTAGAACCTAAGGATCTCAAAGCCCGTTCTTATGGAGGGAGGTGGACTTATCGACCGCTCTCCCGCATCGGCTGCAGCACATGTACTCTCCAGAGCCCGTCCCGCGGTATGGTGTGCATAACTCTGAGTCCACAAAGTCCCTTGGATAAGTTGACAACCATTATCTGCAGGCCATGACGTACCTAAAGTCTGATGTGCTTAGACGCCCAAATCTACAGGCCATGATGCAGGCCATGCTTAAACGCCCAAATCACTCACGAAGTAAAAGTTATTGCGAATTGAACCGCCCATACGAAGTACGCTTGCTCGAAATACTCTTCACAGGCCAAGCACCATGAAATGAACGGTTGAAAAGTAAGCGCATACCATTTCATTGCCTTTTCATTAAAAGTGAAACTGAAACCACAAAAGTGAAGCTGAACTCACTTGCTTACGCTGGTCTTGAAAGCGACGCTCCGCATAAGCAATGATCGATGGTGGCAGCCGGGCACAATCTCGTTGTGGATGGTTGAACGGCTGTAGGTCTCGACACTTAATATTTCAGGCGGCTGATCGGTTCGTTGCCACCATTAACCAAGTTTGAGATGTTAACATGTTTGTCGCGATCAGCAGTTGATTTGGGGGTACTCAGTGTGGGTTTAGGTTCCCCTTGTGAAGTCCTGGATTTCTTTTTTTTTGTTCTGCATTGGAAATCAAATTTTTCCGGGATTCATTCATTTCACATTTTTCACGTCGTCCTCAAGGTCATGGGAGGCATTCTCCTGCCTTGGACGGTTTATTCACATCGCCGCCTATCGTATGTCAGTCACACTTTCCCTTAACGTGACTGGAAATTTCAGCGTGATAGCCATCGCCGCGCTGTTTGCCGTCGAAGAGAGATAAATACTCAGGAATACAGCCCCACATTCGAACATTAATCGATTGGAGTCAGTTTCAATCAGTGCCACTGGGTCGCGATTGCTTTTGGGGAGGACTTCAATCCTTGGGCAATTCATAAGCACACACAGCGACTTCCCCGTTCGCTGCGAATAAATAAATCCGAACGCCCCGCGAGCAGCACAAGCACACATGCCATACATCCTATATGCGGAATTGATTTGGTAATTCATACGCACAAAAGCCAAACGCGAAGCACCAGCCACTGGCTGCGACATTAACTCGGGCGAACATCGCGTGCGTGGAGTTAATTTCTATATAATCCTGGGAATAATTCAACGCTACTAAACGAAGCATCAATTATTCAACGAGGAGCTCCACAGAGTTCCGCCAAGAGCGTAGTTCTTTCGGATTGGTTTTGGCATTCATTAGAAGATACAACACAGCTTTGGGATTGAGTTGTTTGCGCGTTTACGTAGACACATTGACTGCCACGCATATGGCACCGTGTGAACTTGAAATAGAGCCAATTCGTGAACGGTGCACATTTGGTCGAGAGCAGTGCTTGCCTTAAGGAGTTACGAGGTGTTTTAGTGCCCTCGCGTGGTGCGGGCTGAGAGTGCACTTCGGATTACTTTGCGCCTCGTTTGTCGGTGTCAGTCAATCAATTAGAATGTAAAGAGATCCGGCGAGTGGCACAGAATGGGACGGAGGGAGCTCCGCAAAGTTAACCAAGCAGTCTGTGCCACCAAGAGGGGACTTAAACAGGCCGCAGGCAAATAAGTACCGCCCTCCCGTTTGGTGTTCTCCAAGGCATCACAGATTCGTGAAAGCTCTATGGAGGCGTCGACATGACTAGCCAGATTCAGACTGCAGGAAGTCATGCAATAATGGTTACGTCACCGCATCAGATTTGCACAACATCGCAGTCGACAGCGGCACTTCCAGCCGAAATGGAGGCGAAAAACTGAAACATGCTCCATCTGCATGATGCCTGTTTATAGCCGACAATGAGCTTGAATCTGTGCCTAACCACGACCAAATCCGGCGACCATGTGGAACGCATACAATGCTCAGGTCGAGATTTTTTACATCACACTTCACAGTCGTTTGGAGGCGGGTGGATGGACGCAGCTGTGATTGCTTGCTGCACTCAGAGCATTTGTTTTCAATTTCACACTCGAATGCTGGTCATGCCTGCCTGGACTGCAATGCCTCCTGTCTGTCAAGATGTTTCTTCAATTTGAAGTCGAGGTTAAGTGGAACTGGTCAACTGACTGACTGACGAATGACGGTTGTCGGTTGTCGGTTGTCGGCTGTCAGTTGTCGGTTGCCTGCTTGGGATAATTATTAGTTCCGCTGCAGCCAAGTACACGCAGTCCAACTGCTGAGCTTGATAATTGCGAGTGGGATGAGGCGCGCGTTTGTTATCTCAGTGTTTATTATTTCCTTTCTGCGGTGGCGATGCTGAATAGAAGCGAGTCGAGCTCTTAGGGAGGGGAGGGTTCATTGTCATCGGGCCGTATGATTAAAGCGAAGCAAACGACAGCGGCTGCAAGTAATCACGAGTTGATTTGTGTGGTAGTTAACAGATGACCGGAATGGCTGTGTGTTATTAGTTGGTAGGGATCACGCTTGAGAGGACGTTGCCAATCGGGGCGGATGATGTGCCGGTTCATCAAGAACTTGAGAATTTTCTATTTTAGACAGTTTCCCTTGGTTTGTTTATTGGAAAAATATTTCATGCGACAATGAAGTCAAGTTTGGTCTTGTGGGTGTGTGCACTGGTCCGCTTCGATGATTTCTAATTCATATCGCATTCGAATCCGAACGCGAATTAAACTGCCGACTTATGAGCCGTTGATGAGAATGGAATTTTATGCCATCGCTCGAATTGGCGTTGATTCTTTTTGGTGCGGAACGGCCCCCTTTGGTGTACTTAAGGGTCTTCTAGTGATGACATGGTCTAAATGTTTGAACCATCAATCGTTTGTGGGTAGATCCGATGGCGTAGGAGGTAGAGAGACAGAGTGAGAGAGAGAGAGGGGGGATAGAGAGAGAGAAAGATATCCATCAGTTGCGCCGTGCAACGATAACCATGGCACCACGCTCCAACTCGAAACCGATGCTCTCGCGCTCTGCCACCTTCCAAAAGAAGTGGCGATTACCCATTCAGAATGCAGCATCGATCACTCAACCGTGTCCATTTTTCCAGGAAGTCATGACAAATCCTGAAAACTGTTCTGGTCCGTATCCTACAATCATAGCTCAACTCTTGCGGTCAGCAAATCAAATTAATGACTTCTTGCAACCAGCTGCTACTGACTGCAACTCCGCCTACACGATTCCAACTGAGTACCGTCCGTGGATCGTGGTGAAAATTTCCCGCCCCTTTGATTAGCAGCAAAGATTCCCAAGCGCAACGGCGCAATTGGCTTCCCTTTCAATAAGGGCTGAGTTCAAGCCAAACAGATCACTTTCGTCACTGAAGCACCATCAGAGTACAACCGCCGCGACCCCACCATTGTTCATCGTTCACTCTGCGAACAGCAATTCTAGGTGTAATTTCCTTCTCCTCAGTCACGACAACTTTCAAATTACCACGTTAACAATTGAACACGGTTTCGCTGGGGTTAGCCGGTATCATCATCCTCATCATCTGCAAGCCAGGTGGATGCACCGTCGCTCGATGCAGCGATTCTCGTGCAATGTACCCGGCGCTGTTCATTTCAACATGTTGCATCTTTAATTAAAGAGACAACACAAGCTAGTTGCAAACTGCGCATGGAAAGTTTTCCCTTTTTGTAACTTTTCCGAATTTCGATTTTCTTGCTTTCTTGCCGTGTGTTCTTTTGTTTCTAACCGGCGGTACGGCGGCTGCGGAGTACGCGAATACGTTGTCAATGAGGTCGTGCTTTGGGAACGCTCATGTTCAGCGGAATTCGCGTTCGTTTCACCTCGAAGTTGCGATGCTGACGCTGCGAAATAAAAGCCAACGACGTATTATTGTCTTCCATCAAGCGGAGGTACTTGACAACGTGTGAAAACCCTCACTTTGAGGCATGGCCACACAGAGCGGCGATAATGCAACACGTGCAAACTGCTGAACACGAATTTATGGGGTTCAAATGACCCCAGGCAGGACTACGGATGGGGAAATGGCCAACCAGATGATATCCAGCATTTTCTGATCTCACAATCCATCAAGACCGCCTTCACAACGAATGACGCTTCACATTCACTCGATTTTTCCTGGAATACGACGACGTTCACATGTCACGCCCCCAGTACACAGTTCCGTGCGAGGAGGGGGATCAATTTTAAAAACACACACACACACATTTTAGGACTATGCCATTAGGCGAAATGAAAGGACACCTCAACCAAGGGAAAATCTCAAGCACACTCGGCCCCGGCAGGCCTTGGGAAATGATTTAAAGGACGACCAGCTTATTGGATCCTCCGCATCAAATATGTACATACACGTGTACACGTATAGTCAGTCCACAAGGACGCGCTACTATCGAGAGCTCATTCAAAGGACGACAGCGCTGGGGTACAAGGCAGTGTACCAAATCGGCAGCTGCACTACCGGGAAATAAAGCTTAATACTCCTGACATACGCGCGAATTTATTTTCATTGAACGCAAAGTGGAAGGACACTTGGTGGGTGGGGCGGGCGGCGAATGCGCGTCCTGACTTTATGGGTAAACAAAGTCGCGGAGTTTTGTGTTTTTATTAAAATCGAATCGTGCGTGCCGCATCTGACTGGATGGGGTTTAGACGCCTGTCGAGCAGGTGTTTTAATATCGAGGATTTTGGTTTGTTTGCTGTGGGTTAAGTGTTGGCATTTGTGGCCACCGGCTTTGCTTCTAATTTGCCAGCGATCTGGCCCTGTGCCTGTGGGATCACGAAATCGATTCTCATTATGTAAAGGGGTGTGCACTCCGCCGTGTAACTGGCTACACATGCCGCGAATGCACAAGAGGTGAGTGCGCATTTTTGAGCAACACTGAAGGGGGCTTGAATTTAATTTTCACTGAGCTTTGAGTTGACGGCCGGGGGCTTAAGCGGCATTAGGGGGCTGTCAATGGAAATTACAGTTTCGAAATTTACGCGCTCGGAGGTTGATAGCTTAATTTTATGCAGGCAAACGTGCCACCATTAGAATTGATTACCTTGGCAGTTTCAATTGCTGTGGTGAGCTAGGGCGCGGTGAGGCGGGGGATAGTTTATTTGCAATGTTGTAATGATAAGTGCACCCTCGTGGCGCAGTGCTTTGTTTTCATTTTAACCTTAAACCTTGTTTATCGATGAAACCGTGGAGGATGTTAAGGACAAGTTAAGCACGGGGATTGAGATCTAATTAATGGCTTGCTGTGCGGTGGCACTTCTTTGATATTTGTGCGTGTGTGTGCACGAATGAATGTATCCACATGACTTATCTGTCACAAACATGGGATGCAGCATGTTTGTCCACGAAAGATATTTTGTTAAACATAGTTTTTTGTGACTGATGGTAGGTGGGGGAGACGCGGGTTGATTTGTTATAAGGCGATGGTATCACGTGTAGTTTGTGTGCGGTCTTCTTCAGGAGCACATCAATGTGTTGCAACTATTTGACGGATTGCACACTCTTTGGTAAGTAATTCCCAATCCACTGTTACTTACGTTCCTGTCGGTCCTCTGATGTCATTGTGGAAGACGTCGACGAACCTTGTAGAAATAGTGGTCATCTCCAAGTGACCAGCAGCACTAAACTGACATTGTCACTGCCAAGCACTTGCTGCCGAACTATAAATTAAAAATCATCACCTCGACTTCGTACCGCGACGATTGCCTTGTCAACGTCCAATTCAGCTCTGCCAGCAGTTGATTCGTTCCTAATTGAGTACGAAATGTCAAAACCATGTTCGCGGTTTCAGAAGTCGAAGTAAAGCTGACTGGCCACAAAATATTGACTACTCCAGTCTTTTGGTGACCACGCATGAAGTATTTCCAAAGCGTATGATGAAGTCCTCCATCGCGTCGTGTTCTGCCAAAATAAGTCGGACGTCGGGGGTTCAAAGGTGATTAGGGGTTGTAGAGCGCATGGTGTTTGTGTCTCCTGCTCGGCCTTGTCTTCGACTCCGTGACAGTCGGTCAACGGAACAACGGATCCAGTGTTTTAGGGCGACACTCACAGGTCGAGAAGGACCTTTACTATGCTGTTTGCATACTTGCGGCGATAGCTGGAGAGGCGTCTTGGTTAGGGAACACGAAAGAGTAAACCTGAAGAACATCTGCCGAACTATAAGAGGTGATTTTTTTGATTTAATTGTCCCATCGTTTGGTGAAAATCGTTCCATGATGAAATGCCAACTAACTTGTGATTCGTGACATAAGTCGAAGCTGAACGACTTATGTCACGAATCACGTGTGAACCTTCAAATATATACCAATAGAGAACCAAACAGCAAAAGCAAAAATCACAAATTAAAATAGTGGAACTGGAATTGACTACTGAACACCAGTGGAAGTAGCGAAAGCGGAAGTATCGTGGATGTAAGTACTGCGGATAAGCAACGTGACCCAAACCACAGCGTTGTCCATAAATTCAATTGGGCAAACCACAGTCCGCATTGTGCTGAATTGTGCGGAAAACACTACACTCTTTCAGATAAACTGAAGACCTAAAACCTCTAGATCGTTTGAAGAGCCGACACTACTTCGATTGTGCGCAGCGAAAGTTATGCCATGCCAAAGTAAGCAAACTTCTTGCTTAGTCTCTCTGAATTGTGTTAGTTTCTGCCTCCCTAATTCAACCCACACAAACATCACTCCCTTCAACCTGAATAACAGCAACTAATTGAACAGACTAAAAGGAGAACATTCCTGGTCTTCAGCAAGGGCCTGACAGCTAGACCCCACCGCGAGCAGACCGTCACCACTTGGTGCCATCACATACCAACTCACACCAGTGTAATTGTCAGATTGTAATTTTTTGATAAAAGGATATCGTTAACCGAAAAAAAATAAAATGAAATCAAAACGAATGGGAAGAGGGATGAACGCAGAGACAGCTGCGGATGATATTGGCGTACTCCACTCCCACTCGGCCGGGACTAGATGCATGGGAATGGAGTGGCAAGCACCCATCCGCCACGCTCAAAAGCAATTAACTGATAAGGAATTTAAAGCGATCATAAAAGTGTCATTTGATCGGATCATCACTCGGGTTATTTTCATGTTTTGCCAAGCTCCGCAGGAAAACATCGACGAATTCGGGGTCTGCTGATATTGACCACTCACAGGAGGCGCGCTGTAACGATGTTTTTTTTTATAGTTTAACATTTTATGGGAAAGTAAATGGAAAAGTCGTACCGGAGGTGCTGATAACAAGGCATAAGGCACAACGGGGAAACAGAAGAGGTGCCAGGACCGTGAATGACAGCCGGCATTACCAATTCCCGCAGGTGGGATTATGTCTCCTGTGCGTGCACTTTTGTAAGCGGCCAATCGGGCTTATGCCAATTATCAATATTTCCTTCAACCTTCTCCGGAAGCCGGGGGTGCGAGGAAATTGTTTAATTGTTTGATTCCCATGGAGGGCTGGAAAGTTTTCCAGCGCTGTGCAATTTACATTTATGCGCTCATATTCTTTTTCAATTATGCGAATCGACGGTGACAACGGATGGGATGGTGCTCGACGGCAAAGTGCCCGGCAATAACCACTCATTCACTTTACGCGGGTGTTAATTCTGCAATGAACTAGATGGAGTTCCTGTTAATTGGCAGTTATCTTGATTGGCACTGGTTGGTTAGTTTGCTGTTTTATTTTTTTCGTTTGTTTTATGCCACTCTTGTTGTTTGCGAGTAGACAGAGCAGATTTCAGGTTTATTGTGTTTTAAATTGGCAATCACTTGATGCCCTTTGTTGAAGCACATTAATTTAATGCTGGTAATGCTGGTGACGAACAGCAGGCTAGTGATGCAATGTGTGGCAATGAACATACGCGGGCTGTTGAAGGTTAATTTCGACGTCTGACTAAGGGGGGTGAGCACAATTGTGCAACTATTTTTTTTTTGACTTTGATTGACTGTGCAGGTGATGACGTTCGCTGTCTGTGTCGATGGTGCATATGTCAATGGCTTGTCCATGTCAAGGCTGGACACCGTACTTGGGCCGTCATCTCCTCACCGTACACAGAACGTGATTATTAAATATTGAGAGACCGCATCTCACGTCTCTGCATATTGTGGCGTAAATCATCATGTCCGTAAAGAGCGCAATCCCATATCAAATCATTTGAATATCTGGTGGTATATTAACGACTGAATGTCGCAGTTAAGTGCAGGTTAAGTGCAGTTGGTTAGTCCCCGGTTCGAGTCCCAGTGAAAGCAAAGTTAATACGATTTTCTCTACTAAATCGACCAACCTAACGTCGATGGGTAATTTTCGATATATATTGCAAGGAAATCCACACAAAAAACCATTTTTTGAGAACAGAATGTTTTTTGCAGAATTCGCTGAAGTTATAAAGTTAAAATGGATGCAAACAATAATTCTTCTTATCTGGAGCTACAATCCGGGGTGGACCTGCACCTAAGCCAACAATCCCCATCAATTAGCGCGATCCCTGGTCAGCTCAACTTGAGAGCCGAAATAGAGGCTCCCAAGTACGAGTCATGAGAAAGTATATACTGCGCTTGGCCCTCACTCTCCACCAGACCCATTTTAGCCGCTTCTGTCTCAATGCACGATCTTCTCCAGGAGTTGTTGAATGAGTTGTATGACAGTTGACTTGTATAAATCCTTTCTTAATATTGGCATTTGTGAGTTCCATTCCGACCTTAATGGAGCAGCGATAATTCTCCATTGTCATCCAACACCACCTAATCAGTTTGGCAGGAATTTCAAAAACTGCACTGTATAGCTCGGCTCGATGTACGCTGTCAGATGCAGCCTTGAAATCCAATATCTGTGGTGGATGTCGATTTAAATTTCTTGGATCTAGTATCTGCTGTTTTTAGATGCAAAAAGTGGATCGATGTTCACTGAATTTGCAGACCACCACTTTCGACTTCCGGTTGAAAATCTTCGCCATTGAGAGAGACGAGAAAATCGGCGAGAAATCTTCACCACTTTCCATAATTTTCCAAAATAAAATTCAAAAAGTGAGAGAGTGAAAAAAAGTTGAGAAAACTGAAATATCCCGACTTTGGCTTCCCTAATCCCGTACTACTATTGATATTATTAAATCTTATTATCTCCATTCATCTTATTTCAATTCAACATCAACAGCACTAACTAATCAAGAAACATCTTATTGAAGAAATGCATACTAATCGTATTGGGTCCATAATTCGTGCGGTTTGCTAAGAGATGGCGTAACTTGTATTATTCCATTGGAACATGCGTTGGAAAGCTACTGTCATTGTACGTCATTTCAGTATATGTCATTCATTTCAAGCGTAAACAACAATAATGTTTTTTCATTCAAATATGTCGATATTTGTGCCTGAAAAAGTGTTTTTGCGGGGAGTTCTTCTTCTTTACTTTCATATGAAGAAAACTGCTGCCGAAAGTCATCGTATCTTGGTGGAAGTTTATGGTGAACATGCGCTAGCCAATAGTGGCTTGCACGATTTAGAAGGTTTGGCCAACCAGCCAAATCAACGGCAAAGCGGAACATCCATGGAGCGAAGGTAATGCTCTGTATTTGGTGGGATCGGAAGGATGTGCTGTATTATGAGCTGTTAAAACCGAGTGAAACCATCAATGGACAACGCTACCGAACACAATTAATCCATTTGAAGAGAGCGGTAGCCGAAAAAGGCCCGTAATATGCGACCAGACACGAGGCAATCATTTTCCATCACGAAAACGCTCGGCCCCACGTTGCTATTCCGGTCAAGAACTATTTGGAAAACAGTATATGGGAAGTTTTACCCCACCAGCCTTATAGCCCAGACCTTGCCCCTTCTGACTACCTTTTGTTCCGGACGATGCAGAACGCCCTCACTGAAATACGGTTCATATCAGAGCAGAATATCAAAAATTGGCCTGACTCATCCTTGGCTGGCAAGCCGGCGCAGTTCTTTTGGGGTGGGATCCACAAATTGCCAAAAAGATGGGAAAAGTCATAGCTTCAGATATGCAATACTATACGTACGTGTTTTTCTTAAATAAACCGCACTTAGACGCAATAATTAACAAAATGTGTGCTCAGACTGAGAAAATCCGATGGCTATGAATACGAAAGATGTAAAGCTCTATTTAAAATAAAAAAAGCATGGAATTTTAAGATTTCGATACAAACGAAAAATCGCCAATAGCTCAAAAGCTCGCCAAATGAAATCGCCAGTTTGGCGATGAATCGCCACAGTTGTCAACCCTGGTTGTAGCTGTTCCACAGTATGAACATGTGGAGGGCTTGGACATTATATAAGTTCAATAAAGTTCAACTCATTATACCAATGCTTGAGTTAAGTCGAAGATAATTGCCTTAGATCGTACTCTATACTCAACACCATGCCGCTCTGGTAACTAATAAGGACTTTTATCTTCAAAGGAAGAGTTGGCTTTGCAACCCCCCCCTACACCTTAGGCCCGTGCTGTGTCTTGAACCCGGACACTTAAGGGTACTAACGATCCCTTGTGCGCGCGCAAATTATGAAAAGAAAACCTGGTAACTCCAGCGCCGAGTTTCAACCCTTATCTGACGCCAAATCGAGTTTGTGTGTGGTATTCATTATGGTGTGCCTTGCCTTGCTGGTAACACTTTAATGTTTTCGCTGTGAAGAGGTTAAGTTTGGTCGTTGAAATTTGAACATTACAGGACGAGGCTATCAGCGAAAAAAAGGCGTAACCCACAAAATCTTAAAACTATCAAAATAACAATTTTTGGGGTCCTCAGGGCTGTCTACGATGGGCATAATTAGATTAAATTTTTCTGGGTTACGCCACTTTTGCCACGAAAACCGGGGTACTGCTGGTAAAATTATAAAAATTGTGTTTCATTTAAAAGTTATGAAAGTGGTCGAAACACGATATAAAGTCTGACAAATATTTTTATCCAAGAGAGATAACATACAATGTCTTGAGCAGACATGTTTTTGAGCCCTTAGCGATGTGCGGTACATGCCATTTAATAAACTGTTAAAAAAACGGTTCAAAACACATTCACGTCCCCTTTTTATTACTGCAACATAGAATTGCAGCGATACAATTCACAAATCGGTTGCACTTGACGACGCCGACTCCTACTGCAACAATCAAAAATAAAATCCGCACCTGAAATGCGAAGAAAAAAATATAAAAAAAAAACGCTCTGAATATGAAGTACAAATGTACTACTCCGCCAGAGTTCTGGAATCTTTTACCTTAATTGCCCCTGCAGCTAGTCAAATGAAAAAAAAACAAACACAGCGCTGCCTTTCTCCTCGACGCCATGCATAACGGCAAATGAGTTCCTTTGAAAAAAGGAAATAATCTTAAGCTTCCCACTGCGCACAGGGAAACAATTAAGAAATTCAAAAAGAAAAAATTGAGTAGTGACAAGGAAGCTGTAGAAGCAGCAAAAACAACGAGCGACACAAATAAGGCACAAAAGCCACCTCCACGAATGACGGGGCAATAAAAAATACATAAAAACAATTTACCGAAGCTAGGAGTGCCTTCACATGCCCCAGAGGAGAGTTTTATTTCGCCGACGCAGAACAGTGACAGGTAAGGATATCACCGGGAAGCGCTAATCATCAGGAAAGTATTCTCATTTAAGTCATTCAAATGAAATTGAAAGAAATTTCCTGACAAGGATATTAAAAATGGGCAGGAAGGACACAATTTGCGCTTTATTCTTCAAGCGACTGTCATATGAATTGGTCGTCGGTACTTGAAGCTATTCGCACCTATCAGGTGTTGACAGTTGTGCACATTTGACCGAAACTCATTTAAAATTGCATTCCTTTGATGGTCATTCGAGTAATTGAGAGTGAGTGAAAGAAGTGGAACTGCTGACTGGCACTTCAGTCAAGCATTCGTCAAGAAATGATTTTTGTGTAATAAGCCGTTGAAGTTTACGGGGGAGAGTCGTCGAAAGGGGAGTCGAGTGCTTATGTAAGCAATCTCCGCTGACGGTTGATTGGGCACGGAAAGCGATGTCACAGGGCTCTGCGTTTTTGCCAACCAGCACATTTTTATGTATTTTTTTGGAGTGTCTGGTGGATTAAATGCTACGCGTCATCACTAGCATTTGTATATTTTGAAAGAATTTTTTAATATTCCCCTCTCCCAGAAATGAAACAGTTTCACAATTTCTGCACAAAAAGGAAGATACCCAACTTCCCCCTTCGCCGTCTTAACAATCAACCGCCCGCTGTCTAGCTACTAGCGCCAAGCACCTAGGATTAAGATCACAAACTCAACTGAAAGTTAGTCGTAGACTAGCCAGCAAAACTTTTCACGCCTGCAAAGCTGTTCACATCTGCGATAGACCTTTGATAAAAAGCTGCTCTATACGGCGGTGCCCCATTGTAGCATATGGGTCAGTATGACGCCCGTATTAGTCCTTAGGAAAAAAAATCTTCAATGTCTAAAGATGAGCTTGCATATACACCTTAGACGCTCTGACAGTAATGCAACATCTTCCACTTTTTGCCTTAGACATGTAAAAAAACTACATCACTCAGCGACATCAGGCTCTGAGAGTCTGGACATCAAAACCCTACGGTCGTCGCACCATAATATTTCTCACACCGAGAGATATCACACCGAGATGGCATAGAGGACAGATGTGCAGGATGCGGGTGTGTTCCCAGAATTCTCTAAAACCTTATTCTAATTCCCTTGTATTCTAGGCCTTTTTTGCGCGTCGTCAAGTGAAAATATCTTGCCAAGCAGAAGCTTACCATATGAGTTGATAGCCAAGTAGACATCAAAAGTGTTGCCAAATTTCGGCCTCCGTAGCCATCAAAACTATTGACCTCGGCCAAGCAGCCATCAAAACTATTGCCTCATGTACTTCATGTTCTCTCCCACTATACCCTCGGCCCGTGCTGTGTCTTGACCCCGGACATCAGTATTTACAATCAGTTGAGCAAGCGCAAAGTATAAAAATAAAACTTTCCTAAACGAAGAAAGCCGATCTGTGCAAGTGTCGTTAGCAGGCCGACTCAAAATGTCCATTCATGGAGACATCCCAGGAAACGAGAAGGACGACGACCTGGCTAGGCAGGCTCTCCATCAGTGCTCGCTTGCAGGGAATATGTGGATCCCACGACAAGCTGTCAAGGCTACGCACTTCCCTGAAATAGCGAACCTCGGATGGGCCAGACTTACCAGCTGTGCCACATCAAGAAAATGGTGGTCTGACTACTGCCGATCTAAAACAAACGATGTCCTTCTAGATTGGAGGCGTCCTGTGCGGGACACTGCTCGATAGGCGACCATGCCGTCAACCTACGTGGTACGCACCTTGACACAAGAAAGAGACACATTATGACATTGCGAGCGCTCGGTAGAGATTTTCGCTAGGGATATTAAAGACCATTCAGGCTGCTTGTTCTGCAGTCTTTCCGATACACCCAGAAATAGTCGACTGAGCAGTTTGTGTATACCGACATTCGGCCGTGGCGAATGACCGAATCGCGAAAGGACGAAGAGTACAGTGACGAAGTTGTGCATGTAAATGGTGGAACATCTCAAGACCCGAGCCTAAGCGGCGTTCGTTGCATCGAAAGCAACTGCAAGAGTCAAGTCAAATACGTGCCCACACAGCTTCAAACCACACTCAACCCAAAGTACAACACTTTAAAGTCTCGTCACGATGCCACAGCATGCACTCTTTAAATTGCGTCCGCTCGCAAGCAACGATGACAATGCCGCGAATTTAATTTCCACGCAGCGCGTCTTATAAAATATCAAAAAAAAAAAAAATAATAGAATGTCACTTTTCGCCATTGAATGCAAATCGAGTGGCTTCCGTACTAAGTGCAATCATAGAACATCCCCATCCCCCATCAGCGGACGAACCCGAGGACGTGCGCAAGTTACGATAATTCCGGTCTGAATAGAACCAACACCCACCAAAACAGATGCATTTTGGGATACCCCATGCGAGACGTGACAGGATAACGATCCCATCAAGCATCACTCCACGAACTTGCTGCCACAGCCTGAACCAACACAGACTGTGTCCCCCATACTGAAAGGCATTTAATCAATGTTAATTAGGTGATACATAGCTAATGGGTTGGGGGATCCTCTTATTCCATGACAAGGGCTGAAGCATTGTTTGATCGCACACTCGCTAATGCACATGCACGCCACTCGCCCAGGATAACATAAACAACTGCATCTCTGAATTCGGGAGCTTGATTAAGTGCATCACTTGCTGAGCGAGCGTATCGTGATGGGAGGGGGGACCGAGCACCAATTGAAGAGGTCGACGATAACCATAATAACATTGTTTGCCATGTTTGAACGTCTCGAAATGCATAAATTCAGGGACGGTCAATCGGATTCCGGAACGTCCTCGTATTAATCGCATCATTAAATACCGAGTGCAGGAGACTCTTCAAACACACTCAGCATGGATGACAAACACACTCGACTCGACACAAGGTGCTCACAGCATCCCATCGACAGCACACACGCACTCACACAAGTTTGACGAAAGGATGTGAAGGATGCGAAGGACGCCTTGGCACATAATGAAGATGTCGGCATAGACAACACGCAGTGACAATGCCAACGTCAATATGTGTTCACGTAGCTCCTCCTCTGTTGGCCTGGGGGTGAAAACTACACAATGGACGAGTTGCGAACACAGAGGAGAGGGATCCCTTCGCATGCTCAACTCCATCCTTGTCAATTGACACAGGGACTTCGGTTTCATGCGGGGAAAATAAAAAACAATTCAATAAACTCCATCACCAGCCCCACAACGCACGCTCTCTCGCAGGACAGCAACACAGTTCAGTCACACTGTCGATTTCTGGAAATGGTACTCGGCAGTGGCGTGCTATTTGGACACGTGCCAAAGTGCCACCTGAAGAGAGAAAGATGGCAAATTAAGATTGATACCTCAGACAGCACTAAAGTGCTCGACGATGGAGCACGAAAAAACGGTTTACCGTTGGCGATTTTGTCTTTAAAATCAATTAGGACGCCGCCGACGGAGCATCCAAATCAAGACCTCCTGTGCGATTTGTGCGGTAGCTTGTGGTTCACTTTCAGGGATTTTCTGCGTAAGTGCGTCCTAAATTGGCACGTCCTCTCCTGTGACGTGAATGAAGACGAGCACCATTGATTGGGATGACACTCACAATTGAGCGTAAGTGGGTGGTCGAACGTGTTCGGTGTGTGTTCAGGTGTTCGGGTGTTCGGGTGTTCGTCCCCCAACGCACACTCCTCGCATGTGCTAGGACTTAGACATTAAGGTGATTAGCTCGTGTAATTTATATTGTGATGGCCTGACGTGCATGTATGAATGTCGTTCTTGGCTGTGTGCCAGGCGTAAGGAAATGTTTCGTGTTTGGGATGGGATACGACGAAATTAGACGAGAACAGCAATCAGGTGGCAGGCATGCAAAATAGAAGCAAAACATGCCTTCCAGGAAGTTAATGCCGGCAGCTGATGAACCGAGATGTCGTGGATTACATGACGTGGTGGTCAAATTGGGCATGTCCTTACTTTCGAAGCTGGTTTGTGACAGCGCTAGGATATGGAGAATGTTTGCCGTATCTTCACTGAATGTTGCTTTTGATTGCACGGAGAGGTGGTGCACCGAGGCGTGTTTGATTATTTTCACAAGTTTGCTGCCGAGCCAGTGTCAAGTGATGTCTTCTTGTGAATATCATGCAAAACTCTAGAGCACTTGGAGAATGATTTTCGAGAACATTTTAAGCCGTCAGCATGGGCGGGTGGTATTGAAGGAATAGGACGAACACAAGGAGGTGACTGTGAAGCGCTTGTTGGCACTGAAGCAGAGGCTGATCAAAGGGTAAACACGGGAACAAAGTAGTGTACACCAACTAGATCAGTTCTCGCATGGCGTAAGAAGACTTAGTTTCGAGGATTGTTATACTTCGTGTAACACTGAAATAATATACTGTCTGGATGACGTTGTTTTTGATGATTCACTAACGCTTCGTATAACTCAGAGATGAAGTATGATAGAGATGCCCAACTTCTACCTCTCTTGGCCCTTAACATTTTCAGACAACCATTTTGTAAATTGTGATTTTTTAGCTATTATCTTTTTGGCAACACTGGTTTAAACAGCTGACGCACGTTTCGTGTTTTGTTTCACTGTCAAACATCTTCAGTTTGGTCTACAATTTCACCATGAATCGTCTTACAAACGAACAACGCTGGCAAATTATTGAATTTTATCACCAAAATGCGTCTGTTAAGAAAGTTAATCGTGCGCTTCTTCCATTTTATGGTCAGCTAATTTTTGGCTCGATGGGTACGTAAATAAGCAGAATTGTCGATTTTGGAGTGAATATCAGCCAGAAGCATTGCAAGAGCTACGCATCCAGAAAAAGTCACAGTTTGGTGCGGTTTATGGGCTGGTGGCATCATTGGACCGTACTTCTTCAAAGATGATGCGAATCGTAACGTAACTCTGAATGGTGAGCGCTACCGTGAGATAATATCCAACTTTTTTTTGCCAAAAATGCAAGAGCTTGACTTATATGACATGTGGTTTCAACAAGACGGTGCCACATGCCACACAGCACGCGCAACAATGGACTTATTGAGAGGCGAGTTCGGTGAACATTTTATTTCACGTTCGGAACCGGTCAATTGCCCGATTTAACGCCTTTAGACTATATTTTGTGGGGCTATGTTAAAGCTCATGTCTATACAAACAAGCCCGCTTCAGTTGACACATTGAAGCATTTATTCGTGAGATACCGGCCGAAATGTTGGAAAGAGTATGACAAAATTGGACTAAGCGGATGGACCATTTGAGGCACAGTCAAGGTCAACATTTGCATGAAATAATCTTCAAACATTAAATTATATGGACCGTACTATCGATTCAAATAAAGATTTCATGCTTTTTTCTGAATTTTATGTGTTTTTTTTTTGAAAAACTTTCCTATAGCTTTTAAAAAATCTATAGTGTGTATTATATAGTGTGCTAAAGCCGAATGAACCAATCAGAGAAAGGCATTAATGTTATTTCGTGAATAAATGTCGCAAATTCCTGAATTGCAGTCAAAAGGCCTCTGAAATCGGCGATGGACGAGGGGTCAATCAGCTGTGAAGTTGGGCATCTCTATAATACATCATTTCTGGTATAACTTATTGAACTGTCAAGTGACGAAGATTGAACAAACAAAACAATTTTCATTGTTGTTTGGAAGTTTTTTATAGATTTTTATTGAAATCGCATGCATCGAATCCTCTTTAACTTCCCACGAAAAGGGTAAACATATAATTAAATATTCTTAAACAATAATCTTGATAAATTGGATTTTGCATCCTAGTTTTATTAAGCGGTTTGGCTTATCAAATGAGGCGTCAGTACTATTCCTGGAATCGGTAAACCCAAGTAGCAAAGCTTCCATTTATCTTTCTCACGTTTGCGACGCATTGCACAGAAGCCAGCGATGACCATTCCATGGAAAATGAGACTGCAAGTAGAGATACTTCCAATAACCGTATGATCCGCTTAAAATTCAATAAAATAATAGGCATAAATAAGAGATAATTATTATTCTTGTGCATTTGTTTGGTAAATTCAAGTTGCTGCTCGGCGATCTCGTTTCTTTTCTCAAGATGCATACGCGTTATTCTTCGTTGCTGTGATTCAACATTTGAACAAATGATCTCCGACGATAACCCCTTTCAATCTATAATTTGAGGCATAGATAAGCACATAATGCCCGTGACCAGCCATTCACGGTAACCTGGACGCAAAGAAGTCTAACTAAAAAACATCGCACGATTTTGACTTCTCTTTTGGTTAATAAGACACGGTTGGCGGGTGGAGATGGGGAATTGTGTATGCAAACTGTTTCCCAATTTTGGCACCGCAGCTACAGTCTCGTGAGGTCCGTAGAAACTTCATCCCATCAGCGTTTTCGTCCCCCCGGTTAAAATCAGTTGGAAAATGCATGATCCACATTATAATTGGAAGTACTCATGGTCTTCGTTTACCTCGAAGGCGATTCCAACATAACGTTCAGTAGAATTCGGTTATAGCGACCACTCATGTGAGACGAATTTCCCGTCGTTACTAGCGGATGTCGCTATACGGGAATTAAAACAGGCGTTATTTATTATTGAATGGGAAACTAAACTTCAGCTGTTAACTTGGTCTACCTGTTATCTCGGTCTGTAAGCGAATTCTACTGTAATTCTCAATACGAAACGAAAACTTGGCTCTTCATCGCTTGCCTTGGATGCGTTGTCTTCAGGAGAAGTCCACTCATGTCACCCCCCTATCCATAGCAACTTTCATCTGATGCGAGAAAGTCAGTCATGGACACCCACAACCCGAATCGCACAATCAGCAGAAAAAATGCAAATCTATCTAATCACACGCACGACACATGCACGCGTTCATTTAGTTCCTCCGATGAAAGTGCCAACCGCAGGCGGAGTAGTTTCATTCCAAACCGACAAACTCAATAGCCGCAATACAGCAAAAGAAAGTTGACTGAAATCCAATCATATCTTCTCATTTCTTCGAAGTACATTATCTTCAGCGAAAGGATACCTCCATCCCAAGCCAGGCAGCCACAGCAACTACCCGAAGAAAACAGTTTTATGTTACAAATTGAATTAACCCCCGCACAAACAGCTACAGCGTGCTGCGGTTGCTGCTGCCACCAGTAGAAAGGTGCCACAGATCACAAATTCAATTTCATCTTCATTTTTCTTCACTTAACCACAACTGGCACCCGGACTTTGTCACTGAGCTCCAAGAAACCCAAGACTGCCGAGGAAGGTACTCCCAGCCAACCAGCCAACCCACCCACCCCCGGACTGCGAAAGTCAGAAATGACATATGGCGAGATGATATCTTCAGTGTCTTCTTCTGCGCTCTCGTCCGTGACACAATCTCGCAGACTGTGTGTGTGTGTGCGGCATGCGGCCGGCGTTAGTTTAAACGAATTGCATCCGATATCGAGCGGCGACAAAACCACCCCCAAACCAATAGATGGACGACTTTGCAATCCGTTCGATCTCAAACGACATTCACCAGTCCATCACAACTCAACAGACCAAACGTTCGACGCCATCGTTACCGCCATCGCCAGCGACCTCTTTAACCGGATGGAAGTCAAGACTGAAACAATGGAGACCAAATGTCAACACGAGGCAGCTGGACTGGGGACTGACCCCTGCTGCCTTGCTAATTAATGGCATCGCATGGACGTTGGAAGTAAAAAAAAAACACTCCGGCAGTATTGGACAGGAAAAGCAAACTGAACTCACCCACACGCTCCTACTGCTGATGTTTCTCCAGATGACGATACTGCTGCTGCTGCTGCCGGTCTTGATGATGATGACGACGATGATGGTGATGACGGCTAGACATGAACTCACTCAAACTAAGGTCTTTGGCGCAAGTAAACTCTAATTGGCTGCATTTGTATCTATAATGAGAAAATGAGACAATAAAAGATATTGTTTGAGATCTCTCCACTCTTTCGTTCGTTATTATTGTTTCGAGTGCACTTTGGCTGGAGTGGGTGGCACGGCTGTTGGTCATGCCCTTGGGGCTGAACTAATAATAATCGGTTTGACTTGCCGTCGCATTAATTCGAAAGTGGTCAAGGGTGTGTCGTTGGGGGAGGCGGGAAGAAAAAACCAATTAAATAAATTGCTACCAAAATGGAAGTCTGTCTCCTCGCAGGAGTGGTTCAATGCAAAGATTTTATTGTCTGATGGTGCGGAACCTCAAGTTTCTGCTGTTAAATGAGTTTTATCCTTCATTTGGACGTCTTACAAAAGTGAAGAGGAAATAATTGATTGGTATTTATTTTTTTCCTTCACTTTTTCAAAGTTCATAATTGGGTACATAAGCACTTACTGGGCAGTTAGCTGGCTTAACTACCACTCTGCGCTCTTCACAGAGGTCAATCAAGCTAGAAGGAAATTCAGTTAAAAATCGCTCTTTGATCTAAGGCGCCTATTTGGGAATAGAATCGAGTGAGAATTCCAATCCGGAGCTCTGAAAATGGCTTTAACTGAAAATACAAAAATACGCTGAACTCTATTTCGAGCCCCAATTCGAGCTTGCCCAGTGAATGTTATGTGAAACATCTAATGGCGCCCCTTTGGAGCGCATTCGACTCGTATGCCGTGACAGCAAGCGGCATGACGCTGTCACGCCATCATGACCCCTCTACCGCAAGGAAGTCGAGCCACCATACCCAGAGATGTGTCGTCCATGGGCTCTAAATGAGCTACACTAGTATGTTTCCACTTTATTCTGCTGTTCTTTAGTGACAACACTGTTTTGTGGCAATCTGACAATTTCTGCACGAAGTGCACTGACACAGCACATGTTATCGCCCCGACGCCTCCACTCCTCTACCTCAACGACCCATAAAGTGCCAGCATTTTAAATCCGCTTACTCGACAACCAGTCTAGACAATCGAAGTGAACGCGTAATTCATTCCCAGTGCAAAGAAAGCCTTCGTTGAAAATCGTGTCCTTGAACTGAGACATCAGAAATTCGTAACATCAACGTGATTCATTTCGAAAATGTGTCTGCACCTCTAACTGAAATAAATCGTTTTTCAATTTTCGGTTACTGCATGCACCTTGCGTCTGCACTCAACAACATCACACCAGCCTCTCAGGTTACTCAGAATCACTCAGAGTCATATTCAAACTTCATTTCGAGATGATTTACAGTGTCTGCGGCTGGTTATCGTTTTACAGGTGCACTATCAGTCACGTAACATGACTGTTAAGGAAATTACTTGCCGTACCTAACCCCATCTGGCTTGGCAAGGTGTGCAGTTACCGGTAATGTGCTAATCCATCCATGCCGACGGGCTTATTACCATAATACGTACCGCAACTGTGCTGTTAGGTGTTCCAGAGAAATGCTTTATTGCCGTCACTTGTTGAAGTCATTGACAGATAAATTCTCCATTTAACCACGGTGTGCTTCATTTCGCTAAACGACTACGTGTACGACTACTTGGGAGAAGAACAAACAAAAAATATATTGCAGCAAGTTAAGCGCCTAAATCACCCATGGTTACTGTGCCGGCGGCGGGGAGTTACAAACACCTTGAGCCAATTAAACAAAAAATTATAATATGATGGTGTAGGGGAGAGTGATGGGAGGCCACAAAAGTGGAAGAGAGAACCGTATTGTGGTAATCACTTGCCGGTTCTAACGAGCCACAGAGCGGTTGTAGTGCCATTGCCAGCAAGAACATCTTTTCGACCGTGGTTTACGATCACTTTGTTCCACATTTACGAGACGATTCCTCTTTCATTGGTCGTTGGACAAGTGCTCAAAGAGCCAAAGAGAAGGCACACACATGCTGAGTGGCTTTGTCCAATTTGCTACACCGATTCAAACTTTCACATAGGATAGGGCGAGCTCTGTATTGGGTGGCATGAAACGCTACACACAATGCTCTGTTTCCAATTTCCAGGTTAAAAGTTGTCGGAAATTGATGATGCCTAATGGCTTGGTTGGGATGAATGGTGCGGGAGATAAATTGAATGCGGCATGAAATTTTGAGCAAAAGAAATTGGTCATCGGTACGTTAGTGATGAATGGAAGAATGTCTATGTCTATATAATTCACGTGGGACAACTTAAGTATGTGCAGACGGCATATTTCATGCTCATTATCCCACTGAACCCATACCGATGCCACGGGTGCATGGGCTAGGCACCAGTGGCGTGGCGTGAAGAAAATATCGGAAAACAGTGGTTTCTGAAATGCACACATATTCTCGTTTGCTGAAAGTACACGTAAATAATTTGGCTCGTAGGTTAGGTTGGGCTCGGTGAAGGTAGCCACACTTAGGCCAAAAGTAGGACTGTTCTGTTACAGCAAAGATCTTACAGATTATAATCCCTTTAATAGAGCGATGACTGATGATAATACCACTTAGTTCTGTCGAGAAATATGTAGCCTTCAAGTGACTAAATCTGGCACTGCAATTGCAAAGATGGCTATTCTTCATCCATGCGACTTCTGCAGAAGAATCTGGCCCGTAAGCGGCTCCAAAAAATGTCAATGTCATCGGATATAAAACTTTCTGCGTAGATTAGGATGCAACTTCAAGATAGACTGCGTATATACTAGGTATAGGCTTTCTTTTGCACAAAGTCGGAATGGAAATCGCATAAAAATGACAACATGAAGGTGCAGAAAAAATGCCTGTTTAGGGTCGACTCAAATCAACATCGCCGCTCGTGATGTGTGTAAATTGCTTTTGCACAAATCAATGCAGATTGAAATGAATTCGAAAGGAAGCATTCGCTAGAATCCTCACTGTACCACCCAGAGCGCGAGTTAATTGAAACCGAAAAGATCCACCGAACAAAGGACATGCGATAATGTTAATGATTATTTCTGTGGAGGTAGTAAAACAAAGGTAGCCTTAAGCCGATGAGCCAAACTGATGACAAAATCAAATCATGAAATGCACATCGGGTACACAAACCACACAAATGTTTAGCAGCAGTCACAACAATTTTCATGACGATTTGCTTGACAACAGTGCTTGACGGGGCAAATCGTCAGTGCGAACGCTCGTTTAGACAAAACCGCAGACTTACAGTGCGGTAGATAAAATATTTTGACTTTAGGTGTGAACACGTGTTGTACAACTTCAGTACATTTTCCATTTCTGATTGGGATGTTAGTGAGTGCACATCGGTGGAATGAAAGATGACATCAAATGTGGAGAAATAATGCCGTCTCGATTGTTTTTAATTTTATAGGCAATTTCCGGAGGTAGGGGACATAAAAAATGGATTAAATGGATTTTGCAGATTTAGCAGTACGTGTGCTAAATCTGTGAAAACTTCTTCCTATTGCCAAAAATCTCAGAGTTGCAGACAAAAGTTTATGCGAAGTGATAGACCTTTCGTCTGATGTGTGCGCTTATCTTCCTCACTAACTCCTCATACGTCGGTACATCCATCCAAATATTGGGTATATCACTTAATTTGTGTTTTTTTTTTTTTTCAAAATTTGAACGTTTATTTAAGAAACACATGTGCAACAGAATTATTCAAAGTATTGCCCATCTGAAGCTATGACTTTTTCCCACCTTTCTGACGATTTGTGGATCCCATCCCAAAAGAACTGCGCCAAGAATGAATCAAGCCAATTTTTCAGAGAGGGCGTTCTGCATAGATCGGAACAAAAGGCAGTCAGAAGGTTCAAGGTCTGGGCTATAAGGCGGGTGGGGTAAAACTTCCCATACTCTGTTTTCCAAATAGTTCTTAACCGGAATAGCAACGTGGGGCCGAGCGATGTCATGATGCATAATTATTGCCTCGTGTCTGGTTGCACCTCGTGTCTGATTCCACCAAATACGGAGCATTACCTTCGCGCCATGAATATTAGGCTTTGCCGTTGATTTGGCTAGTTGGCCAAGCCTTTTAAATCGTGGAAACCACCTTTGGCACGTTCGCTCAGCTAGTGTATGTTCACCATAAACTTCCACCAAAATACGATGACTTTCGGCAGCAGTTTTCTTCATATTAAAATAAAGAAGACGAACTGAACGCTGAGCACCAATTTGTCAAAAAATTGCTGACTATGAACGGCCCTTAAAATGTACTGAAGATGTACCGTGTTGTTCACACCTAACTACAAGTCGTATAAAAATAAGAAATCCTCAAGTTTAATTCAATTTATAATTACTTTATTCGCCTCTTTTACAACCCGACTGTCTTGCTACAGAGCCAAAATCTGAGTGCCCTCCTTTGACTTTTTTCTTCTACTTCTCTCCCTCTCTCTCTCTGTCTCTCTTCATCTTCTCACCATTTTATTTCGCGTTTCACAATTAAGCTGAAAAGTCAAAAAGTTTTGTCTACCGCACTACAAGTCTTCGGTTTGGTTGCAACGAGCGTTAACATTGACGATTTGGCCCCTCAAGCACGACAAGCAAATCGTCATGACAAATTGCTGTGTCTGAATGCCGCTAAAAACTTTACAAATTGTCTTTTAATAAATTAACACTGGAAGAAGTTCTGACATATGGCTATGCGAGCATATGCTCACTATGGCTAGCCATGTGTTTTTTGCAAACATGACGAAACATTTTGTTAAAGTTGGCCACTACCTCATGTACACTCATGCGCATTATCGTTGAGCCTTCAGAAGCAACTACTTCCCAAGTCACTCGTCTCATTCATTCCGACAAGGTGATCCGCGGCCAAGGTTTCTAAGCCCACTGCCATACCTCGTTGCTCTCTTTGTGTGACGCTATGGGCCAGTGCAGGTCTGGTTGGACAGACCACTTCCAAGTTTGCCCTCGTCAAACTAATACAAAGATCGATTCATTACTTTTGTTAGCATTTGCTTAATTGTCTACGTCCTGTCACTCGCCTTGAATGTCAAAAAAACACGAAAACTCCATCTCTGCATATCGGCAAAATCAAAAATATGAACGGACAACATGATTCAGTAACCCTTCATTCTGAATAAGGGCAAGCGACGATGACGAAGCCCAGATCGCAGACCACCCAATACTCCCTCGGTTCATCCGACCCTTACAGTCATCAAACGCATATTGAACAAAGGGTAAAATGAATTAAAAAAAATCCAATTAATCCATCCATTCCAATGGACTGCAATCGTTGTCTCATCCATCGCAAGAGGGACAGAGGGGAGCAGAAAGGACTCAAAGCAAAAAATAAAAATATCCTTGAAATCGAAACAAATATCCTTTGATATGCAAATAAGACAAGTCCTAACCGATTGACACCGCCAACGGCCCACAAGCCAACGTCTGCATCAGCAAGTGCCCACTGGGCGTAACGACAACCCTCTCAGCCCGTCCAGTTCAGACCGACGACGAGTACGGAGCCCCATTACGCACAGTTAACAGTTTGTTATTATTTAGTTTCCATTTTCGATATCAATGGTTTTAATTCACTTTAATTAACGTTGAATAAATAAACACCGTCTTTGACGCTCCGAAGAGGAGAGTACGAGAGCTCGATGATTTACCCGAGCACGCACACACGCTTGCAAGCATTCCCGTGTACACACTTTCACTTTGGTATCTTTTGAGGCAGCAGCCCGCATTATTGTCCCACAGGACCGCAGGGTGGAACCACTGAATAAATGAGTAACCAAACGGACGACGGGCGAATTTTCCGCTTAAAAAATCTAACACGCGCTTCGACATTGGCGGTATGGCGGCGGTATGACAGCGATGTCAGTCGAATGGAATAGGGTCCTTTATCATTGAAACAGAGACAAATAACTCAGTCACCACGCTGGGGTCTGGGGGTATCTTAGTCTTGCCATAAAGGGATGACACTCATATCTCCGCTGCGGATAATGAGCAGCAGCATGAGGCACTCCAGAGGAAATTGCGAGAGTAATGATAACTCAACAGCCTTAATCCTGCTCGTCCGACGTCGTTATGTGTTTTTGACGCGCTTGGCAAGGAGAAGCCGGAATTCACTCACTTTAGCCGCCACTGCTGGCTTTAAGCACTTAACAGTTGAATGGCTCGCTTGATGTTAATGCGTTGAAGTTTCGGACCAACCGAAATGAACGGATCCACCATGTTCAATGAGATAAAACGAAGGATATAATAATAAATAATAATTATATCGCAGATAGACACAAGTGAAAGGATAATGAGAGTCCAGGCGGGTTCGCCGCACACGCTGCTTTGTCGGTCCGCACTGTGCGCTGTGGCACCGCACTGAAGTTTATTTCGATTCAAAGTTGATGGCGTTTTGGATGTGCCAGTAGGGAGGTCTTGGGGTGGTTGTTATTATTCGGATGTACACACAGACGTGGACTGATCCGCCGGACAAGTGTGCGATGCTATCCCGGACTGGTTGAGGGCTCTCTGGCATGGGGGTCCAACCGGGCATCAGTCACAGCTGTTGTTATGGCAGTTAGTGTTGTCATTAAAACGAAATATTGGCAATTTGAAATTGATGCTGAGTAGTTGGCGGCGACTTGGAATTGTACATGTGCTCGCCTGAATGTTGATGAGCGCGTGTAATGTGCGGGGGAGGCGGAACTGTGGCCTTACTTCTTCAGTCATACAACACGTTGGGATATTCTTTTTCTCATTAAGACCAACTAATGTGGATTATAGTGGTCTGTTATTGTTCGAATGGCGCCTGGCTGCAGGCTTATGAATGTCATTAGGTCAGTCGGTTAGTGCTAGTTTGTCTGCGTTTTCTAATAAATCTTGGACTCATATGGTCTTTACCGCAACTGCGACAAGGGAACTAAATTGTCAGGAAGAACAGGCTGACAGCTGTTTGATTACACGCGCTAGTTAGGAATACAGATACACTTTTATTCCAACCTAGCAGACCCGCGAACTTCGTCTTGCTCCAATTTAGCGTCTTCAGATAAGCTCCATATTGACAATAATTTGAATGGAATCGAAATCAGTAGAGAGCGACATGACAAGCAATGTTTTTCTGTTTGTCTTTCGGCGGTCCAAAAAATCGCTTGGTTGCGCATGGGCATAACTCCTGAAGAGTTGGGGTCGATGGCGGAGGATCGAGTTGCCTGGAGATCACTCGTGCGTGGTTTACCTCCGCGACCCATTCATTGGAGCATGCGGGTCCGAAGATGATGGTAATGATGATGATGGAACAAACAACGAAAGAGAGGGAAATTCGAGATTAGTCCCACAGACTTCTAGTGATTTACTGATTTTCATCGCAAAAGCAAATCGAAAGGGGAACTGAATCCACTTGAATTGGAATGGAAGATCAGTTGGAATAATCGGAATTCGTAGAATAAGGACTTCCTCTCCTTTGAATTTGACTTTGATGCTTGAATTACAGTTTTCATCAGTTTCTTCACGGCCAACAATTTCGGACGGTTAAGATTCCGCAATATCATTACGATCGATCCCTCCTTCAGTTGTAAACTATGCGGCGAAGTTGCTGGCACACCAATCGAATTCAAAAATTCCGTCGGATAGCTGTTCGCTTCGTACACATCGGTCACCCCATTAACCGATTTGTAAGAATGCAGTTCTCCAGCGATTTGACTTTGAATAATGAAATTCAAGCTATCGACGTTCTTATTCTTCGCTGATCGATTGAATGCACTACAATGCTTGCATACTACAAACAATGAACCTATATCAACGCATCCAATATCTCTGTAAACACTTGCGAAATGGTATTTGAGAGCAGCGCGATTCAAGTCCACATTTACGACTGGACTTCTTCTAGTAACATTTTGTCGAATTTGAGGCGAATGAGCAACCCGTACCTGAGCCATATGGGCACGTCTCCAATCATTGTCTTCTGCACGTTCCTTTTGCGTTTGGTATCATGGATATTCCGACTCATTACTGCACGATGTGTGCGTCGTCTAACAGGATGCATTAGTCAAGCAAATAAATCCCCCTTTTTAAATTCTCTTAAAAAAAACTTACGGAACGAATGTTTCACAATGAATGCCCGCAATCAAATGGGATAACCTGATATTTTGATATTTCCAGATATTTTTTGAATTTATAAATATGACATAATGCTTGCACTACAGTGTAATTTCTCGACTTTTCCCAAAATTTTGTTTGGTATGAACCTTCTCCTAGCAATTAGGAAAATTTCGCCAAATCGGCACAGCCATTCTCAATTGATGAATAATTATACAATTTTCACACCATTTCAATCCATTTCTGTGGTTATTCGTTTTCAAAAAAGTGGATTATAATAGTGACAATATAGGTGGCTCTACAGCCCAGGGCCTAGCTTCCAAGCAGCTCGTGATGTCCGTGCTATTGTTCCTTCACGAGTGGAAGGGACTTACAGTTTTGTTCCCACCCTGAACGGCTAATTTGAGAAGACAGTTATACTCTTTGAGAAATGTCAGTGACTCGAAAGAGGTGGGGAAGTGAAAATTGTTTTGCTCGTACCGGGAATATACCCTGGGCTGTGTAGATTCTAGGGCTTGAGGGTCGAAGCACCAAACCACAACTGCACGGCCGCCACTAAGAAAGTGACTTATGGACTTCATTTAGTCTTCAAGAGGGCGGACTGCTCTCTTACTCAGTACACACTTTTACACCCCCCACAAATAGTTGTCCTGGATACGAGAAAGTAAGAAGCTCCAGAGAAAGTAGAAGCCTGAACTACAGCTGCCTTTCATCATTCACACTCTTGGGCACACCGCAAACTCGTTCTTCCTCTTCTTCTTGAATCAGGAGCCTCGGACTCTAAGACCATTTTAGCGACAGTATTGGCGTCCATGCACTCCATGTGGCCGAGGCGACGGACTTTTTACTTCCGGTTCGCAGTTCTGCTTTCTCCTCCATTCATACTCCTCGCAGACGGGACACAATTTTTCTATCAAACGCACCAAGAATCAGCTGGTTTGGTCATAGACTAGCTTTCGACTCAAGGTTCAAGTGGTTTCGACAAACACTGATTTTACGTCGAAACTGCAAGTCTTATGTGGAGTTCACTTCTGCCCCGAGGTAGAAAATCAGCTTAAAATTGTGGCTGCGATGAGCGACTAGTCGACTCAACTGGCAATCGACGTAAGAGTGTCTTCGATGTTGTTTACATAACCCTTCAGTTGGACAGATTTGCGGTAGATACTGGCGTCCATATTTGCAACTGCCCGCCGCATTTTCTTCCCCTGCAGCAGACTGAAGAAATCCCACGACAGTACATCTCCTTGCCGAAATCCAGTGTAGGTTTCGAATACTGCATGGTGCACTGCTGTGGACCCATGAATCATGGCCACGAGTAAAGCCGGAAAGAAAAACTTTACGCGTGCAGTGCTGCAAGGCAGACCCTTGCCGAGAAGTCTGAGACAGCTCGTTCATGGTTGTTTTGACATCCAACGGATTGCTTTTTGCTCTACAACTATCGAAATTGGTTGTCTCTTAGTTTTCAGTTCTCAAATAGTTAAACCCTGATACCCAGGAAAATGGATAGACTCAGCGGGGTCTAAGTGAGCCATGAACTGAAGGTCGCCGAGGACCTACCTAACTTCGTGCCGTACACGAGTAGTGAGGAGGATAAACGCCGTACGATGGGTCGGATTTTGTAAGCAGAGCTGAACAGTGACACAGCCTCTTTCAAAATTTTAAAATAAAAATTAAATTTTATACCGTCTTTGTGGATCCGCCAGTCAGCCATGCTTTCGTCCTTCCAATTGATTCAGTACATGCTGCCTTCAGGGCCTCAAGGGGCTTCGCGATGGCTGTGGCGACTTCTTTATGCTGTGTTGGAGGACTACAGCTGGGATTTGTTCACTTCCAATCATTCCATCATGTTTGTTAGACTACCAATGAGCCTGCAAAAAATACGCCTTGGAATGTGAGACATCAATTGACTGGTACCCCGTGGATCGCACTTTCTCAGACAATGCCTGCATCGTTTTGCGTGAACGTTTGAACTAAACCAAAACAACGACAAAGAGGGGAAAGTGATGCCAACTCGCTTAGCTATTCACTTCAGAGTCCCATCGCGTTAGAGGATGCCAATGGAATTCACTAAAATAACCGCTGTTTCAATTCAATGAAAATGTTCAGGCGTTGATAGATGTCCTCTTTCTGAAATGGCACTGTATGCATTGTTTCTTCAAGCGAAATCGACTTTCGAACCAACTCTCCCATTGCCAGGAACGTCGTGGCATCACTTGTTCAGACTCACGATGAGCGTCGTGCAAAGAGGAACACAGATGCAGACGCGTCAAGATGTCATCACTGACTCGTGCAGTACCTTCTCCCAAATTAAGATGCAAAATTTGAAAGTACTTCTGCCGTTCACGCCGAGCGATTGCAACGATTATCCACCGCCATTCAACGATTGGTGCAGAATTCACTTAAGACGTAAATTCGTATGGCCTCGCATGCAGTGCCAGAGTGCAGACGGATGATTTATAATATCATCCCAAATGTAACACGTGCATAAATGCGAAACGCTCTCCGTCTGCAACACACTCAGTCACAACGCTGTCCCACGTGAGATGCATCCTACTGAAATATCGCCTCGCTCTGCAGATAGTCCGCTGCAGTCATGCTCATGTGGAAATAACCATCCAGCCACATTGTCACGAGAAAGTATTACTGGCTTACGAAATTTCAAATTAAACCAGCATGCAACAGTTTAAATTGGCGGTGGGCATGCAACAGTCGTGAGTGCGGGCGGCAGCGGGCATGCTTGTGTAATCTTCGTTGCATAAACCACACGAATCGGGTATGTTCCAACAAAAGGGAGTGAGGAGTGCGAGTCCCTTTCTCTCGATGAGCAGTAAATTTCAAATGCATTGAATGCAAATCTAGCCCCAAACCGGACTCAGTATCAGCTCCAGCAAATATTTGCTCACGGGCTCGTCCTTGAGCTGCAATGCAAATACACTCATGCTCGTGTGTACGGTGTGCGGTATCGATTCACCATTCGCCTGACCTACTCCCCACGTTCTGAAAGCAATGAAGCATTTTTCACTTATTTACTCAAACGACATAATGCCGATCTAATAGTGGCCAAGCACACATTCGCAGATGGCCCTGGCCATTCGGCCCCGATGGGAGTGTGTCCTTGACAGCGCCGCCGCCGTCCCTATGCTCCGACTATCTGTGCGACCATCTCACCCATTTGTCCACACATATTTTCATAAATTGTTGATTTACCATTTTGTTCACACACCCTTATTATTCGGGATAACATACTCTTTCGTTTCCCATTCATATGGAACTTGGATGGCCTTAAATCGGAGGCTTTTGCCGCACACAATGCGTGTGGACACAGATGGGTTTTCGTAGGCAGAGATGGCAGACGTTTCCGTCGTCCGTGGCAAATCGAAATTCAAAGCGCTTCAGAGGTCAGTTTTATGGGCATTCTTATTCTATTCGAGTGTCCCTTTTTTTGGCCCCGCTCTCCCCTAAAACAGAAAAGGGTTTCACATACCGTGCCATCGAATTGGGGAGGTGTTGCCAGCGCTGACTCGTCGGCACCGTTGGTTTAGGACGAACCCTCTTGTAACGTAGGTCATATTGAAAATTGAATTTGTTTTCAATTCTTTGTCATCCGGTGCGAAGGACCACACATCGACGCACAGGTCCTGTGTGTGGTCCTGAGTGGATTAGGATGACTAATGGACCAAATGGTAAAGGTCATCTTATTGCTATTCATTATTTTGATAAGCAGTCCGCAAATAATTTATAATTCAATGGGATCTTGATTCCTTTCCACTTTCCACGCAGGGCATGGAAACAGATTTTCGCAGTCCTTAGGATCTGCACATTATTCGCTGGGTGATGCGAATGAGACACGTAATGAGATTGTGGGCGACAATGTGCTTCGACTTTGCAACGAATAAATACTTTATTTTGATTTCTTTTTGGTTTTGAAATGATTTAGAGTGTTTGTCCTCTGTTGGGCGCCATTCCAGGAAATTTGAAGACTGTGCGGGGATTTGTTTGATATGGAAGCGCGTTAATTTTAAGGCTGTACTCCGAGGTCAGCAATATTCTAATAAATAGGGGTAGGGACGGGCTCTTTGACTGGAGCCATCACGACGGATAACTCTTTTCAACATCGCAACATCGTGATCTCTATCGTCTTGTGCGTCTAGCTTGAAGCTGTTTGTCAACAGCCTCAAAACCCTTATCACAGCGTGGCTTTTGAACCGAGGAGTTTACAATAGATCACTGCGATTGAACCTGAAAAATACTCTAAAAGTGCAAAACCGACACTCGCCATCTATTCGTCGATTTTAAGGCCGCATGGGACAGCGTACATAGAGTTGAGCCACACACCGCCATGTCCAGTTTTAACATTCACGCCAAATTCTTCAGAAGGTTTAGGATGCCGACATAGAACTCAGTGCTCGACGTCCTCACCAGACCCTCAGTTGCAGAAGCGATAGAGGCGAAGCCCTGTCAAGTGACTTCTGCAACATCGGTCTTGAGAAAATCGTGCAAAACTTAAAGGCCAACACAAGGCGATATGCGACAGAAGTGCGTACAACTGTTGGCATAAGCGGCCATTTGCTAGCATTGAGACGTGAAGGAATTACATAAGTATTCCGGCCGACAACATTTTGGAGTGTACATGGCGAGGTGTAACACAGTTCACGTGCATGTTCGAACTCCAGGGGTGAAGATTGATGATCTGAAGAAGTTTGAACCACACAATGTACGTGACGTGGGTTTCAGTTTAGACTGGCCTCAAGGAGTATCCAACGTCTAAGCTGGCTGGGACAAGTAGATTCCCCCTAGCGGACCTGTGGAACAAAGCAACACAGGATGCCCAAGTTTCAACTGGCGCACTCAAATGGGGACTGATCGAGGTCCAGGTCCACAGACAGGTGGTCTGAGATTGTGCCTGCTCTTGGGTAAGGCTCAGGTAGCTAACCTGGTAGTGCGAAAGAGCTGCGAGCACGTGGAAAGTATTTTGCTCGTACCGTAAATCGAACGTAAGGTCGGATCTTGTCACCAACTTGGCACCAAGCCACGGCAGCCACAAGAATTAAAATGTCCACCCCTCAAAATATTTTCGAATCTCGCAATGACTGATATAAATGAGGAGAAATTCTTTTAAGTCATTACCACGTGAGGCTGCAGATCCCAATCATTCTTCTTCATCTTTGAGTAGTGATCTAGAAGCCTGTTGTCTACTACACACAACAGTTCTACCCTCTCAGCATTGTGAGAGAAAAGTTCTAACGTGTAAATGACATCCTGATTTGATGCGCCTACTTTGTGTGCTGGCATCAACAAACTAACTGCGGACGAGACCTCGCCTGGTGAAATTTTTCTTCAAACCAGAGTTGTGGAAGATTTTGAATGAATTGGGTTCAAATTCAAACTGGTTTATTTTTCAAGAAAAGTGTTTAAGGGTGGCAATGGACATCTTGGCTTCCGTTCGAACACATTGCTTCAAGCATTTCTTCAAAAATGAAACGAGGGAGAAATGAATGATGTGACGAGGGAGTTTTATGTCTTGGAAATTTGGAAAATTGGAGTGATTTTTACTTTCTTTACAAAAAGTGAGGCAGAAGAGATTTGTCCAACTACAGGGGGATCTCTTTTTTAAGTTGGCTTTGAGAAAATCTACGCTAAGGTGTTGGAGGGACGTTCTAGAGCTATTGTCGAGTCCTGGATGGGGGTGCTTTCCTCCCGCAGAAGTAAAACCGACCAGATTTTCTGTCTAAGAATGGTACTCGAGAAGGCTTAGAGATAAGCAAATACGCTCTACATGTGGGATTGACGGATCCTCTTTTAAGGACCATTCAGTTCCTATACACGGGCTGTGGGAGCTGCACATCGACTCTTCATTACACACAGATATTGACTGGATGTTTGCAGCACAGCCAAGGCGAGGAATGTACCACGTTCGGTGAATTGAAGATAATTTATCTTTTTTTAGCTGATGACTTAGTTGTCCTCACATTATACAGACGGAAATCCAGATCGCGCTTGTTAGGCTTGTTTCTCTAATTCCTGATGCTGGGATAAAGCCTTGCTTGGACAACTCCTAGTTTATGGTTTCATTATTGCAGAGCCCCCACTCCATACACTCTACATGTTTGTGTGGGACTCCACCAAGCGGGAGAAGCTTCAGGATCCTGGAGTCTTTTTCACGAGTGAGCGACGCAGTGAACTTTCCTGCAGGATTGTGTCAATTTTTAACCAGCTTGGAAGACCTGTATTCAGGAAGGCCGAGCTTGGTGGTTATTTGTATGCCTTGCGACTTATTATCAGCATCAGTTTCCTAGATCAACAGATATTTGTCTTAAGTCTGATGTCCTTTTAATAAATAATCTTGTTGATCGTCAAATCAATAAAATAAATCGCTCACAAGATAAATCGTAACCAAGATGTTGACCCTAAGGAAGTAGATTCATGAATAAGAGCTTAGGAGTCTCCTTAAAAATGGCAGCCGTAGGTGCTACTGATATGGTATGAAAAAAATAACAATAAAAAACACACCAACTGGTGTGCCAGAGAAATATGACATGTGCCAGGTGACATGAAAGATAAATCCCCTGCTCTTAAATGTCCCCCCATCTAAGGCTCCGAAGAGAGACAGAGCGCAAAAGAGAGGCAGAGTGACAACCAAAACCAAAGCCAGCTCCAGATGTACTCATCAGAACAAAAAACAAAGACCTCAACAAGGAAAAAGAGTGACAGTGTCTCTGAAGAGCCCCCCGCAAACCACAGCCACCCAACTCAGCCACCAGCTTTGAGCATAATTTCTCAAAGAGTTGCTTAAATCTTTTTCATTAAATAAACTCACACAGAGTACAAACAGAAAAGATACAAGATCCCATAAATTATGTTTGTTAGTCGTACATTTGCATCTCTCTGCATTCACCAGATCAACCCAGCTGGCAGACTGGCGGGGACGGCGTTGGCAAGGGCGCATCTGGAATGGAACGCATACATTTTCCCTCGCCCTCTTGGCCCCTTCCCCCTTTCAATCTCTGTGGTAATTGTAATCTGCATTGTAATGCGAAATTCTCACGAAAGTTTTTCCCTAATTTTTTCGCTATATTCCCTGCAACCCATCGCCGCCTGCGACGACGTTTCCCTGAACGTTGCTCAACATCCAGCACCGAGCACCCGCACCAGCCCAAGCACCAGCATCGGCAAGTTGGAGATTTTAATTGTATTACACTCCAAGGATATGAAATTCCAGTGGAAAAAAACTTTCCTTTTGCCAGCGCACTTCGTCGCTGTATGAGTGAGACTAACGATAGAATCCTGTTCAAGGATTTTAAACTTGTCCTTTTTCCGTGCGTTTTTTTTTGCTTGTACCAGCTAATTTTATTTGCTTCAATTTATGGGATGCTGAAACATGCAAATACAGCGAACGCAGCCGCCGCCGACGCCGTTTATACCCACGAAGATGCACGTGTCGGTGTAGGTGCATGCAGGAAGGTGGGTGTGCAGAAATATTTTGCGAGCAGCGGTAATAAATTACAATTGCAAAAATACTTTCGCAATTAAAAGAACCCAAAGCAATGAGGTTGATGGCAAGGACTAGCCACAGTGCCGCTGTGAAAGTTCGGAGAGATAAAAGCTCCGCCTTGCTGCGTTGGCACCTTCTTTAAAAAAAATCGTGGAGTGAAACCAGATACTTGCAAGTCCATGAGCTTGACAGGTCCAGTGGCCTGATAGGTTGCTTGTTATTGCAGCGAATTTGGTTTGGAAATGATGATGCCGTGACTGATGCAGAAGATATTGCGGTCGGAGAGCTAAGACGGTAGTCGCTGTCGACAAGAAAATTAATTTTGAGTAGTAAGTTGAACGAAAACGCTAATCAAAGAGGTGAACGATGGATTACCATGAGTTTGCTGGAAGTTTAAATTTCGGTTAGCTAGTCAACAAAATTTAATTATCTTTCGAAAAATTATTCTGTCTGCAGCAGTAGAGCTCGTTTTGTGTTGAAGACGGAATTAGTTCGCCGCAACTGTGGCTTGTACGACAACGTCTTTACTGAGCGCCTGGAGTTCGATCCCGAAAACATCAACTTTGAGTTCCATATACAGGCTGTGTCATTGTGGCATTTGAACTGGTCAATCGTGCTACATTATAGGCACTCCCAACGCTGGGGTTCAACTTTAAAAGAAGCGTGTGCGTAGTCTTATTCTGAGAAAAATGTTTCCGTTTCAAAATCCTCGGAAGGGGTGGTCGATGGACAACTCCACTCAACGACGATTGGTCAGTAGTATTCCTAAGTGGGATATGGTGCTGGGGCAGTGCGTGGCAACTAGACCTCAACTCAGGGGGGCATGAGTTCGAACCCCGCCGAATGATTAAAATGTTAGGATTGTTGCTTCCAATCTTGGACCGTGTGTTGTGAGTAGTGTATGTGAGGAGTAACGGGGATGTACAGTAGGGTGTAGAAAAATAGAACGAATCGGGAAACAGCGCCGAGTATAGTGGCAAAGAGGATCTGAGGTCACTAAGAGTGAGTTAGGCTGTCCGTTGAATGAGTCAGGAAGATGGATGGAACAAGGAGGACATTCTCTCTTGGTAGAGGTACGTTCGTTTCCTTATCATCGTACAGTAGTCATTAATATGCAGCAGATAGCTTTACGGAGTCGCAACTAGGTCCGCGGTTTCTTTTTTTGTGAATCTGTACTGTCAGTGGAGTACGCAAGGTCACGAGAGAGTCGTCATCTGGAAGAAGCATCCCAATCCGGTACATTTGTGTCGCAGATATGCATGACCTACCCGAGCGTAGGCGGATAAAAGAGTATATAACTACAACCAATCGTACCTATACAGCACAGCGGTGTGGTTGACGTAGCGTGGCGCCTTTTTGCATACTCAGCCAAGCAATCTTCCCAAATAGCCGCGCGGGCGACTAGAAAGCCAATATGAAAGTACTGGAACCGAACCCGACGCTTCGGCGTAGAATTTGACACGATTGCCTTGATCGTGAGCTTGATCTCCTGTTTAATGGCATGTAGATTATAAATTTCTACGTAGTGCACATGCATAATGTCTGAAAGTTTAATATTCACTAAGTTACATGATAATCACCTGTTTGAGAGACGATCTTTGACTCGTGACTTCGTCTAATGTGAAGTGCTTAAGAATGACAACTTGCTTGATGGCAACAACAGCCAGTAATTGTTTTTTACTGTCATTTACAGACTGGAGAGAATTGAGTCACCACAAACTGCTATTAGGACTGTACAAACAAAAAAAACACCTGCACCGAAACTCAACTTGATCTCGTTGGCTGGAAACAGTGTGCCAAATAAATAGCAGCCCCAGTCCCTGGACACTTTCAGGAAATTGTTGCCATCCATTGTGACATTCTGTCCAAGCCGTCAATGATGTATCACTTCTTGTAGACAGCGGCCAGTTCGCTCGTTAGCCTCGTCTACCATCAGACTCATTTTAGCCGTTTCCGTCTCAATCCCAGCAGATGACAACCATGTCAATGTTAAGGACTGGAGGCAGTGTTAATTCCTATGTATATTCGATGATCCCTGGCCTTAGAAGTAATTAAGAAATGTAAGTAGACTCCGTTTCAATTGCAGACAGCTGGCCAGAGATCGCTCCAGTTGGTTGGGGTCTATGTCCAATCCGGATTGAAGCACCACACAAATAAAAAAGAAAGAAGGAAAGGGAGTTGGCGTATGGTCTGGTTTATGTAAATAAAGGAACAAGATTTGGCCATTGTAGCTAACTCATCGGCTTCGATAATACCCTTGGGCCCAGAGACCCAACCGAAGACATGGTTGTAACTGACCACCACACAGCGACTGGATGGCGCAGTTGGTTAAGTGCCTGCCCTTGGTTAGTGGGGTCCTAGGTTCGAATCCCAGTGAAAGCTAAGTTAATACGCTTTCAGATTTACAGATTTATTACTTAGCAGAGCTAGTGTTTGTCACAACTTGGTAACTACAACCCAATTTGCACCTTCGGTCAACATATTGCTACAATCAAAATACTCTTGCATGAATAGCGTACAAAAATTTCAGATAAACAAGGTCTCCCGTTCGAGCCTCTTGGAACTTTTAGTCTACAGTCCAATAAACAGTAAAGCAAACATTCTGGAAAAGCGTGTCTTATTCCGAGTTTAAGAAATTGAATGTCTCGGAGTTCCGTCAATGGATTCACTTAATTTTTTTTAAGCGAACAATTTATATTTCTGTTAAAAATAAAGTCCTATGAAGTCCTTGCATTCTTTCATTTAATTATTGGCCAAGAAATTCTAACTCTTCTGACATGACTAAAGTCAAAACCATATTTTTAAAAACATGTAAATCGGGAACAAATTTGCAAAACAGTGTGCCCCGGTGGGTACCATTCTTTGTAGAATAGTTATCTGAATTCCGTAGCTCTCTGAAACTGTTAACCACTCGTTGGAGCTTTGTGGAGCTAAAGCTGTAGCTCAAGGGGAAAAAAATAATAAAATAATAATTCCAGTGCGCTTCGTTTTGTGTAGGATGTAAAGACCTAACCGAGACCTTTGATGTCAAAAAAGGATTCAGACACGCGCTGTCATGCGACTTCTTCAACATCGTTCTCGAAAGAATTGTTCAAAACTCGAACGCCAACACCAGAGGAACAATCTTTCAGAAGTCCGTCTAACTACTCGCATATGCCGACGATATTGACATTATCGGAAGAACACAGCGTGATGTGAATGGCGCTTTTGTGGGTATTGCAACGGAGGCCGCGAAGATGGGTTTAGCGGTAAACGAGGGTAAGACCAAGTATATGCTGTCAACGAGAAAGGACACCCAACACCGACCAAAACATAGGCCAGTTATATGACTCTTAAAAAAAATTTAATTTTTAATATTAATTTCCGCTTTTGAACCACCCTACGCACCATTTCACCGTCGCACACTTTATGTGTACATGACGATGTATTTACCGACTATCGGACTGATTAAAGCCATTTTGCATTTGGCGAAATGGCGAAGATTCACAAGCCTGGTTTATTCCAAAAAACAGTCGCTTTTCCTGCCTTATGGCATTAGTTTGTCTTGTGACTTGGTTCAGTCATGGAGCAATATAATGTGTGTGCTTCGGGATCTTCCTATTATGGACTTCATGTGCCCTGTATTGCACCTAATGGTCCAGCAGTTGAACGTAAGATCAACCTAAATGCGGCTTCGGTGTCCGTGAGCTTCCCATAAATACGCATGGGGAGCACAAATTCAACCGCATTTCGGCTGACGATGGCTAATGGTGTGCGCCCGTGATGCAGTAGTTCGAGATTTTTTGACTACAGTTCCTATTTTCACTGCTGCGTTTATTCCTTGCCCATAATTTCTTGATGGTAAAGTCTCTCGTAAACCACATTCCGAAATAATGCTAAGGAAAGCTGAGATGGAGTGTGGAGTTGTTCTCCCTTAGTTGAGCATGGGTGGCAACGATGACTCTCGATGATTATCACTCAGGCTGATACGTAAAAAGTAGTGAGGCTTCTGTATTTAGCCTCTGTCAACGAACTCTTACTCTCACATCCAAGTGGTGCAATCTCTGCTGCCAGCTCTGTGTTAAACCGCTTAGTTGACACCTGCAAGGGGCATGTCGGACTGTGAATAATTGCGCTTGTCATTAAACTCTACCGAAAATAGAAAACTCATTCCATTTCCTCATTTAACAATCCGAAAGCTCACATTATAAATTCATAACGCAATTACGACCGCCGCACCGGCGACTGCTACATTTCTTCGATATGACGCCATAAACAATATCAAAAGGGACTGCAATAAATCATTCACCTTCAACTGACAGCTATCGGTAATTTGTTTCATTCTCCTAATTGGATAAAGGGATTTCCAAGTTAAGAATTTGAAATAGGGGGCCCATTGCCCATCTGCCGATACAGACCATTGCTAATGGATTGATAAGAAGTGACAAGATTGTCGATACCACACACTTCTGGTGAACACGTATGTGCTCACACATTCATCGTGTACATGCAGTGACTCAGTCCTCTGGAAAATGAATCTGATTTGCCTGCGATAAGAACCGTACAATTACCTGGGTTATGTGCAAATACAAGGACATCAAGAGGTTATCTACGATGGGATGTTAACTCGAAACCCGTCGGTGATTCAGATGAGACGAAAAGATACACAGACCCTGAGTGTGAAACACTGTGAGGCCATTGACATTGACAGGCCATTGGTGACACTCGCCCATATTCTCTTAGACGAGGTGACAAATTCTCGCCTCGCATTTTTCTGTCATAAAAACAATCAAATACTCAACCCAAGAGAATTCAACTAGTCGGCAGCACATGCTGCAGATTTGTGTCTTCAAGTGGCATTAATTTTCATTCGGTGGTTATATTTGCTAGTTCTTGTAATTTCTTTCAACTTTCAACAATCGCCGCCAGATGACCCGGAATTTGTCACGCAAGACAACACATACGTCAATGCACTCGAGAATCCATCCGCACCAGACATCCTCTTCAGCGAAACCAACCCAGCGGGCGACCCGACAGGAAATGATGACCTCACAGCAGCCGAAGAAATTGCTGACCTTGGGCTGAAAATATTTCGAATTTCGTTCTGAAGCGAATGCCACAATCGCTTCTCACAATCATCATGAACAATTGCATCAACAATTGCTTCTTTCCTAGCAATTGGAAAATAGCAAAATTTGTGGCAATAAAAAAAAGGGGGCAACGCTGCCAGTGTTTCAAGATACAGGCCTACATCGCTCTTGAGCAATATAAGCAAGATCCTGGAGAACCTGGTAGCGCGAAAACTAAAGCGACGGTCTACCGACCTAAACATCATTCCGGTACGGATTTCGGGAAAAACATTCAGCGCTCCATCCTCTAATGAAGTTCCACCACGATGTTGTAACTGCGCTGAATAATAACACCGTCGCCGTAGAAAAGGCCTTCGATAAGCTCTGGATTGAGGGACTCATCTACAAGCTGAACCAGATGGGATTCCCCTCCAACCTCATCAGAATAATTTATAGCTTTCTGCATTCCAGAAGACTCTACTCAATTGAAGGCTCCAAGACAACAGACCGGAGCACCATGGCAGGAGATGCTCAGGGGTCAAAACTGATCTACTCGGCAGATCAACCACATCCAACCGACACACTGAACTGCTGTCTATTTGCAGATGACTCTCAGACTTATGCCAGCCCGACGCCACCACAGATAGCCGTGCGAAGGATCGAAGTCCAAACAGCGAACAAATTTGACTACAATACCAATTGGGGTATTCGTATCAATGCTGGGAAATCGGTACTTATGTGCTTAAAGAGACCATCCAGTGGTGGATGCAGATCAGCAGCCAAAGGTCGAAGCATAAAGGAAGTGCTCGCTAACCGTACAGAAATATCAAAAAACGAAAAGGTCAAGTAGCTTGGCATTAACTTCACGGAAAGGTTGAAGTTCAACAGTCATTCGAAACTGACCCTTAAGAAGGCCAGCCTAGGCTTCCATCGCATCTATCCCGTGATGCGCAAGCAAAATCGATTAAGCCTGAAGCCAAAACTGCTGCTATGCAAGCAGCTTATATGGCCGATCTTAACGTACGGCTTCCCAATAAGACACACCATCTCTAAGACCAGCATGACGAAGCTCGCAATTTTCGAAAGAAAAATACTGCGAATATGTACCGGACTCACCTTCGACAGGGACCGTCAAATGCATCACAGCAACAATAGGCTTTACGACCAGGCACGCATCGTCCCCCTGCAACAGTACATGGTGGCTCTGTTCAGAAAGCAGCTACTAAACATCAACAGCCATCCTAACGAGGACATCAGAAACCTGAGAAACCTAATCCCCGGACAACGCTACCCCAACGCGTTAAATCTGCTAAACGAACAGAACGTTCCAACGACGTAGAACAACGAGCTGCATGGATTCTACCAGAGCAGCGACAGCAATCACCATCGAGGCTAAGTCGGCTACTACATCACCACCATGGACACACGGACTTGAACCCGATGTAAGCACCAGCCATTGTAGAAAAAAAAATAAGCAATAAGCCGACAATAATAATAAACATTAAATTAAACAAAGTACATCAGTTGGGCCCCTATTGTTGAGCCAACACCCTAACCTTTAGTTTGTAAGTCTAGTTGTAAACTCAATTGATGAATAAATATAATTTCGTTCAAATAAATTTTTAAGTCTCTCGTTCGTATTCGATCGCGTCTTTGCTATGCTTCCCAGATTGATTATCAATAACAGCGCAAGAACAAGGACAATGCAAACGTTTCGTTTTCATTAAAAATTCGATTTATAAAAGTTTCGATCGATTTCTGGGTGTAATTGGAATTACCCTCTATTAAAGCGACGGGGCAGTCAAATTGCTAGTTTTTTGTTATTTTAACACTAAACATATTATTCAACTTTTATTCCTATCAACACAAGCTTTGGGTTAACATTACATTTTTATCCTACGTCGTTTGGCGTCACCCATGAAATTCCAACAAAATCTCTCTCATTCTACCCCATTTTCTCATAAAAAGTTCTTTCATTAAGTTTTTTTTGTAAACAATTTTTTCTTAATACTTAAATGTACAGTTAAGATAATTAGTCTTAATAATATGAATTTTTAGTTTAAGTCGAAAGACATAGGATAAGTTTATGTTTAGCTTAGAGTGCCCGCGGAGGGCCAGTAAGTTAGAAATAGTAACAATGTTCGTCCAACTAGTTTTAAGCATTTTTGTCTAGTATGTAAGTCGATCGGATTATTGGAATAAAAATGAATTAAAAAAAAAACAAAAAACCTCATTTTCTCATGAAATGCGACTAAGGGAATAGGTACAAACGGTAGTCGTGCGAGTGACAAATGTCACTTAAAGTGACTAAGAGAACACAAATTGGTCAAAGTGACAAATATTTTTGGGCGACCCGACTAAGAGAATAAGGGGAACTGGTTTTCTCGCGTAAGACAACAAAATGTATTCATGCCAGTTGACCCGTCTGGATTCAATAAAACATCGCTCGAAGAATTCCCAATTAGATTTACCTCTTCAAATGACAATGTACCGTACACCGCTTGTAATGAAGAAGGGAACCCAATAAAAATCCGACTCCATGACGTTAGGTTAGGTTAACGAGGCTTGAAAGAAAACGACCACACCTAGGCCAGCTTAGGCCCCTTGTGCTACCACGCGGATCTGTGTATACCTATTCCACAAACTAGTTAGTGCTTTTATGAAGATGATTGAGCACTCAAGCTATAAAAATAATAGCCTCCCTAAAGTTGGGATGAGAGAGCACTGCAGTTTCATAGGTTTCTTCCTCATCCTCGTCTCTGCAACTTCTGCAGAGGTCGTTGTGGGGTATGTCTAGTCTAGAGGCGGGAATTTCACGCACAGTGCCTAGTTATAACGCCAGTGGGAGATCTAAGATTCGGCTGCTTACTGACGTTACACATATCTCAAAACTCAACCCCAAGTTGATGAAAAAATCAAATTCATTCCGCAAAACGTTCCATCCTCGGCATGGCCTATAATTTGACATCCTGCTGTAGGATGTGGTCAGACATCAACGAAGCAAACACATGACCATTGGTATAACAAGAACCAATAAAAGTCATAAGGCCTTCAATTCACAAGAGTGGAGAACAGAATGGAACACAAATGAGTCCAGGGAGTAGCGACTAGTGCGAGTAGTCCTCAAAGGGGTACATATTTGCAATCATATTCAATTTACCGGGTCACTATGAACTTCAACTTAATGCAACAAGTAAAGAGTGTTGGTAAGTAGAAAAAGGAAAAATAACCCGCCAGAAATGGAAAAAGCCTTAATTTTTGTCGTACTTCCTCGTAGGATGTTCCCTAAGCATGAATAAATTCGTATATGCATTTGAATATTGTATATATTCACATTTTGCGAAAGCGTAGGTGTGTAGGCATTTTGAGAAAGCGTTGGTTACCAGGCGTAACCCTAATTTACATCACAATGCTGTTTGTCCCCACCACAGACCACTGGCCCCTTTATTAAATAAAAATTTAAAATTGAAATTGAAGCTGAAAAAAAAACATTCAATCACAAACCTTAAAAAAAAGTGTTAATTAAATAAATTAAAAAAAAAAGATTCTCTGTGAACACACCCATTTGAAGTTGAAAGTTCTATGGCCGCTTTACTGCCGATAAATTTTAGCACTCAAATATTTATTTAAAATTTATTACTTTAGTAAATCATCATCATCATCTTCTTCTGACTTGTATGCTCAACTAGAGTTGTCGCTGGAGTACACCATTCACGAGAGATCTCCAGGCAACGCGATCGCCCGCCATGGACTGTAACTCATCAGCCCCAACGTAACCAGGTGATTTTTTGGACTTGATCAAACCCCTCTTGGGTCTGCCAAGCGGTCGCCTACCTACCTGTTGGAATCGCATTCAAAGCCCGCCTCGGAAGTCGTGATGAAGGGGTCATACAATAAAACAACATTTAATATTTCTCTTTGTGTGTGAACCTTCAGTCCACACTGTAAAGTGACAAGACGTTTGGTGCCTCACTTCACAATATGGTAATAACATTCTAGTGCTCAGCGGTAACGTGATAGCATCGTTAAGAATCTGTGGATTTATTTATTCATTTCACAAGACCTTTTGCGTGTGCTATAGTAGCCATAGTCCCTTCAAAGCTTTAAAAAGGATATACAAAGTGTACCTACATACAAATATGTGGTATCTAATGAAACTTATGTTATTTACTTTTTCTTACTTTGGTGTTGAAATTCTCGAAAACATATTTTATCCTGCCTGCAAAATCGCAATGTCCCCCGTTTAGTCATTTTCATTCTGCTAACACTAGTGCAGGTAGGTAGGACTTAGACCAACGTGTTTGGCTCATTGAGACCTTAGGTTGAGGTTTTTCAGTTCAACACATCCAGCTGTCCGAAGATGTGCTCCCTCCGGAACTGCCTCCTATCCTCTACTAGGGCTGACCATTCGCACATCGCTGGACAGATTATCTCTTTCTCGTCTCTGCAGCTTCTTCCAAAAGTCATCATGCTGTCTGTTAGGGAACATTGCAAGTGTACCTGTGGCACAGCGGTGGGGACTTCTATTGGCATGCGTACGTCCCTGCGACTAAGACCGATCAATGATGGTGAACACCCAGACCAACCCATCTGGTACTTTCCTGGCATCGACTTTGTCTCCTAGCTCAGATCCCTTTCTCGCGAGACTTTTGGCTTTTTCGCTTCCTTGAATTCCAGTATAAGGCAACACAGGAATCAACGTTCTTGTAACAATAAAGTGATTTGTGTCGGGCTGCAGTCTGAGGTGGGCATGGACTAGCAGTCATCGTGTTTTGATTTTACGATATGGCGATTCCCAACTCCGAAGAATTTAAAAAGCGTTTTCTAAGACAAAAGTTTGTCAGTACCTTGAAAGGTTTGTAGCCGTGCAATTTGAAAGCTGCTCTTGTCACGGGTTCAAGACGCCTTAGCATAGGTACGTGTACCCACTACGCGAGGATGTTTTTACGTTTTGCTCCTCACACAACATTCCTGATTTATCTTCCAAATCTGATACTTTTTCCCGTTCAATATCATTCCCCACTTAGGCCAACCTCCCGTCAGCAGAAGAATGATATTTTGCGCGAGAGTTACCGGCAGGCTCTACTTTCAAACAGGATCAGTGAAAGCCCACGTGGCGTTAAGAAAGCCCTTACTCAGAAGCGCAAGAGAAGGACCGACTTTACTGTACCTTAGATCTTGAATACCAGGCTCTTGTTGGGTCGGCCCTACGCGTTGGCCCAATTCACGCCAACTCAACTACCTGCGAAGATATCCGACAAGGGCAAGTTATTTAGTCGGCATAGCATGATTTTTAACGAGGCTTCGGCAAACCTGAAGAAAGGCTGGAAGTTTGTACAGGATGCGCTAAATAAGACCAACCAATGATAGGCACGAACATTATTTTCTTCGACCGGCTGGGAAATCATTGTTTTACTGTTCTATTAATCTGCCCATTTGACTGTTATGGATTCGCTTTATGCTCTTGCAATGTAATCGAAATCCAGTCGACTGTCATTGAAATTTATTTCGGAAAGTCTATGTTATAATGTCAACGGAATGGGACTAGGTCGCGCCACCACCAATTTTACACCAAGCAAGGTGCAAGTACCGTCGACCCCTACGCACTTTAGCCAATGATGCCTAGGTTCGATTCCCGGAACTGCATTGCAGTCATTAGTCGCAACTCGGGTTTAGCTGGAAGCGTTCCCAATGCACGTTCTGAATCCCAGTCTGAATACTACAACAGACTATTGCTTCTAACAGAGCTAGCATTCAGCTTACTAGATACCGCTGAGTGACTGCTGGAGAAACTTGTTGGTTGGAGGCTAGAGTTCAACTACGAGGATGTCCCACGAAGCTGTGCTCATGCACACTCTGAAGAGGAACAGTTAAAATGTCGGATAAGCTAGTTTGAGCGAAGCAACCTGCCTTCACTTGGCCTGTCAACTGAACTCATTTTCTTCAGCGAAAATGTTTAAAAATGGAAACGATTTCGCATTCAATTTCATCTGAAAATTTCATCATCATTTTCATCTTTTTGCGCTAATCTGACAAATCAAGTGAAAAACAATTGCGAATCGTACTCATCACTGAACAGCAGCGCAGGACACTGCAGACGAATTCAAAGGCAACCATTGAACCTCCCCTGAGTCCAAAATTACATTTCATGAATCAAGTCAATTGGAATCCGAGTTCCAGTTGCCGCCTGCCTTGTCTACGGACCTGATTTCATTTGATTTGCGGAATCAGTTGTTCGTATTTATCCTCAAATGGATACACATAGGTTGCATTCATCTGGGAGATACAGAGTCATTGCTACCGCACAAAACATCCACAGGCCAGCCCCAAACCCAAACACCTGCGGAGAACTCCGCCCATATCCATACCAAATTGCACATCACACACGTTTGCGCTTGTCAAAAGCAAATACTTGAGTTAGCAACTGCAACGTCCACTTGGGCATACAATCCGCCTCACCCCAGAGACGCACACAGATACGCACTCGGGCACAGCGGAGGAGACGAGGATGCGTTATCAATTAAATTACAATTTTGGTTTAATCAAAGCTAAATGTGATGCACACGTAAACTATTGTCTGGAACCAGGAGCCCATCTTTCAGTGGCAGGAGTGTCTCTTTGAAATGTTGTTTTAATTTTATTTACTTACGATGCTCGGAACCTTTTCATCGTTCAATGTTTCGATTTGCAGTGAGTGCGATTTCATTTGAGAACATTTTGGATTTATTCAAGGAAGCGAACAACGTTAATACAGAAATTTGCGGGATGGTGGGGTGGCCATGATTCATGAAGCGGCCAGAATGCCGGCGTGTGTTCCGTTTTAAGTAATTGGTAACCATGGGCAGGCAAGTCAATATTGTGCCTGGGTCTCGTTTCAATAAGATTCGTGTGCAGGCTCCGATGAGCAATTTCATTAAGCTATCTTGCAAACTTGAAAGAAGTAATTAAAGCAGTGAGTGTGTGGTGTGTCGGGACGAGTGATGCGTTGCGTGAGTGATGCTACGTTGGAATTATTAACCCTTTCATGCCCGACGCTGCCCCATGGTTGCTCCATATTTTATGCTTTGATTAGTTAGAAGAAATGTATGTTTTTTTCTAATATTTTCTAAACAACCCCAATCAAAGGGGAATCCTTCTGGAAAATCCCCAACCAAGAAGTCCAAAGCGGCACTCACCGGATCTCAAGGAGGCATAGAGACGGACTCTGTCTAGTTTTATCTTTCCAGCCAAACTCGTGACGTTGTGCAGAATGACGTCGGCGAGTTATCACTGTTCCATCAAGGACAGTCACGCACTCGTCACAGCCTTCAATGGTAAGAAGATCTTAGACAATCTCATGTTCTTCGACATCGTTTTTTGAAGACAAAAGATGCAGCGAAGACACAAATCTCCGGAGCGGGCACTGGAAGCAAGATCTTCCAGAAGTCCAGAAGCTGAGGCGCTTGGGCGAGTGAAGGAAGTACTGGCGGTGAGTCAAGGGGAACGGAGAGCAGATTTGAGGGAGTCAGGGACTCATTTGCTACGCAAAACGTCAGCACGGAGACCAGACATCCAATAGCAATGGTATAAGACAGTAAAGACCTCTATCGAGTCATGGAAAGTTATATGCTTTGTCTCTTCGAGAGAAGAGTTGTGCTGCACGTCTTTGATTTTGTTTCGAGGCCAGTCAATCGTCCACCGATCGAGCACCTAAGGCGACTCGGCTACGTAAGCTCATGAAGAACTTGAAGAGTTGAAGAACCTGAAGAGTCTTCTATTCCGGAGTTCTGGGACAGCGCAGCAGAGTAAGGTCGTGGGAAGCCAGATAGCCAGAGATCACCCCAGCAACATAGGAGTGTTGGTTGAGGCCCAGGTCCACACCGCTGTAATGTTGTCCGAATAACAGATTCCTTGAGACATAGACTCATAGTCCTGGGTTCCCAGCGAGATAGGATAGTTGGTTGAGCACCAGGTCCACACCACACTGTCTCCGTTAGAAATTAAGATCTTGTAATGTTGCCTGAATTACAGATTCCTTGGGACATAGACTCATAGACCTGAGTTAGATTATTTGCTTGATTCAGGCCGAAACAAGACTTACTCATTGAATGCGAGTAGTAGCTACTCATGGTAGCGGAGAAAATGGCCCACATTACCGCACGGTTGGTGGTTGAAGATGTGCCTTGTAAGTCTGCATTCACACGTCAAAGTTTCATCACACCAAATACCGCCATTTATCGATGCAAATTATCAAACTTCGGTAGCAGGCGATTTTGTATGCTTCTCTCTCTCTCTCTCTCTTTCCCACACATAAAATGTCGCTTATCCACATCCTATACTCAAAGTTGAGAATGAAGATACAAAAAAGAGAGGGAAAGGACAAAAGCTCACTCGAAAGCTCATCCGATTTCTGCACTCTTTCGACACGAGAGGATACCGAATTTTGACCGTGTAACGAAGGCGTAAAAAATGAGAGCTTTTCGAAAAGCTTCCTCAAGAAATCTGGGGTCTTAACCGCAGGTTTAAGAAATAAAGTGCATTTAAGAGAAGACGAGGGATTAGTGCCGAACTGCAGGGAAACCATCAGGTCCCGAAGAAAACTCATCATTCAGGCCATGACTTCAAGAATGGAAAACTTTCATTCTTGAGACCCTCTTTAGCTGGCTGTGCGAAATTCGTACCCCCACTAATTGTCAGCAAAGGTCCACCGTCCATCCGAGTCAAAATATCGTAGAATGACGTTGCAATAATACAGACAGCAGCCTCTTGTTGTTAGCAGACAAACAGACAGCACGATGTATTTAATCAGAAACGAGTTTGCATGGTGCATAAATCATTTTGTAAAATGAATCTATTGAAATAATTCAGCGCCCATCGATACATGTGAAAACGAATGAAATTAATGCGATAGCAACTGAACATGGCAAAAACCTGAACTGGGTTTGCCCCTCCCTCCCACAAAAACCCCACAAGTTGCGCACAGCCCCCAGTGATTGACTAGCAACACGGAGAAATACCCAGAGGCCATCACCGATTATTAGCTCCAACTAATCAGATACATCAATTATCTGATTACAAAGAATTGTTTGACTAGTAATTAGCTGCCGGCGACGAATAATGAAGGTGCAGCATGTTCGAAATTATTTGTTCGATGCTGCAAAGTTCAGAGTGTAGTGTGTGTGTGTGTTTTGTTTTGCCGAACAACAGACACGACTGCATGATGAATACAATATCTGATGTGATACGATGCCCCATGCGCCGCCGTCGTGTCCCACCTCAGACCGCCGACCGTGCTCTCGTGCAGCGGAGGACGGGACACCAGCACTAAATTGAAACGCATACCAGACCCGGAGCCATTTCAATTAGACTACATGAATAAATTCCACAAAATATACACAAGAACATTTGTCCTAATTTTTCAGATCCAAAAAAAAAAGGAAACCAAACAGATACAGCCACCGAGAGAGATTGTGAGAGGGGATGTGATTGCCAGCGGTCACCGACAGTGGGAGTAAAAAATTCTAAAACAAAGGATATCACAATGCCAGTCGCATGTACCATGAATTTTTGACCCAATTCTGCATGCCCACCCCACAATGTGGGCTAAACTTTTGTTCGGTTTTGCGGGGAAGCAAAAAAGGGAGAATTCACTTCTAACCCACAATCCCTTCCGCTACATTGGTTCTCCATTTCGGTTTTTTCACTTTTTATTCTGTGTGCTCCCTAGGCAATCCGTGCGATGGGGTGGATGTGAGTCTTGCTCTTGGAAAATCTATAGCATTGCCAAGTGCTCATTAAATTCGCACACAGCGCCAGAGGAAGGACACGCTGAGAGAAGGATTTTGGAGACAGCAAACTACTCCTTGCCTGCACATGGGTTTGGACTTCCAAGTTTCAATAAATTTCCCTCGGTTTGGGAGGTTTCCGAATTTTTCCTCAGTCTCCCCGGGACGCGCGGATATAAATCGCGCCGGCCTCGATGCTGTTCGATGGTATGTGGATTGCGAATTCCCGTGGATAGCGAATGTTTTGTTGGGTGCCATTTTATCGGTTTGCCACTGCCTCTGACTGAAATTCTATTCGCGGATAACGCCGGTACTGTTCTGTGGAAATTGCTTTAGAATGGATACGCTGCGGTCCGCGGAAAGCATTCGCCACACATAGAGACCCGTCGATGGTATGTGGGCGGGAGCGGTGAATATTTTTGCAGTTGAACAGAAGACCAAGCAAAACTGGCATTGATATACTCCTCACATGAAAGGGCACCCAGGGCAGGGTTGAACTGAGGTCCACTACAACAAATTTGACGAGCGATTGTTTGACTGCAGTAGTACATTCTGAGTGTTATCTTTGGAGAATGAGTTGCACAATTCAGGGAAGTGTGATAAGGCTGGTATTGAATTCGGAAACCGTAAAACTCTCTCTGTCACGAAAAAATTTGACATGGGGGTAGTTGGTCTGTGGTGAGGGCTGACTCTGCCGAATCTTCATTTCTGTACATTTTTCGTGTTGACATCTATAGGCTCCATCGAAGTCGGAGAACCGAAGCAATGGAAGACATGGCTGACACATCTCGACTTGGGAGTACTTACAAGCCAGTAACACATCTCGCGACAGACACAGGCTGTAGAATGGTGGATTAAGCTGGGATTTGTGTGAAAATTCCAAGTTCTTATGAGTGTAGTCGGTAAAGGCACAGGAAATGTGCATTTATCCGTCCACTTTGAACTGTGAATTGTGCGGCTAGATGGAAATCAGAAAAAACATATGAGTCTCCTCCATGTGCCAACATCGTGTCCTACTCCAAACAGAAACGATGGAAAGTCAACCTGACCGACCAGACTTATGACCATTCCGGATATCGAGTTACTCTTAGAAGAAGCTGTAATGAGCGATGCCTACATTTTGATGTCTGGATTAATCACCCGTTCTAACTCCTACAGCCATCGTCATCCCTTTGTCGGTCAGAAGGTAGTTTTTCTCGAATAGAGAACGAAGTAATGAAGGCGAAGTCTTCAGGAAGGAAGGAATGGTTGTGTGTCCAGAAATGTATTCGGTTCACAAATCAAGACCAGACGATTCCTCCAAATGTAGATCAAACCAAGGTAAATGTAAGGAACCGATGCTAATGCAGCAGTGTATACGTATGAAAAATGGTTGCGCACACGACTGTCTCATGTTTCCACTTGCTAGCGCCGATGCGTTAATGTTCTTTTATTTGATACATTGAAGGAAAGTTGCACGCAGTCTTTAATGACATGCATTGATGAATTGAAAAATGCCATTCGGTCTTTTGTTTTCGAGTTTAACTGAGATACTCACGCCCGTTTCCACAGTGCAAGTTTATCTGCTGGTTCAGCCAAGTGTAGGACCGAACTTAAGCTTCACTCAAGAAGATTTCGCGTCCAGCCAATGCTTAAGGGTGGTCTAGGTAAGTCAAGGATTGAGTGGCACTGTGAACCATTTATGAAGAATCTAGTGAGTGTGTCGGACTGAAGGGAGGAAAAGAGAACACACCAATTCATGAAGCGAACGTTCGTATAAATAAAGATATTGTTATAATCCCACATGGCTACGTTTGGCGTCACCCACAAAAATGCCAGCGACAAGATCTCTCCAATTCTACCTCACTCCCTCTTGAAATGTGACTAAGGGAATACACACGAGTGTCGTGCGAGTGACAAATGTCACGTAAAGTGACTAGAGAAGAGAATACAAGTGACACATATGTTTGTATAAAGTTGTATGCCTTCTGTTCTCTTCAGCTGCATTGCCAGACAATTTGGTTGCCTTTGGAACATTGGTTGCCTATGCGGGTGTTCTCTTATGTATTTTGGGTTAAACTTATGTTGATACATGGCAATTACGTACTCTCTTTATTGACTTAAGCCATGACAATCGGTGGTTTAAGTTAAGCCACTTCTTAAGCGGAATTTGTCGTTTATAAACGTTTATGTCCACGGACCGACACTCGCGCTCTCGCAGTGACAACGCACATAGTGCTATCTGCTTCACATGGCTTCATATTGTCATATAATAAATGTACTACATGTACTATGTATTATTTACTATGGCAACACTTTCCACCATGCCAAACAGAAACGGGAAATGGTCTCTATCTTTGTCTTTAGCGAGAAGACAAAGATAAGAGACAAGACACGTCAATCTTGTTGGCGTCTAGTTAGTTAGTCTTAAGTTTGGATTCGACCAATAAAGTGTATTAATGTTATTACTCTCTTTTATTTCGAATTTTTTATGATAAATGTTGCACACAAGAGAGGTACAACATCACTATATCGTCTGCAGGACATAATTATTAAACCTACCCGTGTACTGAGCTCAAATTAAACATGCATTCATGATATAATGATATAAGTGCGTTTTTTTCTGTAGGCAGAGAACTTCAATTGGCAAAATTGTTTTCCGTGGCAGCTGATTTGACAGTTCTCAGATGTTTTGAGGCTGGTTTGGTTCAGCAATTTACTATGCTAGGGGATGACCAGCAAAGGAAGACGATGTAGGTCCATTGTGATACCTACAGTCAGACTACTACCACTGACTGACCATACCAGTGATACTGCCTTTAAATTGATCCCAACGGCAAATGGTGACCAGATTCGAAAACCAGACAAAAGCGTATTAACTTCGTTTTCACTGGGATTCGAGCCGGGTACGCCACTAGACAAGAGCAGGCACCAACTGGCATTATCAATAGACTAAGGCCGGAGCTTCTCACAACTCGACTTGTGCGTACTATCGCAAGTGGCAGGGACCTACAGTTTTATGCCGACTTCGAACGGCTTTTTCTAGACAGTTATACTCTTCAATCAAATGGCCATTTTGAATCGTTAACATCGTGTCAAAACGTAATCATTTTTTTTTTCTTCTAAACCGTGTCATTTTCAAACAGTGTAAAAATAGCCCAGTAATAGCGTCAAATTTGACTTCCATGCCAGCCACATTTGCGAAATAATATGCAATCTTGAATGCCATAAGACGATCTGTCAGACAATTCAATTTCATGGATATACAAATTATTTCTCCGTGTTTTATACGACCTCTAAGAAAAATCCTTTATTTATGGATTCCTGTTATGTTTGACCGCAAATTAACATCATTTCAGAGAACTGCGGCAAGAGGCAAGAGTAGATATCCGTAATTCGGAAGTAAAATTGTGGATTTTTTGATCTCGAAAAAATAAAAAAATCAGAAAAATTGCAAAAGTCTTTGGAATTTCTATTTGAGTTGACAAGTTCACGCTTTAGATTACTTTTGGAGGAGAGAATCATATTACGAGTCACTTTTTCAAGCTCGTACCTCCCTAATAACACGTGTAGTGTTTTCTTCCAAGGCTTCTTTTGCACTCGATGCTGGCTTATGCATGTAGACGAGGGATTTTATGTATCCCCAAGAGTTAGAATGTATGATTTAGCTGCCCATGGTAGATAGAGATATGCGCCCATAGTTGGAGCAATCTCTTTTGTCCCCCTTCTTGAAAAGTGGGACAATAACCCCAGTTTGCCAGGTATGACACCACGTTCCCAGGCCACTTTAATGACACGAGAGACCCATAAGACTCCTTCTTTACCCATTGTCTTAAGCATTTCTGGCTGGATTTCATCCACACCGGCGGATTTGCCAACTTTTAGCGACACAATCGCCAAAATGACTTCCTCCACCATTGGAATATTATCCGCACCACTCAAGACTACAGGTCTTGAGACAATGCTCGCTCCATCTGCGTAAGATGTCCACCTCATTGGAAAGCAACACACCATCCTTGGATTTGACTCCTTCGACGATGTTCAATTTCCTTCTTCTGTGTCGGCGAATGGTTTGCCAGAACACCTTTTTCGCAGGGGTATGGTCGCTTTCCAACTTAAATTATTTTATTAATTATGCTTAGCCACGCTTTTTTTAGGAGGAAGATTTTTAATTTATCGTCGATCAATGTAACATGACAATATTCAAGTCATTCTTCAAGTAATATTGATCGTCTCTAGGCTCACCAGTGTTCTGACTTGACGAGACTGATTGAGTGGACACTCTTTCTGAAAATTTGAGGTCCTTAAAGTTCCTGTCAGCAGATCAACAACGTGGAATTGATGACTATCGATGGTTAATAAACTCCATCATCGCAGCATTTTTCCTTTCAATCAGGGGAGTCTTATTTCATTTGAAACTACTGCACTTCCTGCAGCACCGACTGCAAGGAGATTTCCAGTTTCATAGACACATACGAAACAACTACACAGAATTTATGCAAAAACTTTGTCAATGTTCATTGCGTGAGGTTGTGATGCTACGAGCAATTATAATTCAAGTATACCTCAAGTTAAATCGATCGTGCGTAGAACGCTTTAGACATGTTTTACAAGAATGAACTACATTTATTACCCATTTTACTATTTTTGTACGTAGTCTTACATAAGGGATGAGTCATTTCAGATAGAGTGCAGAAAATAAAATTTGTGATCGTTGATTCGATAAAGGATGTAAATCCAGGCACACCATCCGCGATCTCTTCTTTCGTGGCCAAGATATGCCACGTCGCTTCACTTAATCGTTGGCTGTGAGTGCGTCACCATCAAGAAACGAGCAACCAACCACCAATCAACGAAGAATAATGTCAAACAATGGCATTCACTTACACTTCAACTCTTACTCTCAATATTTACCACAACAAAATCGTCAACATATAGGAAAACGTCAAATCTTATGTCAAACTTTTCAACAGAGCCCATGCCATCTCGTAAAATCAAGATTCTCTGACACGATGTTAGTTTGAACATGGATTTTTGTGCCTCCACTGGATTTTTTCACTAACAGGGCATGGTCATGTCCAGTGGAGACCACGTGTAATGCGGGCGCCATTGAGGTTGTTCACACCATCATCTTTGAAACACTAACTACCAATGATTCCGTCGGCGAAAACAGTGCTGCATTGGCAGTCTTTGTATTGCCTGAGGATGATCGCCTGACCAAATGCACCACTTTTGTTGCCGTTTCGAGCAGAAATGAGCTTCGCTGCTAAGGCGACATTTTTCAGAGAGCACACATTTTGATAAGAAAATTAAATTCGTTTTGCATTGTTCGGGTGTAAGTCATTCCATTATGAAATGGCACAGCTTACTGAGCATGCTTGACTTCGGCACATGTCACGAATCACGCGTGAGCTGTCAAGAGTAGAACGCAGAAATACGAAATAATAACAAAATCACCCATTCCCACGTTCTGGTCAGCAATCGTCTACAGTCATACGTCCACACTTACGAGTACATGGCATAGATAGCCACGAAAATAAACACAAGGAGCCACAATGTCTGCATCAGCCGCTGAGTCAAGGAGCTCTCTACACTTGCCGGCCTGGCGTGATTGTAAACAAACTACATTGTTGAGCACTCGCTTAACGGACAAAACGTGTTGATATACCTATCAGTGAGGTGGCCGATTCTCGCGTGGGAAGTGAATTGAATCTTGAGTCTGAACAGGTTTCTGCGTGACTAAGAATTTGATGAGACGAGTGTGTGAAGGCTAACATTGTAGCTGCACGTAAAATTCGCTTGTCGCCAAAGATGAATCGTTTTCATGTCCCGCGGGAAACAGTCGAAAATTACTCACCACTTAAAATAAACTGCAATCGCACATATCGTGCTGACACCATCACCTATTTTAACTGTTGTCGCGCCGATCTATTGATTACGATCTCGACAGGCACATCAATTAGTCTGCTGTACGTTTCGACATCTTTTCAGACACAATCTTGTTCGTTTCCGCTTCCACTATCAATGTATCGCAGTGAAGCAAAGTCCACGACCAACTGAGTGCACTGTGCTAATGCAAATTTGAAATTGCCAACAATTGCCAAAACTAAACCGAAATCACCCAAAGGACATGCATAAGTTCAACAGGCTGGATCAGGGCACACCGCTGAGGACAGGACTGTATTTCATCGAGCACTTAATCGAATCGGAGTCGAATGACGGCACTGAATATCAGGAATTATTAGATAATTAACGCGCCACACCCGATGTAATCAGTGAAGCCTAAAAGTGCAAATAATATCCACTGATAGCAGCGTCGAGTGTCCCCCGGATGGTGGGACGCTAATTGAGAGCGTAATGAATCTAAGTCCCCGGGACCCGTCCGTGTTGATGGCACAAGGAAATGGCTTTAATTTCATTGATGGCTTTTTCATGGTACTAATAAAAGTGTCATCCCTTAGATTGGGAATACCCGCACCGTGCTGTGATGGGTTGTGGATAATTAGTTGGAATTTGTAAGGGACTGTGGCGCAGCTTGTGTGGGGGGGTTAATCTTTGCGGACGAGAATCAAAGTTTGACGAGTGACTAATCGGACATAAACTTTGATCCATTCAATGTTTAATTAAACGGACTGAAGTATAAACGTGCCTGTCGTGCACTTGGGGGGCTGCGCGAGAATCCTACTGCAGAAGTAATGTGAGCGAATCAGAACCATGACACATGATATTTCGTCGTAAGAACTGGTGATCTGGTGTTTTATTTTTACATACAAATATTGACCAAAATAAACCACCACGACGGGAGTGTGAAGTCAGTTGGAAGCTGTAGCCGGTACTCTTACAAGCTACGTTGGGGCCAAGACATAGTTTCAATTAGGCCAATAAAGACACATTGTGATACAACGCGGATTGAATACTTACTTACGTGCGACCAATGGATGGTCTCTGTCTAAGACACGGCAGCCTGCATGCCCGCGGTTTGTATAATTCCTATTATTGGGAAGTTTGACAACGTCGATGGTCTTATCATCTAAACAGCATTGAACATTGGACTAAAGTTAGTCCGAAAAAAATATCTGTCGAAGCGGCTATAAATCTCTTCGTCAGCTTTGGACAATATCCATGCATCTGCGCTGTGCAGTAGGACAGGGAACAGCAAGGTTTTATACAGATACAGCGTTTTCCTTCAAAGAAAGGTCTTGCTCTTTAATTGCGTATAAAGCCGAAGGGTTTGTGAGTTTTCCTTCAATTTCAATCAAAAGTAGTTTTTCTACCTCGGGTCAACGTAAACTCCACTAGTGATCTAATGTAAAATCTCCCTTGGCAGCTTATGCTGCTGCGGCTTCTTGAAACCACTGTACTCAAAACTCCCGACCAAAATCATTCTCTACTCGCATTCTGCCAACCCGGTTAAAAAGAGTAGAACGCTGGATGGTAAGCAAAGGAGCACAAGTGATACTTGGTGTTAAGTCGAATATATGGTGCTGTCACCGAAAAATGTGAGTGGACCGCTTCTCGATTATCGAGATCTGGATGTAATTCGGAACTTGAAAATCCATCGTCAACACTGCCTCGGCCACATCGTGCGCATCGCTACAAATGCTCAAGCGAAGAAAGAGTGTCTGAGAGGAAAACCAAACCTCGATTAAAAGACCAAGTGATCGCGGACCTAAGACAGCCTGTTGACAGACCGACAACAATGGAAGCTGGCATCGACCCTTCTAGGGGTCATCGATCTGAACAGTCAGTCAGTAGTGTGACGTTTCGTTAAAGACTGTTTTGGTCCCACAGCATGCACTTCGTCGCCCTCATTCACCCCAAGACCGATCTTAACCGACTCCTTCTCAAGCCTCGCAAGTGCTAAAATGGCCCGTCGTGCTCTTCGAATGATTTCAATGTCATCATCGGTGCCACAGATTTGTGGGAGATCGGGCTGAAGCCTGAGTTATGCACGATCTTCTCAAGAATCATCGTCCTCGTGCTCGCGATTAAACTAATAGGAGACAGCAATATCGCGGAGTCATTAGATTCGCTCGAACATCCACATACCGTGCCTTCTTTGTCCGTACTTTATCGCTACTTTCTCAAGTGAGTTAGTTGCATTCCTCCTCCTCATGAATTCACCCGCAATACTCGTCTCGCCTTAAGCCTACTTTCGGACGCACAGCTAAATTTCGAGGCTGATTCTTCAGCCGCGGAAGGCTCTTGCCAGCCCAATATTTGCCACCTTCTCCCTCTATACCTTCGGCTCCTGCTGAGTCTGGACACCGGACACTTAAGGGTATTAAAGCGCGAGCAAATTATGCAAAACAAAAATAAACAAATAATACTATTTAATCCTCCACTTTAATGCACACGCATCAAATATTGCCAGTGAAAATTGTATTGAATTTCAACTTAATTTTCCTCACTCACCGCTCCACCGACCCTTTTACGGACACAGTTCAGCTCTCACCTGGAAGGGAACAAGAAAAAAAAACCAAAATTACATACAAGTTATATAAATTCACATTAAAATGCTATGCACTCGACACAAACAAGCACAGTGCGTGAAATGCAATGCCAACAAAACCTAATATCCCACCCGCGTGTGCACTCTTGTGCTAAATCAGTTCACTCAAACATTGATACTAAACCTGTTTTTAGAATTCTCTCGGTTTGTTGTTTCGGCAAAAAAAAGTAAAAATAAAAAATGGACCACCGCATAATACATATTTTGTAATTGGCGTTCAATTGTGGGAATTTTCTCAAAAATTAAATTCGAAACCGCAAATATTATAATGTTTTGATGGTTCAGTGCGGAGTATTTACCCTCCATTAGTGGTTTCAATTGTGGCACAAATATTCAGAAGGGATGGAGTACAAATAATTGCCAGTTGCAGGGAGTTCTTTTGCAATATGTAAACGGACACATGGCCTTCCATCTTATATTCAATAGGCAATCAGCTGCAGCAATCAGACCTGGTCCACCACAAGAAGTTACTCTAAGGCGAGGTGGTGACGCGAAAAGGCGTGAATTTAGTATCGATGCGTTGATGGTTGTTGAAAAATGTTACAATTTGAAAGAAGGATAGATTAAGAAGCTCAAACGTGCACGAAGGAGTGTTCAAGTCAAGTTAAACTGAAGGGATTTTAATGACATTTTGAAATTGCATAAAAACATACTAATGTGGGTGCCGCTGCAGCCCGTAGCGGGCCAGGGCCTAGCTTCTCAGCAATCACTCCAACTGTGTGCGCTATTGCTCGCTCAAGAGTGGGAGGGACCTACCGTTCTATGCCCACTGAGAAGACAGTTATACTCTTTGAGCACTGTCTCGAAGGAGGTGGGGCCGTGAAAAGTATTTTGCTAGCACCAGGAATCGAACCTAGGCAACGTAGGCTCGAATGCGTAGGGGTCGACGCACTACGTCGCGGCCACCAATATGAATCGAGAAACCTTTTAGCCGGAAATGAACCGATCAAGCCATCGATTGGTAGGTGGTAGGAAAAAGAAAAGTGAACACTTTTTTAATTTAAGTCATGTTTCAGTACTCTTCCTTCGGTGAAAGTGCACGACGACTTTGTGTTGTCGCGTATTCAGAACCTTCCATGGAAGGTACACTTAAGGTAGGTGGAAGGAAAAGGAACATGGAATTTAAAACACGATTCAGTACACTTCCTTCAGTGTACAAGCAAAGTTAATGTGCACGAAAACTGGGTCTTGTCGCGTATTCGGAACCTTCAAAGATGGTGGCGCTCAGACCCTCTATGGAAGGTGCAAGTAAGCTAGACGAGAAGCTTTCTGCTTTTAATGACCAAACCGGAAGAGCCGCCGCCGTGGCCGTCCCCGACACAAGAACCTTTCATAATTCACACATCGAACTTCGAGTCACTGTCAGCACTCAAAGAGTACACTTGTCAAAAAAAAAACGCTTACTAAAACTGCATTAAATCGAAGGTCAAGAAGGTTTGGATGGACACCACAGCTCCGGCCCGAAGAGGCCCATTGGGACAACCCAGAAGAGGCCATAGAAGGAGCTACCATGGATGCGCTGGCTTTTGGGACTCCACCAAAAAGAAGAACTCTGGTTTGGCAAAGTGCAGGCATGCAAATATAACTGAAAGACTACAAGGCAACCCAGCAAGGAACTTCGAGAGCCGTTCGTGAGCGCGACCATTAGATACTAAGGCGAGACTCTCGGCTTCTGGAGAAATGATGTTCGAAAGTCTCAAGAGGGTGATACGACAGTCGAATTGCTTTAAGATTGGACAAAGGCCAGTCGAGACGGAAGTGAGCCGCTGGTTTGAAGTTTAAAATGACTATCAGGTAAAATGGTTTACCTCAAGCTGGACTATGATGCAAGAGAATTTCGACCTATTTCTTTCCATATCGAGGCTTGGAATCTTAAGGACAACTGGCGTCCATCTTAACCATACGCCAGCCAGCCACGTGCATAATAGGGTCGGAGAAAAGCATGCCCAACGAGTCTAATCAATGTATCCTTTGCCCGAACCATAGGAAAGGGGAGCTCTTTGACTACTCAAAGTATAGAGGGATAGGTTTCAGTTGTGTAGTATGCCCGCCTAAAGCCGTTTATCAACAAAGGAGGGACGCAAAACTGGCTGCAAACTGGCAAATTCAGTGACCTCCATTGAACCAACGGTGACCTTCACTTAATATTCATTTATTTTAATGCCGTATTTGACAGCGTGTCATCTCAATTTTTAGTAGGCTGACAGTAACTCACATAAGACGAATGGTTTGCTGTAGAAGATAGATACAGAACAGATACAGAACGGCCAGTGGAGCCAATCATATGCCAGAGCGGCATGTCTAGTTTTGTCAGATCAACCAAATCCTTCAAGTTGTGCAGGTGGCAATTGAGAATTCTCGCTGTTTCATCAACATCGGTAACGAACTTACCAACACCTTTGATGTCACAAAAGGTCTTAGATGGAGCGACGCTATATCATGTGGCATCTTCAGCAAATCGTGCAAAACTCAGAGGCTAACAATAGAAGCACGATATTCTAGAAATTCGTCCATCAATACGCGGGCTGTTCATAAGAGGTTTTTAAGAATAGCAGACGGAAGCCGTTTATTTTGAGTGGAGAAAGGCTGGGTGACTTTTCTGGTTGACGTCATTGACGAAGCATCACACTGGGCAGATATTAGTTCGGTGTAGTTAGGGACTTAATCTACCTCTGCTCACAAATCAGTTGCGACATCAGTTTGAATGCAGCTGGAAAAAATGATAAAACCAGTTGGCTCCTGTGTTTAAAGAACCTAGAAGTATCGGGCAACCACAATGACATCAAACTCAGAAACCTTGAAGCATGCGACAGCAGTGTCAAAATACACGTCCTATCTGTGTTCATGCGTCAGTTGAGCTGGCTGAATGGAAATTAAGAACCGCACCCACAACTGACATCCCGTGAAATGCATTATCTAATTAACCGGTCGTTTAGCGAAACACTCAAACAACTCGTATATTGTGTGTCAGCCCACAAGATGGAACTGAAACTATTTCAATAATTCGCGAGCACGAAAAAATGCAAACATTTCAGTTAACACCCTCTAGCATCAGCGACGCCCCAGCAGGCCACCTTCGCAGCACTCGACATCAAATAACTCATTTCCACACCCAACCACCAGCCAGTGGATGAACTGAACAACACCGACTCCCGCGAATCCGTGAACTGTAAACTATTTTAAGCGTTAACCATTAATCAATTATGAACAAATTCAGGTTAAACACTTTTCCCCATTTTTTTTTAAATAACGTTAATTAAAAATATTCAGAGGATATTGAATAATCCCTTATTTCGAAATTACGCTGAATTCTGTGGGGCGGTGGAAAATTCGGAATGGCACCACCACCGTGAACCCTTCTCACAGAGAATGGCACAAATCATGGATAATTCATGTCGGTTCGCTTCAACTCAAGTCAAATCTGCATGACAGTGATTACAATTATCTGGGGTACTGGTGTTCGATTTGGCGAGTGTACACATACCACGATGGTTGGGCGCTGATGGTTGATGGTTGATGCTCGTTTGAATGAATGTTCGTTCAACAAATATGAATTATCCCCCATCTTTAGGGCAGTAATCGCGTTGGTATCAGGGGACGAAGGCTAGTTACTCACAATTGTTTGCAAGTGGCGACCGTTGTTTGGTGTGATCAACAAGGTAAACCAGGGATGGGATTCGGTTCGTGGCCATACCATTATCGGCACTCGCACATATCATGTCAAGTGAGTTGTTCCTCGCCAAAATTGACTGTGAGCGTGTATGCCGGGTGGATAGTGCTGGCACCGGAGGGGAACATTTGCACGCTCAAGGGGATACAAAGGACACATAACACATAGCGTGCAGGCTAAATACTCATGATTGAGTTGGTGAACGCAAATAAAAGGTGGGGAACTGAATACATTTCGACATGTTCAAAAAAGATGTACAAACAGAGGTGGTTTACAAGAACACCTACGAGCAGAGGGGAGACGGCCTGAGGCGTGTGATTATTACGCGTCGAATGAGTCCTTGAGTTCCTCTCTTTTGAGTCTTTGCGCAGCCTGTATATTGGCGTAAACAAACAAATTTCGTCGAACGCTTCTTCCGTTGAACCTGGGCGTCAAGCGACAAACGAGGAGAGGTTTAATGCGAACTCTGGCTCTGGTTAAGATCATTCAACGGGTGGGTAGCTGATTGCAGACCTGAATGCACAGAATCATAACCGAAGACTCCTCCGCAACCAAGTAGCCACCTGGTTCATACGCTATACATTGCCTAGCCATCTTAGGAGTTTAGTCTGTCGTCAGTCAACTGGTTCGTGGTTGGCATATCCAAAGACCCAGAAGTTTTTCCTCCAAGGACCGCTTGTGAACAGGACTGTGATAATCTCGGTAGTACTGGTTACTGGGAGACGTAGGGAACGACGCTCATTGTCGATGTCGAAGACCACAGAGACTTCCTTTTGCCTTCAGTCACCGTCAGAACCATTTTAGCGGATTCCAACACATCATGACTTCCAAATAAGCTTCCTTCCTCACATTTTATCCTCTTTTTGACCGGCCATTACCACGCAAGTTCTGGATAGTGGTGATGTCCCGGAGAGTGGTGATGTCCCCGCGGATTCTGCTGGTGCACGTGGTATATTAAGGGACATCCTTGTTTTTCCACGAGCCAAACCCATAAGTCTTTGTCTTCCACAGCCGAATAGGTCCGTATCCAAAGGGGCTTTTTGTACGTGTTCATGGATCATACACAACCCTTATGCAGAGAGGACCGTTGCATCAGGTGAGGGCAACCTCACTGCCTAAATCAGCGCCGCCATTGGCCTTATGAATAGGGTGCATCCCCCGCGTATTCTATTGAAAGGTCCTGCCATAGCCTTGGATGCTACGAATATGTCGGAGTAGCTCTTAAAGGTGTTCGGGACGCTGTCGTCAGATTTCCAGCTCCTCCACAGTCATCTTTTTCACAGTCGCCAACCAGGCGGAACCTCATCTTCGATCGAAAGTGCTCGAAGGAGTTCATTAACAGAGGCAGAGGCTAATTGCAGACGCAGGCTAATTGCAGACGCGAATGATAGGACAGAGAAGTAAACTCAGGTCCAAGCAACATGAGAAGACATTCGAAAGGCAACATATTTTGTCGCTAAAGGCGCCGGAATGCAAATGAAAATGAAACAAACTCCTCTCTTAGAGCTGTTTCTCAAAGCAACGACATACTCCCCTCCAGTCGATAAAGTTCACATTCGATGTTGTATTGTAGAGACTATCGAACAACTTTCGACCTCTTAAACAACTTCTTGGGCTGACCCAAATCCCGGCCGCATCCTCCTTCCTGCTGCAACTTCCACAAATCCCGTCATTGGCCAGTTCAAAGTTACGTTTTTGTCGGTCAAGAGAAACTCAGTGGCGGTGACCAAAACTCTACAAAAAGGAATCCATTTGCCACAAAATTATTGATTGCTTGTGCACGTAACCGGAAAGTTCCAATTTGTAAAGCAATCTCTCGTCTTGAACACCGAACGGGGAAAAAAGGGAACACACAACGAAAATAGAAGAGAAAATACGATGTATTTTATAGCTACGGCACGTTAATTTCTGTGGGAAAAAAATATTTTCGAGATTCGGTTTTACGCGAACCGAAAATAGCGAGCATGAAGTTCCGCATTGCATGGCATGCTTGTACAATACGTGCTTAAGCTGCATGGCCACGAGAGTGCTGAGTCGAAACCAGTCCTACGATTTTAGATGTTGAGATACATTCTCATTCGCACATTCGCCTTCTTTTCATTTTATATTAGAGTTCAAGGCTCACCGTGCATTTCATACGCTAGTGACCCATATTCACTTAGCACTTCACGACAAGCGCTGTATTTGTTAATAGCACACATCCAGATGAGATCTGGCAAATCGGCAAAAATTAATTCCCGTCCAATCATAAGTGTCGACTGTGGACCGACCGAGTGTTGAGGGCACCTGCGACACGACAAAAGTAAATAACACTTCGCAGAAAGTAGCAAAAGTGAAATGATTTCCCACGTTTGTCTCTAAAATTAGCAGGAATTCGATACACACCTCAAATGGGCTGACAGAGAGAGAGGGAGGGGGTTAAGGAAAATCGTATCTGCTAGATGCATTCATTCAGAGCGGGGGATATGATAAACGTTTCATTAATTAGCTCCCCATTACTGCATCAAGTTTATCTGGTTGTGTATCTTCATCGCACTGAGATTGTACGTACTTCACCGAGATACTGCGGAGGAGGATATGAATCAGGAAATTTGTCATTTATTGCGAAAGAGACGACAGCGAGCCACAGAGAACCGAATATGGGTTCGTTTCTGTGTGTTGATGGGGAAACTTGTTGGAACGATACACGCCGAGATGCGATGTATTATAGCAACTTATGGATGCTTGGTAATAAATCACTGCGACGAGGACGTTGTTTTGCAATGACACTGTCTGGGAGACAGACCGAGAAAGCGACCGGGGTTCGTGTAATTTGTGAAGAGGAAATGAGAGGAGTACAAAACTGTTTCCATGTTGTTGATGTTGTTCAATTTGCATATTCCTTTTAATGAATTTGATTTGGCGGAAAGCAATCTATTCACATGGTACATCTACACATGTTCTCAGTGCATTTTCAGATTTCAAACGGTAATGGGATCAGGTTTCAAAGGACAAACAAACAGAGGAACAATCGGGAGCGGTGTTTACCTCCGTCAGGAGATTCAGCAGATCGTGTAGTATTGACAGAAGAAAATGCTTGTCTTAAGCTTTGTCAAATTGAAATGCTGAGAAGTCTCTTTGATACTATGGATTGCGTAATAGTCCTTGTGTGCCGTTCTCCCCAACTTGTGAAGACAGACACTTTTATTCCGCCTCCGAACTTCGAACACAATATGCTCCCTGCTTCACATGCCCCAAGCGGGAATAACATACAAATGTACACCCTCCTGCTACACAGGACTGGGTGTCAAATAAAAACTAACCCATGCGTCAGCGTGAAATGGCGTGTACACAATGACAGATGACAACCGCAGCGGACCGATACTTGTGCGTCATCTACCATGTTCCCACCGAAAGTATCGCCAGGTTTCGTCAAATTTCTACAAACCTTCCAGGTTTCGTCATTTTCGGGGAGCAAAAACCTCGCGTTTTCTACAAAACCTAGTTGCAGCCCCCCTCGAATTCATCCGTCCGTGAGAGATTGTCAAACCGAGCAAGCCTACGTGGTGAACTTTTTCTTTCATTTTCTCATTTTGTCTCTTTCTATTTTCTGGTGTTCTCACACTATTATTTCCTGTCAATAGACATTTATTTAGTGGCTGTTAAAAATTTGAGAGTGAGTGACATTTCTTTTGGCGGGCACATATAATTTGAGAGTGAATGTCTTGAAAATTGAGAGTGAAACCACATCAAACTCGGAGGGAACGGTCATTGAAGTTTCAGTAAAAGTTCATCCGACCCTCGAGGTTTCGGTTAGGTGCGAATGCAGCAAGTCCGGCTAGTACACAAATGAAGAGGCGCTACTATCCTCTGGCCCTAAACACACGCCCCATAGTAAGGAGTTTCCTATTTAGGACTTGACAACTTTGAACTTTCACTGTGAACGCACCCTTAAACCAATGACCAAAATGTCATGGCGATGTTCGGCAAACGGAAAATGTTTGCAGATAATTAAAATTGACTCCCAAATTTCCGAGGCGGCGAAAGCAACTTATGAGCGTTGACGCCGAAACCAGCAATGTCGTATGATAGAGATGCCCAACTTCTACCTCTCTTGCCCCATTAACTGTTTGACAACCATTTTTATATCGTTTTCTAAAGCCAAATTGACCAACCAGAGAACGGCATTGGCGTTGTTTCGTGAATATCTGTCAAAAATTTATGAATAACTGTCCAACAAGCTCCCAAATTCGTCGATGGACTAGGGGCCAATCAGCTGTGAAGTTGGTCATCTGTATGATACTCATTTCTGGCCGAAACTTGGTCGTAAATCTCATCCCAGTAGACAGGCAATTCATAGTCTAATTAACAAATTTTGAGTCTGAATTGTAGCTACAGGATGTTCCAGTGCCTGTAGGCCAACGGGTTGGTCGAAGCGCGGAAAATATTGCTGCTGCTCTCAAATGACACAAAGCCGTTGATCCCACAGCGTTCTTAAGACTAGTGCATCGCTTAAGCCGCATTCTGGATTCATTTCGAGAAATGGTTTTGCCCAGCACTCTCAGAAAGATGAAGTTTACTCAAGGGACTTACGTTCTCGGATTTGCATCTTCAGAGACAAAGTGCATTATTGGCAAAACGGCTTCGTCAACAAAGAGACAGAAACAACAACAGCACATAGTCGCATGCTTCAAGAAACACCACTTCATTCTCGACAAATAACTGTAAGTAAGTTGCGGAATATAGCTGCGGATAAAAAAAAAATATTTTTTTAGGACAACAAGCCCTAAAAAACGGCTCAGAGACTGATTCGATATACGAATGTACAAACTCACCATCAAGTTCACAGAAAGTCTGCCGAAACCGAGCGGACCCAAGCGACATCTCGAGAGATGTGTAGAATTGAAAACGACCAAGCCTGGCATGACTAACAGGTTCAAGCATGATACATAATATCCCACAACAGAAGAGCGGAGTCCGATAGCACTCAGCACTAGTGATGGGCATAATCGAATGATTTTAAGTAAGCAAGTTTTTTTGCAATTAGCGCGCGTACAAGGGGTTGCTAATGCCCTTAAGTGTCCGGGGATATCACACAGCACGGTCCGAAGGTATAGAAGAGAGAGATGAAGGACCTGTGCACATTGCTCTGCGAGTTGTAGTCTGTGGGAAAGATTTTGGCTGGGAAGAGCATTCCATATTCGTGTCGTGCGGCTGAAGAACGGGGCTTAAAGAGGCTTAAGGGTAAACTGATGAGCATTCCTGGCGAGGCGAGTATTGCGGGCGAATTCATAGAGAGGAGAAATGCAAGGAAGTAGCGATAAAATACGGTCAAAAAAGACACGGTATGTCAATGTTCGAGCCAGTCTAATGACTCTCCGAAATTGTTGTCTCCTATAAGTTTAACCACTCGCTTTTGGATCCTATCTATTAGGTGCAGGGTGGGGGCACCAGACCAGTGTTGTACTCAAGCTTAGGGGGGAAATACGCCTTATAAATTAAAGCCAAATCATCCAATATTTCTTGCATCAATTGAGGAAACCTAAACATTTCGCAGCATTCATGCATTAGCCACTACCCAAGCGTTCGCTTGAGTGACAGCAGACACGTTTTTGGAAGTATTGAATTTCCCCCTGTTGTTCTTTCCCCAATTAATTATGCTTTCAATATCGGAATTCGGTGCGCATATCCAGCCGTTAAAATTCTACGGCTTTGATACGCTGAGGGTGCTGTCATCAGCGAGTTAATGAATTGCATTAGAAGTGCCGACAAGAGATTATCCATAAAAATGAGAAACAGTGCCGGAGACAAAGCCTTGGGGAGCACCATTGGTGGATATGAGACTTGAACATCCAAAACAACTTGATTTGAACGGTTCGAAGGGTAATTCTTAATCGATAGAAGAAGAGATTCACGTATTTTCGACAAGACACCTTGATGCCAAACTCTGTCAAACGCCTTAGAAATATCAGGAGCCACGGTCTCGCTTAAGCCTGCATTGTGCAAGGATTGATTTCATTTTTCGATCAGATAAGCTGTCAGACCTGTCGTTGCGGAAGTCGTACTGCGTCATTAAGAAGATCCTGCGATTCAAGATATTCCAAAAGCTGACGATTTGTCAGCATCTCCATGATCGTAGAAAGAAGGGATGTGAGTGCTATGATTCGGTAAGATTCGCCAATGTCAGCGACATTTGAATTATTATGCGAGTGATAATCTATTAGTACAACTTCTCTATTTTCAAAATTATTCGAATGGCTACTATTTCATTCGAATGATTACTACTAACACGAGATAACTCGTAAAATGTCTCACTTCTGTGCGAAAACATTTAACAAACAGTTCCGGTCCAGAAATACATGACTCACTAAAAAGGAACATAACCAGAATGAAAGTAAAACGCGAAGGAAAATAATACAAAATATTCATCCACTTATCGGCTCATTAATAATCAAATAAAAAAAAAATCGAATTCATTCGAATGATTTTGATGTGAGACATTTATCGAGTTCTCTTGCGTTAGTAATTAGTTAGCAGTCATTCGACTGAGTTAGTAGTCCGTCAAATTATCTATTGAGAATCCAGGCGTTCTTTATATTTTGCATTAAGCGGTTATCACTCGAATTATCATTTGAATGCTCCCATCACTACGCCGTCAGTACCAGGGGAGAGAGCTGAGCATTAAGACCTCCTCCCAAAGCGTATAATTTAAACTAGTTATACGCTATTTAGTTATAATAATAACGAGTAGAACCGCCTGTGGGTCGACATTCGGAGTGTTATGCCAAGCTGTCATGTATACACCTAGACACACTCAGTCACTTCAAATACGATTTCAAATTATAATGTTTTTTATTGCGTTTCTCTTGAATTACGCTTACTTAGTAAGGGTGCGGAAGCGAATGAAACAATTTGAGGGTTTTCACAAATATGACAATAGCAGACAAATTTTTCGATTTTCAAAAAGTTTTACTTTCCCTTACGTCAAGAGAATAATCAAGAAATTCCATACCATGTGCAGACTTTTGTGAATGTCGTTATTTTCATTGCAAATAGAATACTTTGAAGAACAGTATATGAACAAAAGTGAAACTGCCTAAAAAATATAAAGAAAAGAATAAAATTAGTCAGATTTGAACACAGAACCTCGAAATGCGTGAGCAACGCACCAACTCACTCCGCCAACGGACTAACCTTTGGTATAGGTGTGACATACTTACATCCATCGCTCTTAATTTAAAATGATAACGAGTCTCTACAGTTTTCTACTCCGATCGACCAAGTTTGTGACTGCTTTTCTAGACAGACAGTTATTACTTTTCAAGTATTATCACTGGCTCGAAAGATGTGGGTGTGAAATTTTTTATTGTATTGGCAGTCAAACCTAGACACCGCAGGCTCAAGTGCGTAGTCGAAGCACAGACTATGCCACATACAGAAAATTGCAGGCATTGCTAATGGTGAGCAGCACATCCCACAAAAGCCAGCACATTCCACTTCTCAACAAACAGCTTTTGTCCACTGCCTCGCACCTAAGATCATATGATTCGGTCTAGAATATCGGGCTACTTGAAATCACAAACTACGCTACTTGCCCGCCGACGGACTTTGTCGGCTTAGTATTTTAGGGATGAGCAACAAATTCTAATCAAGTGCCTACTATGCAGCAGAAGACAAGTTCCTCCAAGCAACAGGTCAATGACTTCCCCATGCACCCTGGGTACACAAGAAAATCTCAAAACTAGTTTACAAAGAATTTTTTTTTCTGGAGGATAAATTAGAAAACCCATGTGATTGTACATGCCGGACACATTGACCTTGACCTTGGCGGTACTTTGAATGAGATCTTGACAAGCAAGAAAGACCTCAGATCCAACGCCAGCAACTGACACAACATTAAGGTTCTGTCATTTTGCAGAACCACCCGGCAAAGACACTGAACCAATCCGAGAAGCAAATTCCACCTAACTGCCTAGTGCGCAGCGAGCCGTCAAGACTAACCGGAAATACCGCTCCGAATGGGTCTTTACAAAAACACTCACAACGAACTCATAAGAAAAAAACAGACAATACAAATCCATCCTTCAACAGTCGTTCTTCATTTTCCCCCCAGTTTTCTTTGCATTTCCCAACACCAAGCAGCCCAAGTCTTGGCGGCGGTGCACAAGCAATCGCCACTCAGTTAATCTTAGGCAATAAAATCTTGAATCTATTGCCCTGGTCACGCTACTCTGCTCCGACACCGTTACCAGCGCTGTTTTGGATACAAAACAATGCCGGTCGTCGTTGACGCTGCGCTCAGTAAAGGAACAGATACCTATGGTCTCTGACGTGTCTGACCCTCTTCGAACGCCCCGATACATACTATCTTATCGCGCCGCAGGAGGAGGTCAATTGAAACGGGAAAGACCGCCAACAAAAATGCCGCCGAGATGAAGTATCGCGTCAGCGGATGCTGATATTACCGCTATTGTTCGGATAGTTATTGCTTTAAGTGCGCTGATTAATTTAATTAACTCACATGAAGTAGGGGGCGCGCTATCTGGTCAGAGCGGCCAGTGATCTCATAAAGAGTTCTGCCAGGCGAGAGACAATAGTTGACGTCGAGTACGTTGGTGAATTGGAAACGAAGCGAGTCCCCGCAGCAGAATCTGTCTACTGCGTGCCGGTTGCTGGGATTGCGAGTGCCGGCCGGTGTTTGATTTATGATTGCACTAATGGCTTAATGGAGCTTGGCGTGAATTGATTCCGATTGATTCGCAATTAGCTGTCAACTTTGATTGTCTGTTATGACTCAATTAATGGGGTTCACTTGACATGGGCATGGACCGATAAGGGGAAATTATCGTCTTTTTTTTTTGCGGGGAAAAGCGGGATTATGACTTTGACACTATACTGACAATGACAGCTTTACACAAGAAGATGGGGGCGAGCTCTGGATCACGTGTAAAAGACAACACTGGGCGTTGGGAATACCAAGATTTGTGAAGATTAAACTGTGAGCCATTTCGAAGGAAGCGTTGCTTATCCTCTATGTTTGTACACAACCAGAGCGACTTTGGCCCGGTGACAGGTGCATTTTCCACATTGTTGCGAACTTTAATCATCGCACTCTTTATTCGGAATCAATGAAAAGGATTTTTCAAGTTGGGGAGTCATGATTCTAGACAAACTGTAAATTAATGCCAATTAACAGTTGAAGTATACCTTAACTAGATAGACTTGATGCTTGGTAGCGAACAATTAATGGTGATAAGTTGCATGTAGTTCTCGTATTCCGAAGGTCCCGTACCGTAAAATTTATTTTAAAAAACAATTCTGAATATCAAGCCCGTATGACACTGAGTTTTCTGGGATTTCATTATATCAAGATATGGCAGAAATTACACTTTTTGGGAATAACTACATTTCTTACGTCTGCTACGCATTGTGGTAGTTAATGTTGTATACGTAGGAAAATGTAGTAGACATCAAAATGTAGCTAAGATGTCAATCTACAGTCAAAACATTCTAAAAACACTGCAAAATCCACAAGTAACAAATGTAGGTAATCAATGAAACAAATCGGTCGACTAGTTTATAGTCATAACTTCGCGTATTTAATCGAGTAGATTATCTCACGTAGATCAGATCGTATGTTTGCAGAATATACAGCAAGTCATTTTTGGAAAGACACTACAATTACTTTGCAAAGAACATGCACTGGGGCAAGATGTGTGTACCGTGTGTGGTTTTCACTCATAGAAAACGGAAGAACTGTCAACAAAAAAAACAAATTGCCAACGACTGTGATATATTTCGGTTATGTTGGAAGGGTAATGATGTTGTGCTGGACAGCTTGTCAAAAGAGCCATCTTTTTGTATTGCGACGTCATTCAGGGCCCGTTGCTTAAGCTTGCATCACAGTTCAGCTTCGATTATAAGAAAGTGAGGTATGAATAACGCGAACATGAAAGAGTAAAGAAGTATTATAAAGAAAAATTCCATGATGTGCAGTGATTTGTTGCTGAAGTGTATGAAAATATTGAAAAGTGAACTATTTTTGTTTTTAAGTATGTGAAAAATGTTTATTTATCTCCTCCTCTAAGTTTCTGTTGACACAGAAATCCTTGCGATGACGTCACGCAGGGTTGCAATAGAACTGTCAAGCACATCTTATTTTGCTACCACCAAGAGTTACATTTTCAACCAATTGCGTTTGACGTTTCAAAATTTTATGAAATTACTCACAATAGTGAAAAATTAAGACTTCTAACTGCTCTAATTTCTTTACTAATTCAAAAGAAAAAAAAATACTGAAAAAACGTAGTGTCATTCGGGCATCGACTGGACATACTTCATCACAATCACAATCTGAACAGCCATCCGCGCTCTCTTCTTTCGTGGGCAAGATATGTCATGTCACTTAACTTCAACGTTAGGTGTGAGAGAATCAACAACAAGAAGCTGACAACCAACCACCAATCAACGAAGTAGATCTCACTAAAAAGAGTGCCAAAAAATGACATTCAGACTTCTACTTTTACTCTCATTATTTATCCCTCCGTCGAATGTCTCACAACGTTTGAACGGAGCTCATGCCATGTCGTAAAATCGATATTCTCCGACACGATACATGATTTTTGTGTCCCCACTAGAATTTGTTTACATCTACGCGAAAGGACTGAAATGGGCAATTTGCTGTATTTGATTCGTATGTGCTACTCGACACCACTGAGACTCGTGTAGAGTTGTCGATTTCAGTCGAACATTTTTTTGTGACAAGTTAAATTTAAATCGTGGATGTATTGCTCTGGATAACTCTGGCGCCAATAAATGATAGCGGTGTTCTGTAAATTTGTTAAAAACTAGCATTTTTTACTATAGGAGGAGGGGGGGTGTCAATTCAATTAAATTCAACTCAAATCTCGCCCCATTTAGGAGTTAGGAGCAATTTTAGGTAAAAATGACTGAACAAATATTAAAAAGCAACGACAGCACTTACAATAAAATACTATAACAAATTTGAAACTAAGATAATTTGTTTTTTAATGTAAAACTCACATCGAATTATTCGTGTGAATAGTTTTTGAATAATTCACTGTCAAACTCAAATTGTTGGGAAAAAATTTAAAAAACAAGAAAACCTTCAAATCTGTTTTTTTCGAATGATATGCTAAATCGGCCTTTTGTAGTTAATACGTATACCAATTCGTTTGCTTTATTTTAGGGTTGCCATGATTGTCCAAGCTAACCTAAGACAGAGAGTATTAAGATCTCCAACTTTGGAGGAGACATCATCTACCATAAAAAGGAGGATGAAATGAAAACTAGCAATTTGACATTTATTGGGTTGACACCAGAACATGCATCACATACATTATATAATTCTGACACGTATGTTCTATGACTTCTGTTTCTCAGATTTATTGTTTCAACCACTGTAATCAGAAATGAAGTTTGATAGAGATGCCCAACTTCTAACTATCTTGCCCCTTAACATTTTTGACAACCATTTTTTATATCGTTTTCTAAAGCTAAGTTGACCAATCAGAGAACGGCATTTACGTTATTTCGTGAATAACTGTAAAAAATCCATGAGTAACTGTCAAAATGCTTCTGAAATCTGATGGACAGCTGTGAAGTTGGGCATCTCTATAATACTTCATTTCTGGCTGTAACACAATATGTATCACCTAAAGATTACTCTGAAAATATGGGAGAGTTGTTTATGATTCAGTTTTCAAACTGCAGTAGCCACTACAAAAATGAGTTTTTAAAAGAGAAAATACACAAAAAACATGGTTTTTTGAATAACGAAAGTTTGTTAATTTTTTCTTTAAATTAGACAAGTTGGGAACAAGGAATTATTGTTCTTCAGAAAATGGTTTTTTTAAAAAACATGTACTATTTGGAAAAAAATTCTTGAAACAGCAATAATTTAGAAAACATCTTGTTCATTGAGGAACTCCATTGTTTAATTGTTTATTTTTAGCCCACTTACATCTTGTCCGCGTTTAATTCACGATACTTCTTAGTTTTCAATGAATTTTGTCATTCAAAATGCAACGTCAAAATAGTACACATCATACAACAAAGAAGATATCTTCTCCATTACTTTAATATGAAGAAAACTGCTGCCGAAAGTCATCGTATTTTGGTGGAAGTTTATGGTGAACATGCGCTAGCTGTTGGTTTTGAAACCCGGCACCCAAACCAAATCAACGGCAAAGCCGAATATCCATGACGCGAAGGTAATACTCTGTATTTGGTGGGATCAGAAAGGTGTGCTGTATTGTGAGCTCCTAAAACCGGGTGAAGCCATCAATGGACAACGCGATCGAACACAATTAATCCGTTTGAAGAGAGCAGTAGCCGAAAAACGCCCGGAATATGCGACCAGACACGAGGCAATAATTTTCCGGTCAACAACGGTCGGCCTAAAACTTCCAATATGAATCTGAGAAATAGAAAATTTCATGTGTATGATGTTAATGTGTTGTATGTTGTATGAAATGTATGTGATATATGGTCTAAGATATAGGCCCCAGAAATGAAGTACAATACACCTGTCCCCTTGCCCAGGACGCATGGCAACCCTGCTTCATTTGAAATGACAAATGTATTTATGCGACTTCACGTACTAAATACTCCGCTATTTGAAAAATGAATGCTTACACATCTAAGCCAATTCCCAAAGCTCCATGTTCCAAATTGCACGGAGATCTCTTCATAAATGGAGGACCTGTGAATGTTTGACAGACACGATGGGCCGACCGAAATTTTAAACATAGGTCCCATTTGGAAGATGGAACCTAAACAAAGATATCTATTGTTATTGAAATGGACTCGTCCGTTCTCAATCATTTCCATGACATTAACTTATGTAAAAAAAATGTACTTTTTCTTCCCAATTCTTGACCGTTTTTCTTTTGTAGCTGGCAACTCCGGAGGCAAATGTGTCGCACCGCTTTTTTGTTTAAAATAAATGCAAACTTGTGCCCTGAAATGGAGCATGTGACACACAACGACGTACCATCGAGAAGACCCAGTTTTTTCACACTTTCTAGCAGACTAGAAACGACTTAAGTGGACAGAGTAACTCCTGCCAAAGTTCCTTTGTCAACTTAACTGCGAATGCATAATGGTGGTGGAAATTAAATCTGTATCGTCGGGAAATAGTTGAGGACTCTTTCTAAGAAAAACTAATTGCCATGCGAAATGCCAAACTGTGAAGGCGCATATCATTAATTCTCAGAGATAAAACCGCCTTTACGAACGCAGGCACGCTGCTTAACTTTAGTCATTGTAGTTCGCGAAATTGTCAGTGCGCTTGCAGCGAAGTACAATTGTCAGAGTAACATCATTTCGAAGACCGAGAGATAGTGGCTGGCAGGAGTTCATTGTAATTTGAGTGCACGTGGCTGATTGCTTATTGCAGTCACTCCTTAGCCACATCGATCTAGATCTAGGCGAGTCTTACACAGAAATCCAAAGGTTGCTGTTCATAAATGAACGTCAAAGAATGCATTGCCGAAGATGAGAGCACTCCAGTGGGTATTCAAGTGTATATCTCACTATAAAAGCAGAGGAAGCGCGTAATAATTTCCTCTTCCTTCCACAGAGGTCGTTATACAGGAGGATCACCCTGAAGGCGTGTGTATCAACGGTACAGTGTGGGCTTATAACGCCATTGAGCACTGGCCTACTCAGCCCAACTAGGCAGACAGGAACACTTATTTCCGAGTGGCGCCGTCTCATCATTTTCATTGTCAAGCCTTAACAGATGTTTAATTGTAGCAAGAAATGGTCAGTAAGTGAAGTGATACGCCGGTAACCTGGCTAGCGGGTTCAACACGCCTTAGGCTGACCTGAAATAAAGCAAAGACCATTGCTCTGTACGAGATGTCCCCGAGAGGCATCAATTCTCCAAGCCGGACTGTCGTCAAACATTTGCCCATTGCCCGCATTCGCACCCCTTGCCTGATTGGCAATGACAAACCCAAACACACTCACCTTACGTCAACGTAAACTGAAATTGAATTTGTATTTCATTTAACATAATTAATTTAAGCAACAGTCATCGTATGCAAATGCCTACGATGACCATTCTGCATCTGAATGGCTGACATGATGAATGTTGGCGAACGCACAATGCGAAGATTGATGTTTGTTTAGTTTAACAAACACAAAAAGTCGCTCGTAAAGGTAGCGTAGAAAACGCTTTTACGATCGTGCGATTTACTGAATCGAAACGATTTGATTTTATCGCCCGCCCAACTCTCAAATCAATACCTAAGCATGTCGTTCACCTTTCCATTCGTTGAATATGCAACTCAAGAATACATTTCGCCAGCCGGGCGTCACCCTTTGAAGCGGCGCGCTGGTGATAACTCCCAGACTTCTAGTATCTAGAACAGCGGATTATCTTAATCCGCGATGATGATATAAGAGAATAATGATTCCCCACCACCGATCATTATCACATCCGAACTTGATTTCGCTTAAATTTCACATTAACAAGAGACTCACGAATGGACGACCCGACGAGGTCCCAGTTCAAGAGTTCTTGGTGAAGTAGTAACTAATCTGCGATGACGATGATTAATTTAACGCTTGGCTGGGTGAGAAATACATATTTGATCAATTTGCGTACGAGTGCGTGAATGTGTTTTGGAAATCCACGCGTAATTCAATGAGGTCTCTTGCGCGCTCGCCGTTTGAGATGAGGCACACATTTGTGTGAAAGTCACAACCGGCAAGGCACACAGCTGCAGTGCGGACAGATGAGGGAAAGTCTCGTTGACTAGGTGAGTCGCGTAATTCAGGAAAACAAGTGAAGAAGAAGACTTTCGCTTTTTTGTCGACTGTTTGTTCCTCGAAAACTTGGAGCTACGTCGCGCGGCGGCGGGGAATGGGATCAGCTTCACAAATAAAAAATAACTGAGTGAGAACACGATACCCATGGCTTAAGGCAGCTTTGTTTTTCATATTCTGTGGATAATTTGGGATCGCGTTACAATGAGTGGTTGGAGATGGAATATGAGCTCTTGCCAGCCACACAAGCTGAAGTAAGTCAATCGGAATTGCTTTGAACTTAGGGCACGACTAACAAGGTTGACTTCTTTATGTGCTCTCAGGTTGCTTATGGTTTTACTTTGTGGAATGTGTCGTTGCTGCATGTGTGGCTTGTTTATTGGCACTGTCAGGAAATTTAGAAGGGAGGGTCAGCCGATATGGTGACGATGCCTGGTCAGAGTTGACCGGTTCTTATTCGCCATCGCAGCAGAATGCATCGAACCTGTGGTGTTGGAGATAAGGTGGATCACGTTATGTATCCCAAAGTGATTGTATGTTTGTGGAGCTCAAGATCCAGAAGGGCTCCACAAACTATTTCTTTCTTTTTTCACTTGTATGTATCTCAGTTTGGTGGACAGCACTAAACAAAGCTGTCGACTGTAATGCACTCAACCAGGTGCAGGAACTGGCTTGCATCGATGGGTGGGTGTATGAGTCTACTCCAAGGGCCCCAATGTTGGCCTTTCCTTGAAGCTCCCTGACCACTGTAGCCATTTCCATGCACGGGACGGCACTGGCCCATGAACAATGTAATTCTCGAAGATGAAAAGTGCCGAGCTTGGTGTTAAAGCCAAGGTTGCGGTTTTAAACTATTACTTATTCCAACTCTCACATATAGTCAAAAGCTTGGAATCGCAATATACAAGCTGTGGAGAGAAAAGTTCTCCTTCCTGTTGAGGAAATTACTCGCCTTGATAGGATGAGAAACCCAACGTTGAGCAGCTACTTCTTCGAACGGAAACGGCTATGCCTCGATGGTTTGGTCACTTCTGAGGCGGGCATTGAATGTTTAGCTCAATTCTAAAAACTCGCCTGGTTAGAGTCGATGGAGGAACGTGCTTTATCCTCTCGACCCCATCAGTGGAATATGGGGATCAAAAGATGATGATGGGGACTCTACGTGTAAACGATCTGGCCGAACATTTCTGTGTGCCAAACTCAACTCGCTAGGTTTGGAACGACCTCCTCCCTCACACCAAGAAGGGATCCACCATATTTGCCGCTCGCTACTCGCAGTCATAAAGTAAAGCATTGCAAGAGCTACCAATGAGTCAGTTTGTGCGGTTTATGGGCTGGTGGAATCATTGGACCGTACTTCTTCAAAGATGATGCGAATCGTAACGTAACTGTGAATGGTGAGCGCTACCGTGAGCTTGACTTGCATGACATGTGGTTTCCACAAGACGGTGCCACATGCCACACAGCACGCGCAACAATGGACTTATTGAGAGGCGAGTTCGGTGAACATTTTATTTCACGTTCGGGACCGGTCAATTGGCCGCCTAGATCGTGCGATTTACCGCCTTTAGACTATTTTTTGTGGGGCTATGTTAAAGCTCATGTCTATACAGACAAGCCCGCTTCAATTGACGCATTGGAAGACGACATTGAAGCATTTATTCGTGAGATACCGGCCGAAATGTTAGAAAGAGTATGCCAAAATTGGACTAAGCGGATGGACCATTTGAGGCGCAGTCAAGGTCAACATTTGCATAAAATAATCTTCAAACATTAAATTATATGGACCGTATTATCGATTCAAATAAAGATTTTTGAATTTTATGTTTTTTTTTTTTGAAAAACTTTCCTGTAGCTTTTAAAAAATCTCCCTTTACAACTCATATGCCGCGGGTGCCAAACTCATTTCGCCAGGTTTGGAGCAACCTCTTCTCTCACACCAAGAAGAGATGCACCATGTTTGCAGCTCGATACACACT